>JALMQS010000161.1:803926-1165721 GCA_024734495.1 Forficula auricularia | reverse complement strand
TGAGCGCCAGTGGAGCGTTGGCAATTTTCACTTTTAGAACTTTTCATAGGTTCGGTTCTACTCATCATCTCGGTTCATTTAAATAAAATCAACTGGTGGGTTTTAAGTTATTATTATTTTATTTGTTACATTTAATTTTTTTGAAGTCGGTTTTATTTTTTTTATAAAAATTATTTTTAAATCGAAATAAATTTTAAAAAAATATAACCTAATTTTTCTTAAGGAGATCTTCACACAGATATTTCACATTCCAAATATTTTTTATTTTGGACTCCACAAAAAATCAACTGGTGTGTTTACCACACGACTTTCACATTTTCATTTATTTGAAGTCATCGCGACACTACTAATTTACACCCCCTTCCTTTATTTCGTTTTTTTATTTTCTCAAAAACGGCTCTAACGATTTTTTTAAAAATTAGTGTATTTATCAAGTGTCATGAGTTAATAGTTGTGTCAAATTTTTAATCCGATTGAATTAAAGGAAGGGGTTGTAAATTAGGAGTGTCGTAAAATAAATATTTTAATCGTTCATATCTCGTCTTCGGAAAGTCGCAGAGCCTTGAAATTTGAAACTTAAGCTATCTAGAGGCTACAAGAAGTATAACAAGATTTTGGCTAAAATAGAAAACCGGAAGTTGATGTTTACGTACGTAAGAATGTACCCCCTGCGTTTCGCAACCATAAGTCTCAGAGATACGAAATTCGAAACTTAAGCTTGATATAGGCTAGAAAGCAGTACATCAAGCTTTTGGTTGAAATCGGAAGACCGGAAGTGGACATTTACATGAAAGATTTTTCGTTTTGTTATTTTCTCAAAAACGGCTCCAACCATTGCTTGTATCTAAGAGATGAAAAAGTTATTTTTAATGTTGTGGAACTTTTAAAAAAACATTTCATCACAAGATTTTCTCGCAAGTTCAAGAAAGTTTTCAACTTTATCTAATATTTTAACTGCATCCTGAAGACTGGCAATGTTAGATTCCAATTACATACTTTAATTTTTTTGGAAAAGAAGCCAAAATTGGCTTTCACACATGATTGTGCATTTTCGACCCAGTGAGATAAAAGTTTTTAATTTTAATTACTTGAATTTGAATTTCATGTCTATTAAAGGTAGTGGAAATGATTTTTGTTTCGAAACATAACAGGTCATTCAATAAGTCCGTAGGATAAGTAAGAAAAAAACAAAATTTTGACAAAACTCGATTTTATTATTCAACATAGTTGCCTTCGAGGGCGATACAACGAGTATAGCGATTTTCCAACTTTTCGATACCACTTTTATAGTACGATTTCTCTTTCTCGTCAAAATAGGCCTCAGTTTCAGCGATTACTTCATCATTGGACTTCTTTTGGATTCTGGTGTGTAATAGTGAAGCCATGTCTCATCCATTGTCACATATCGACGATAGAATTCCAATTTATTGCGGTTTAACAGCGCCAAACACTCCTCTGAAGCATCGATTCGTTGTTGTTTTTGGTCGACTGTGAGATCACGCGGCAACCACTTTGCACAGAGCTTTTGCATACCCAAATGTTCGTGTAAAATGGTAAAAACACTACCATCTGATATCTTTACAATGTCAGCTAACTCGTGCGCCTTCAATTTGCGATCTTTCATAACCAATTTGTGGATTTTTTTATGTTTTCTGGAATAACAGCCTCTTTTGGGCGTTCACTGCGCTCTGCATCATTTGTGCTGGTACGACCACGTTTAAATTCAGCAATCCACTTCTCTACCATTTGTCTCGATGGAGCAGAGTTCGGATAATGTTTATCAAGCCATTGTTTGGTTTCCACTGTATTTTTTCATCAAAAAGCAATGCTTTATTAAAACTCGAAATTCACTTTTTTCAATAACAAAAGTTGCTTCACACAAAATGCTATAACTCACGAATCAATAGTCAGATTGCTGTCAAATTTATACACGTATCGTTTGAAGGTTACTACTAAATAAAAATCATATGGAAAAATTCTAGTAACGCCATCTATGTGTCATCCTACGGACTTATTGAATGGCCTAATAATTAAAAAAAAATACTAATAAAAACAAGAATTGATAACAATAATTGAAATTGTTTATAATCCCACAAGTAAAAATTTTAATTTTTGTTGTTTAAAATTTCTGAACTCATCATTGTTTCTAAATTCCATACTTTATCTAAAAATTTGGGATCGGATAAATCGGAATAGCGGCCCAGAGATTAGCCGAATAATTAAATTCGGAATTTTTTCCTCTAATCAAATATTCAGGCTCGTAAATTCTAAAAATAATAATCATGGACACGATGACTCCTAAAACAAAACCGAGTGTTTTTTGAACTCGTACATACTACACTCACGAGCAAATAAATGGAATCACTCTTTTTTCATTAATTCAATGATACTTTGTATGTTTCTTTGTAATTTATTAGAAATTTAAATATTTTTTCTAGAAGATTTATTTTTCAGCATATAATGGGCCCCTCTACACTATGGCCCAACGTGAGCCAAGCATGATGAACATGTTGGCCACCAGTAAAACGAGTTAATTTGACGGTACCTTCACACAGTAGTCCAAGAGTTGGGCCAATGTCTATGGCCTTATGGAAACGACACCTACCCACTGAACACTTTCGTTGCGTAACATTGGCCCTCTTTCATATATCGAAAAAACCGATCCGAAGGCCAACCATTGCCAATCTCATCGCCACCGTCAACCAATGACCAATATATGCCAACCCCCCTCTACAAATTGGCGATGGCTTGAATTGGCCCAAGTTGTTGTCAAGTGTAGAGGAGACATAAAATAAAGGTAGATTGAATGATAACCTAATGGAAAAATATATTATATTACGAGCTTTTCGTGCAAAAAAAAAAAAAAAAAAAAAAAAAAAGGACCCTCAGCTCGGCCCTCCGGGCTGGTGCCCTGGCGGGCGGCGTCTCGGTCCAAAATTTTTATTCCTCTTAAACAACCACACTCCAAATGTATACCTGTAAACTCCCGAAAATACATAGTCTCTTAAAAGTTTCACCTCATTTTCGTCCTGACACATCTATAGAAATGAGGCTCTAGATATGAATCTGGAAATATTTTTTTTTCTATAATCTACAGCATTGAAATATTTTTTGTGTGGAAATAGATTTATTTAAATAAGTGGGATCGTGGGAGGAGGAGAATTATATTATATCATTTTTAAAATTTGGGATCGATAATCGATATAAAAGGCTCCAAATATTTAAGTCGTTCACTTTTGTAAAAATCAAAAAATAAGAATGACAAAATTTAGATTTTTAAAAAATTATAAAAATGTGGCAAATTATTAAAAAATAAACAAATAATATATAAAATATAAATCAAATAAGATGTGATAAATTTCTTCTTCTGTGCGGAAAGAAACGCGAATTGAATGTGAAGGGGGGGGGGGGAATAATCAATATATTTAATGTTTCTTAATTTAAAATCAATTGGAGTCTTTCATTTCAAAATTCGAGTTCAAATTAGAATTATATTTCAAATTTGCCGCAAATATACCGCAAATATATCGACTTCATCAGCGCTCCTGTCGGCAGCATTACGTGAGCGTTGCTGCAAATTCTATATTATTATATATATAATTATTATATTTGAGAATGAAAATTACATTTAATAACTCTCAAGGGAGGTGATTCTATTTCTTTGCTCGTGAGTGTATTTCTTGGTCTTGTATTTCTAATCATGCTGATAAATTTCAACGAGACGGAGACTGATTTAAATTTTAGTTTTGATAATCGAGAGGTATAAGAGAAGGTCTATTAGAGTGCACACAAGATTATTTATTTAATGAATCCTCAAGATTAAAAGCAGCTTTAGATGACTGGGTTATAATGAATTTGTCAAGTTCTAAAACTTTTTCAACTTTTCAAATATTTCGTTAATGATTTATGATGATGGCCATGATCTGAAAACCACTTAGCATATTAGCTTATATTAAAAGCGAAATTGAGTTTTCTTTTTGAATAAAATTGAAAAAGAAAGTAAAGAGGGCGGGTTAAAAGATTTCGGCAGCCAGCTAACAAGATTTGATTAATATCTATAAATAAATCACTGATTTCAGAAACAACTAAGTTCACGGTGACATTCAGACTCTATTTGACATGAATGGTTGTAATTTATTTCATAGTTATTTATTAACTAAAATCTGGCGGACCGAACGTTTTTCAGTTTTTCAGTAATATTTTGCCTTATACATATTAGAATAGAACCTCGATAGTCCGCTACACTCGATAATCCGGCACTCGATAGTCCGTCACACTCGATTGTCTGGCATGCGTCAGAAATCGATTTTTTAACGAAATTCGAAAGATTTAGAGCAGAAGTGGCCACAACGTGGCTCGCGAGCCGCATGCGGCTCTTCAGTCAATCTCGTGCGGCTCTTGGAACCTCTTGAATAATACTCATTTTAAAAAGTACAGGGTGGGGCATAAAGTTGAAGAATGAAAATTCTAGGCCTTTCGACCAAACTCAACTAAATTTTGTATACATATTCTGTGGGCCCCAAAAAGACTAGAAATGCAAAAACTAACCACCCAAAATGGGGAGAGGGTCAAAAATGAAAATTCTAGCCCTCTCGACCAAAATCAACCAAATTTTGTATACATATTCTGTGGGCCCCAAGAAGACTAGAAAGGCAAAAACTAACCACCCAAAATGGGGAGAGGGTCAAAAATGAAAATTCTAGCCCTCTCGACCAAACTATGTATATAAAATTTGGTTAGTTTTTGCATTTCTAGCCTTCTGGGGATCCACAGAATATGTATACAAAATTTGGTTGAGTTTGGTCAAAAGGGCTAGAATTTTTTTTGACCCCCCCCCCCCGTTTTTGTCTTAAAATACATTTTAAAAAAATTTCATTTTTTTTTATTTTCAAAAATATATTTAGTTTTTTACTAGTTAAATTTTTTCATTTTTTTTATATCTCTTCAAAATGTGGTAGATCTTTATGCCTCACCCTGTATAATAATTAAATTAAAAAAATAATAATACAAAAATTAAATTAATTTGTAATGTTATATAAGTAGAGCAAAAATATATATGTTACTTCATTTATATTTTATAAAATAAAAAAATGTGGCTCCCTTTGAAACAGTTTTATAAATTTGCGGCTCCCAAAGTTGAGGTTAGTGGCCACCCCTGATTTAGAGCTTGCATATCGCTGATTGAACATTGAAATTTCAACCAAAGTGCCCATAAAGACTCATTTGAAGTGAAATACACATTTACTGTTTATACCTTCCCTAGTAGCACAATGTTTCAAACTACATAGTGCCTATATAGATTTTGAGAATCTATATATGCACTGTATAGTTACTATATAGTTTGAAACATTGTGCTACTAGGGTTATGTTAGTTTGCTCTTTAAATTGTTATTACTGGCATATTTCCTTATTCAAGTAAATTTTTTTTATTAGACCTCAATAATCCGGCATTGGCAGATCCCCCAGTGTTCCGGATTATCGAGGTCTCTCTGTATTTTTTACCGACTTAAAAAAAAGGAGGAGGCTCTCTATTCTATTGAATTTTTTTTTTTTGTGCCTATGTTACCTCATATCTCCGCCAATTGTGAACCGATTTTGAAATTTTTTTTGCATTGGGTTCGGTCTACCTTCCGATTGGTCCCATTTTTTTCATAGGTATTAGACCTTTTTTGTTAGGTTTGCTCATGCCTAACTTCTTTGTTTATGAACCGATTTCGATTATTCTTTTTTTTATTAGAAAGGGGGTGTCTTAGGGGTCGTGTCATATTAATTCGGTCAAGTTCTAATGATATGATCACTATTAATAACATCACTAAAAAGAGAAAAATAAAATAATTTTTAAGAAAAAAATAAAACCGACTTCAAAAAAATTAAATGCAACAAATAAAAATACACTAAAAGGTATAAAATAATTATTAACTTATTTAGTTACAACTAAACGACCAAATATTAACATGAAATTACTTTTTAAGTCGGTGCTAAAGATATACCTTTTATGAATCGCATTGCCACCGAGTACAAAAAAGTAATTTCATGTTAATATTTCGTAGTTTAGTTGTAACTAAATAAGATAATAATTATTTTATACCTTTTAGTGCATTTTATTTGTTGCATTTAATTTTTTTGAAGTCGGTTTTATTTTTTCTTAAAAATTATTTTATTATAAGATTCTTCCAAAACTTGAGTGACTTATGTAGAATTTAATTTTATGAATTTTATGGTTTATTTAGTCACACAAATTAAACAAATAGAGTAATTTCAGTTAATTAACAGTATTTATTTATTAGATTTACTGGACAGAATCGCTCACATTTATTAAATAATAAAAAAAAAAACTTGAAAACTTATATAGGTACACTAGAGTCGTTTTAGCGTATATGGAAAATTTCAAATTATTCAAAAATCAACGCGACAACCCGTTCGGATAGATAAAAAACTAATAACTGTAAATTTTGAGCAATAGTCCGAACATCGCGTAACTGAGTCCTAGCCCTCTAAAGTTTGGAAAAGTAGATTTTTTTATTTTGGTCCACCCTAATATTAAACGGTCCTTCCAAATGGCCAAATTATTTATATTATATTAGATAGAGAACGTTAATACGATTCCAAAACATGTTTATTTATTGAAATCGGACTAAAAATTTTATTATTAACCATCGAAGAGTTCGCAAGAAATATTCGAATTTTAATAAAATATGATATCTAGATAATGTACAAAATTTGGAAATATACAAATATGATGTAACTAAAAAATACATAACTCCGTCAATTCTAGTCCGATTTCAATAAATAAATATGTTTTGGATTCATGTATTAACGTGGGGCCGTTTAATATTAGGGTGTACCAAAATGAAAAATAGGGAATAAACCGATTTTTTCAAACTTAAGAGGGCTTGGGCTCGGTTACGCGATGTTCGATATCGCTCAAAATCTACAGTAATTAGTTTTTCATCTATACGAACAAGTTTCCGTCTTGTCCCGTTGATTTCCAGATAGTAATAAAATAAGAACCACTCTAGACCTCCTTATAAGTAATTAATAATAAACTAGAATAAAAATTGTTCATTTATGCATATATTATAAATACATCGACCTTAAATTTAATAAAATCATTTTAAAAATATGTTTTCTACATTTATGAACAAAATTCCTAAAGCAGAGGTGTCCATCCTTTTAGTTTTCCTGAGCCACATTGAAGAATACGAGTTGTTTTGGGCCATACATTAAATACACTAACACTAATGATAGCTGTTGAGTAAAAAACGAAGAATATATAGTTAACATATTTAAGTAATTTAAGGTTTAATACTTTATGAATTTTTTATTATAAAAGTAAAAGACAAGTCAGTAACATAAAATTTGGGAGATATTTGTCATTGTTTTTAAGACATTAATCCCTTGATATTGGGTTCAAAGGAATTCTCAGTGACTTCTCAAAATGCTCAAATGTTTTGGATCTAGCTTCATTCTTTGTGTGCTTCATACTTGAAAATAGTTCTTTGAATAAATAAAATTATTTAAGACCACCTCATTGCTAAATAACTTGTTAAATTCAAAAATTCAATACTCATGAATTAATACCAAGTTAAAATTATTGTATTTTTAGTCATATCAAAGGTATTTTTAGTCTCACCCAGCAGCCTGGTCTAAAGATAGAAAGACCAAAATCTAATTAGATGTATGTATTATAAAACACAAGAACAAACTTTCTACTAATTTTCATTTCATTTAGTTCGAGACTGCTTATCTATCATGTTGATCTTCGAAAAAATATTTTCTATTCTCCAGAGTGACAACCTCTGAAGACCAAATTTTTTAATAAAAAAATTGTTAATAATGAGGTTAATTTCAAATAAAAATCTTTGTTTTGATAATATTAATAAAAAGAATGTAGAGATTAATTTTTTCTCATTATAAAAACATTTATTTAACACAAAAACGATTTCAACAAATATAGTTACTTCCATGTGCTTTTGTCATATTTTGTTGGCTGCAAATAAATTTTTATTTTTATATTTATGAATAACAAATTAACTAAACTGTCAAATTTATTGAAAAATATATCATTCGATTCATAAAAGTGTAATTATTGATCTGTATAAATTTGTTGAAAATGGTATAATTTGTATAGAAGTTATAGCCTTTTAAAAAACTCGGTCCATTTACTTCCATGTTAAAAGGACAATTTTCAATAATTTATTTCTCGATAATGAGCTAGACCATCAACTTCAAATTTCTGCAATAAATATTTAATGCATCAATGATTCGATGGTAAAAATTGTGAATTTTCTTATAAAAATGATAAACAGTCCCAAACCTCCTTAAGTAGTTGTAACGCGGCAATAGTAGCAACATGTTAATGCTAGAATATATAGTACAGACAATAAGGATTCATAAGCCCAAAACTTTTTGCTGTTTATGTACCACTACTACCCAATCCCGTGCTCGTTTGACAAATCTGAAACACTGTCCGAGCTTGAATATTTTTATCATAGAAATGTCAGATAAAGTACATTATAAAGGTCGATTTATAATTATAGTTAGTAAAATTCTTAATAAGCGATTGTTGCGACAATGGCTGAAACGAAAAAGCGTCAAAAAAGTACTAAAGTTAACCAACTTTTTAGGTTAAATAAATGCGTTGTTGCCAGCTTGTTTTTAGTGTAAATTTTTCATTATTTATTCATTATTATCTCAGAAACTGTGTTGTAACTATGAATTAAAATTTTCTTAAAAAATGTATTAGTTGTTGTTTAATGTTGGTTTAGTTTTTTATAAAAATGGTAAGAAGAGTTTCTTAATTATAATTATATATGTATGTAAACTTTCCGATATCCCGTATAGTGCAATGTATGAGTCTGAAAAACTCTATCTTTGGAATATAATATCTCCGGAACTATATTGTTCATAAATTTCGTTTTGCCACCAATCGATGCAGAAGTATTTAAATAATAATCTCTCTAAATTTCAAAAAAATCCTAAGAAAACGCATTTGGTGATACAACTACCTTAAGCTATCGAAGGGAATCTTAATTCCCGACACAAAGATAGAAGAAAATCATGGATTAAAGATTTTCTCCACGTTCTATTCATTTTTCAACACAATGAGAAAAATAATATAAATTTTTTGAGTGAATCCATGGCTCTCCCGGGAGGCAGCCGTGCTGAGTAATAGAATAACGGAAACACTTTAATTTAACACCAAGCTAAATATTTAGAGTTTGACAAAGTCCTAATTTACCCATTTTGTGAATTGTCTAACTTAATCCTTTGTATTTGTTGATACTAATGACTGAGTGGTTTCTAATATTCTAATAAATATATAATATTAATGTAGCTAATTTTATTGACCAGGTGGATTGGATTGAATCGCGGCCTTTAGATCAGTTATTTCTGCTCCTAGGCAACTGGTTAATTTGTTAGTATCAGCCCTTGCATTCTCTCAGGAGTCAAATTAGCCTGATAGTCAATCCATTATAGTGAGCCATTAGAGCCGAGCACCACTCCCGTCTAATCATATAGTTTACTCGATTTTAATGTCCCATCAATGGGCAAATATTACTTACTATCAATTTGGGAATAAATTGAGAATTTAATCAAATTCAAATACAAATACACCAATACCTCACTTTGCGTCGGGGTTACGTTCCAAAAAAACACGACGCAAAGTGAATTAAGATTTTCTATAGCAAACCATGTAAAGATCGAAGATAGGTTCCAGGGTTACGAAAATACTACTTTTTAAAGAGAAAATTGAACAAAGTAAACATTTAAAAAACAAAAGTAATATAAAATTTTATTACATACATACAAAAAACAAAAAAAACGAATTCAATTAAAACAAAATAAACTATTCAATTAATTTATAAAAAACAAAATTAAAATTAATCACTGTCTGATGAGTCCATAGTGGCTGTTGTCGTAAGTCGGCTTTCTTTCACAAAAAATTGGTCCGATGTTTGCTGAACAGCTTTTTTTTCAACGTAAAATAAATTTCCTTATAGCAATTGATATTCGTAGCTACCGCCTGGGACACTTTAAAACTCCTTCCGCTGTCAGGATCGTTTTTTAAAAAAATCTCCATAGCTTCGTCAATCAAACACATCGCTTTGGAAATTTGTTTGGAGGTTAAATTTTGTTCTTCGGAGATTTCTATTGAACGGTCACTGTCATCTTCTTCATTAGCAAATTGCAATTCCAGTTGCAATAGTTCTTCATTAGAGAATTCTTGGTTGTGCGAGGTTAGCAATTCATTTATGTTGATGGCATGGCGCAATTAGAAACAAAAGTGGTGCCATCTTTTAGAAAAAAAAGAAAATTTCAAAAAAAAATTAAAGACTCGAACCCAAAACAACGCAACCTCGAAAATCTAACGACGCACAGTGAAAATTAGTACTAATTAAGCAGCGACGCAACTTCGAAAAACGCAAAACGAAACGACGCAAAGCGAGGTATTGGTGTACACAATTCAAATACTACTGTGGGCAATAAATATTTAGTAAGACTTTTTAATTTAAATTTCGCGCGGAAACCCATTCGTCGAAATATATTTTTTCTAGGTTGGTATGACTGTCAGTGACATCTGTGCCAAATGTCACATCAAAATAATCATTGGTGTTTAGTATACGCTTGTCTTTCTGAAGTACAAAAAGTGCATTCGTTGATTTTTACAATGAGTGAAATTATTCAACAAAGAAGTTCCATTAAATTTTGTGTGCGGAATCAAATTTCTGGTGACGAAACGTTCAGAATGTTGCAAAAGGCCTTCGGTGATAATTGTATGTCGCGAGCAAGTGTTTTGATTGGTACAAACTGTTCAAAGAGGGTCGAGAACGCGTTGACGACGAACAAGTCAAAAATCAAGGTCCTGTTGACAGTTTTCTTCGATTATCGAGGTGTGGTGCACTCCGAATTCCTTCCGACTGGCCAAACTGTCAACAAGGAATACTATTTGAGTGTTATGCGTCGTTTGCGCGAAGCTATTCGTACAAAGAGGCCGGAATTATGGGCCGACAACTCTTGGTTTTTGCACCACGATAATGCACCTTCGCATACTGTATTGATTATTCGTGAGTTTTTCGCCAAAAATTCAATCAATATCGTTCCACAACCACCGTGTTCGCCTGATTTAGCTCCTTGTGACTTCTGGCTGTTCAGCAAACTCAAACGACCGCTCCGGGGAAACCGTTTTGAGTCAATTGAAGATATTAAACGCGAATCGCTACGCGCATTACAGGCTATTCCGGAAATTGGCTTTAACAACTGTTTCGAGGATTGGAAAAAATGTTGGCGCAAGTGTATTGAGGCCGGGGGGATTACTTTGAGGGGGACGAAATAGATTTGGAAGAATAAATAAAGAATTTTAAAATTAAGAACAAATTTTATTTAGAATGTTTATATGTTAACATTTAAATGAAAGCGAAATTTAAAACTTTTATCCGGTCACTTCCCTATTTTGGTGCACTTGGGACCAGACTCGTTTTGATAGTGAACCAAGAGTTGAAAAAAGATACAGGACCCAGCAGGTACAGGACCCAGCCGGGTATGATCCGACATCTTCTGCGTTAAGCCCGCAAATGCCTTCTCCATTTAGACCATGGATTTCGATTCCCCAAAGAATCAGACAGATGAGAATTGTCGTAAATTTATAACAACCATGCTATTAGGAAAATAGAAGAAAAACGCGCATTGAACTAGAGAGTTGAATATATATAAGATTTGATTATAGGATCTAATCCATCGGTTGTCGGTTTTTGTGAATGCTCAAAGGCGCCTTGGGCCGTTTCCTGCGTTCCCTCAGGACGGTTCTGCGGCAAACACGGCCGAGGCAGCCCCGCTCAGTCAGTATCCGGCTATTCCCGCATTTTTCAGTCCCGTCAGGCTTTTGAATTCTCAATTTCCCACAAATCTGTCCTCTAAAGTTGGCAACCCTAGGTCCAATCCACGGTTCCATCATCGTTTATTAGGTACCCAAATATTTCATCCTTCAATAGAGTAGAAATAATAGATTATATGCATATCTATTTATTTATTCATATAATAGCTGAATGCTATTTATCGAAACCTGTTTACCATTCGGGAATAATCTTTTTTTTATTTTATAAATAGATAAACAATTTTGATCATCAATTCCGATCATATCCATTGATTCTATTCGATTAGAATAAAACAAACAAATGCTAATGGTATTTTGATAAATATGCAATAAAATGGATAAATGCCTGCAATCAAATGGCTATTGCTTAGAAAACAAATCAATGCTTTCCATATATAACTAATCTGTTCTATATTTAGCGTATATCAGCTGAGATTTCAATCAAACAATTAGGTCTATTTATTCTGTAAGCATTTCGTTATATCTGCTATAATTGAAAACAACGTTTCATTTCTTTATTGAAACTTTCTCAAGTTTCAAGGTGAATTTAATAAATTTGGTGGTGGAAAAAATCGAGCTTTATCTCTAGGCATAGAGATAAAGGAATTGGAGAATGCGTTTATTTCATTCTTATCCATTTTGACACTTGAGGGTGACACGTGTTTCTTACAAATGAGTTTTACGCCGACGTGATTTTACTTTACAAATAAAACCCTTACGTAGCTTAATATATTAAAATGATAAATCATTCAAAATGCAAACATTAAAGCCATGAATCGACACTTGTTGTTCTATTGTTTCAGATTGTATCAGGTCTTTTCAAACCGAAATATTGTGACCTTGCTGGTATCCAAACTCTTGGTGTTCTGTGCCGCACAAATGCACAAGTCAATTCGAGAGTATTGACGAAAGTATAGGTACTTTGTTTAGCATCATGTAAATGATACCAGAACAAGGTCATGTGGGCGCAGCCCAAGATTCGACAGGATGTTTATTTTTACCCCCTTAGACGACTTTTGGAGGTTGTTTCCATCACGAACTATTTGTTCGAATGTGAATCCATGTCGTATCATCTCTTTTCAACCCGAAAGATTGTGTGACCTTGCTGGAATCCAGGCAATTAATGTTCTGAGCCGCTCGTATACAAATACACTTCAATTGACAAAATTGTACTATATTTAATTATTCCAGAACAAGGTCATGTGGGCGCAGCCCAATATTCTAAAGGAAAAGTTTGTTTTAGCCCCCTTGGACAACTTTTGGAGATTGTTTCCATCACGAACTATTTGTTCGAAAGTGAATCCATGTCGTATTGTATACGAGCGGCTCAGAACATTAATTGCTTGGATCCCAGCAAGGTAACACAATCTTTCGAGTTGGAAAGACATGATACGACATGAGTGCCGTACTTTCATGACTTTTGTTTTTGCGCCCTTAGAAGATATCAACCAAAATTTTAAATTTTAGCCTCCATCCCCCCCTTAATTTTGGACCGATATGCACCAAAATCTAATCAGCTCTTAATCTCAATCTACCAAAACTACGTGAGAAATTTTCTTTTGATATTCACACTAGTTTTTGAGCTAGCTCGTCCACAAAATTTGGTAACGCAGACTAACAGACTAACTAACAGACTAACAGACATTTTGACAAAACAATCATTATCTCGAAAAATATAATTTTTTCGATGTTCACTTATAAGGGCTTTTTTGTAGACCGATAGGCCATGGTTGCCCATACCCTATATGGTAAAGTAAAAATTGCACTTTTATCAAATTGTTTCGTTCTTGCGGCACCTCAAGACATGCCAAAATCACTGTCTCAAAATTTTTAATGACTTTTTTACATCAATTAATATTTAACCCTAGCCAAATCTGTTAGTTTATGAAACTTTATCGTTCTTGTGACACCTCAAAATATGCTCCAATGACTTTTATATTTTGTTTTCCTCTTTTCTACTATTAAACACAACTTTTTCACACTATTACAAATAAAAAAAACAAAAATTTGTCTTTTTCATTCCACTCTATTGTACAAACTCAGAATGATTAGATATAAGAGAAAATTCTGGAATAGTTTGGTGAAGAGAACATAATGAGAAAAGCTCTCTTAGCTAGGATATCTTTTCAAACATACAGGTTTGTTGTGAGATATGTCCGAGAGTATTGTAAGGAAAATTAAAATTTTTGCTGGATTTTCCGATGAATTATTATTATATAATATGTTACTTGATGTATGAACAATCAAAACAGCATCTATTGATAAATTCAGGAAGAGGTTATTAACAGCCGGGGTCGGAAATGTGGCAGAAGGACGTGCCACGGTTGGGCTGCTTTCATGAAACACATTATGCCAATGGTTTGCCAAATGAAACCATGCTGCATCTGGCAATCCACATTTAATTCAATTTAAAACAAAATCTTCTAGCGCTAAGCGCTATATTATGACTAGAGACCGGATTTTTATGCAGTAAAAACTGCCAAAATATGTAGTTAAAAATGCTGTAATATGCAAAATACATTGAAATATGCAAGATATCCAGTAAAAGATAGCCAAATAAATTTTTTATGCACTAAAAAATTAAAATTGAAGACAAATAGACTTTATATTTGAAAGAATAAGTTATGAAAGGAATAAAATGATAAAGTAAACTATAGACACCAAGTATGCACTTTTATTGCGTAAAACATGGCACAAAATTAACTAAAATATCAAAGAAATTATAGGTGCACTTGAATAAAATCAACATAATAAATATAATAATGTTTTAAAAAATACGGGGCGGGGGTAGTTTAATTTACCAGGCCCGATTGTATTACTTTTTTTTTATATTTATTTTATTTTTATTTTTATTTATTTATTAATGATGTAATATACCTAGGTCAGTGTAGATGTAGACCCTTGTAATGTACATTCACTGACAAATATGAGAATTAACAATATATAGAAATACAAAATATAAAATACAAAATACAAATATGATACCAAAATACAAAATATAAATTACAAAATATAAACTAAATAAGCTGACATGTTCTGATGTGGCCATCCACTTGACTTTACCATACAACCTGCCCCTCACTTATATTTAATATTTAATAAAATTATTTATAATCATGTGGGGGAGGGAGGTTAGTTTTTGCATTTTTGGACTTCTGGGGGCCCACTGATTATATATACAAAATTTGGTTGAGTTTGGTACAAGAGCCTAGATTTTCTTTTTTTAACCCTACACCTCCCCCCCCATTTTGGGCGGTTAGCTTTTGCATTTTTGGACTTCTGGGGGCCCACTGATTCTGTATACAAAATTTGATTGAGTTTAGTACAAGAGCCTAGATTTTCATTTTTCGACCCCCTCCTCCATTTCTGGCGGTTAGTTTTTGCATTTTTAGACTTCTGGGGGTCCACTCATTATGTATACAAAATTTGGTTGAGTTTGCTCAAATGGCCTAGATTTTTAATTTTTAACCTCCACTCCACCCCCCTTAATTTTTGGTCGATATGCATCAAAATCTAATCAGCTCTTAATCTCACTGGACCAAAATTACGTGTGAAATTTGGTTTTCATATTCACGCTAGTTTTTGAGCTAGCTCGTCCACAAAATTTGGTGACGCACAGACTAACAACCAGACAACCAGAAAACCAGACTAACTAACTAACAGACATTTGGACAAAACAATTATTATCTCGAAAAACATAATTTTTTCTATGTTCACTTATTAGGGCTTTTTTGAAAGAAGGAAAAAAAAACACTTTTTTCAAGCATGATTACAATACTTGTACCATACCTTGTATGGTAAAGTAAAAATATAAAATACAAAATTACAGGCTATAATATTAACATGATATAGCTACAGTGAGTCCAGACACATATATTATATTTATTAAATTTCTTCCAGAACTTAAGTGACTTGATTTAAATTTTTTCATTAAATTGAAGGGTTGGTTTTGTCACAAATATAATAAAACAATAATTTTAATAACTATTAGAATTATTTAATTGATAGTTATCAATTAAATAATTCTAATAGTTATTAAAATTATTGTTTTATTATATTTGTGACAAAACCAACCCTTCAATTTAATGAAAAAATATATTATATTAACAATCTTTTCTTATTGACGTACAAATAATAAACTAATAAAGAAATCATAAAAATTAGATATAATTATATACATATACAGCCATCAAAATTGTATCAACTTTATAACCATTGAGGAATATCATCATGCTCGGACACCTTATACACAAATATGGCGCTCGTCTTCAAGGACTCATCAACTCTTAGGAACTGATGATGGCATTATTTAATTAAAGCCGAAACGTTTTCTATAATTGGGAGTTTTTATTCAGCAGAGGCTACCCATTGGCTGAATCCCTCTCCATCACTTAATTATATACATATACAGCCATCAAAATTGTATCAACTTTATAACCATTGAGGAATATCATCATGCTCGGACACCTTATACACAAATATGGCGCTCGTCTTCAAGGACTCATCAACTCTTAGGAACTGATGATGGCATTATTTAATTAAAGCCGAAACGTTTTCTATAATTGGGAGTTTTTTATTCAGCAGAGGCTACCCATTGGCTGAATCCCTCTCCATCACTTAATTATATACATATACAGCCATCAAAATTGTATCAACAATAAAAATTTGATTTTAATTGTGAATAATTTCTGTTTACAAACAAGTATTTTTCTGAATTAACTTCTGTAAAATTATGTCTCCTTGTTTTATTTCATCTTTTTTTTAATTCTTCCTACGAAAAGTTACTTTTAAATAAGCTGACGTGTTCTGATGTGGCCATACACTTGACTTTACCATACAACCTGGCCCCTAAAATTATTTATAATCATGTAGAGAGGGTTAGTTTTTGCATTTTTATACTTCTGGGGTTCCACTGATTATGTATACAAAATTTGGTTGAGTTTGGAACAAGAGCCTATATTTTCATTTTTTGACCCTATACCACCCCCCTCTCATTTTTGGCGGTTAGTTTTTGCATTTTTAGACTTCTGGGGGTCTACTGATTATGTATACAAAATTTGGTTGAGTTTGCTCAAACGGCCTAGATTTTTATTTTTAACCCCCTCCACCCCCTTTTATTGTGGGTCGATATGCACCAAAATCTAATCACCTCTTAATCTCAATGAACCAAAACTAGGTGTGAAATTTGGTTTCGGTATTCACACTAGTTTGTGAACTAGCTTGATCCACAAAAATTTGGTAACGAACAGACCCAGACTAACTAACAGACATTTTGACTAAACAATTATTATCTCGAAAACTATAATTTTTTCGATGTTCACTTATTAGGGCTTTTTTGTAGAGCAAAATGTCATGGTTTCGCCTAATTTTTTTAATCAGAATAGTTTCTCTCGTTTTTGAGATATTTCGAAAAAAAAGGAAAAAAACCACTTTTTTCATGCACGATTACAATACTTGACCATATCCTGTATGGTAAAGTAAAAATCTGTATTGGCCCGAAGTATACAATTGATCCTCTGAGTCGTATGTGACGGCAAACAAAATATACAATTACATAGGAATCAGGTCTCTAATTATAACATAGGCAACATAAATATTGAAATAACCTGAAAATCCATGAAAGTATATGATGTATGAAGAACAGTACTACAGTAGTATACTTTTTTCTTTCCTTCAATGAAATAATTAGTAATCTTTTACTTCTCACTTATTAAGGTACCAGCTGCGAAGCCCGTCTTCAGCGGGCATCTTGCTGGCTATTTGTTTTCAATTTAAATTCGTATATTTATTTAAATCTTGATCGACTAACATTAAACATCCCCAAAAAAGATTATTAAAATTAATCCCTCTATATTCCATATATGATTTATATTTGTAGGATTCTGTAACTAAATCTTCTTTTGTACATTTACAAAAGCCAACGCATGATGGGTGAATGAGTGAGTGAGTATATACCTACGTATTTATTTAGTCTCTATTTGATTTTTACTTAGAATGGGTTTCCCCACCCCAGTTGGTTTGAATTTAGCGTAAATCCAAATATTTACTTCCAAACAAATTTAGGCGTATGTAGAATAGAAGATAAATTGCAGATTGGGAATTCGGTTATTTCCTTTGCGTTAGGTATTATTATTAAAATGTATTTAAACTATTTATATAAGGATTTTATTTAAATATAATATAACCAATTATTTTACATTAATTAATGTATACATTGTATTTTTTGCTTTGATTCCGGAGATTACTTCTCCACCATCGAGGTGTCTTATTCATCTTTAGTCCTTGTTTTTAATAAGAGGAAAAATCTAATTAGATAAAAAAACCTCTTTTCCGATAATTATTTTAATTCCATTATTCCCCAATCAAGTCGATTGGTCACTTCCTCTATCCCCCCCAATCCCGATAAAAATGATAATTTAAATTTTCTAATTTTAATAAATTTTACTTTTTCATGAACTATTAGTGGGTTTTAAAATTAAAAAAATCTTGTCGGTGTCGTTTCACAAGTCGATTATTATATTAAGAATAGATTTTACAATTATTCAAAAGCAAAGACGTAATTTTTTGACTTTACCATACAGGGTATGGTCAAGTATTGTAATCGTGCATGAAAAAAGTGTTTTTTTCCTTTTTCTTTCAAAATATCTCAAAAACGGCTGAAAGTATTTTGATTAAAAAAATTACGCGAGACCATGGCATTTCCCTCTAAACAAAAGCTCTAATAAGTGAATATTGAAAAAATTATATTTTTCGAGATAATAATTGTTTTGTCAAAATGTCTGTTAGTCTGTTGGTTAGACTGTGCGTTACCAAATGTTTGTGGACAAGATATCTCAAAAACTAGTGTGAATATCGAAACCAAATTTCACACATAGTTTTGGTCCATTGAGATTAAGAGCTGATTAGATTTTAGTGCATATTGACCCAAAATTAAGGGGGTTAAAAATTGAAAATCTAGGCCATTTGAGCAAACTCAACCAAATTTTGTATACATATTCAGTGGGACTCCAGAAGTCTAAAAATGCAAAAACTAACCGACCAAAATGGGGGGGGGTGTATGGTTAAAAATGAAAATATAGGCTCTTGTACCAAATTCAACCAGGAGTATAAAAATGCAAAAACTAACCGCACCCCCCCCCTACATGATTATAAATTTTAGTAAATATTAAATATAAGTGAGGGGCCAGTTTGTATGGTAAAGTCAAGTGGATGGCCACATCAGAACACGTCAGCTTATTTTGCCTTTCTAGCCATAAGCCAATTTACGATACTACTTATTATTTATTTTTAATTTTTTTCTACCCCGTAGTCAGATTTTAGCCGGATGCCTCGAGCCGGATTCGAACCCGGGTCCACTTGGTTAGCAGGCTGGCACGCTACATTTAGCCTAACCCGACTCCCCAAAGACCTAATTTAATTAATTTTAAAACTCATTAATCAACAACATATAAACATTTATTTTTATTTTACTATCGGATTAAAAAAAGTCTATAATTAACTCATTATTTGATTTGCTAGAAACAGTACCATATAAAGAGAACTTTTAAGAAGTTAGGAAACTCCGCTATTTCGAAATTAAAATCATATGGGAGAGGAGAAACGAAACAATTAGATTTATTTAAAACTGTAGACAGTGATGAGAAGAAGACTTCAAAAATTTTAAAATACTCTGCTAAATGCTCTAAAGGAGATATTGCATTAAATTCCAAGAAATAAGTGTCAGAGCCTGGAGAATGTAACTTAAATGCTTCTGAGTTCGCTCAGTTGCCTACCTACAGGCGTTGTCATTCAGTGCTGCCATCTTTTAATTTTAAAGCGGCCAGATTTATAATTAAGGAGGTTCTTTCGCGACAATCCACACACAAAGTTTTAGCCTCGTAACTACTCTATAAATATGGACTGTGTTAAAATTTTAGGTTATGTTTTTTTAACGTGACTGTACATTTTACTACATTCTATTTATGAATGGATCATTTCCAAGCCATTGATATTTTATCCCCCCATTAAAAATAATAGCCCAAATATGTTTTTTTATTTTTAATCAAAACTAAATGGTAAATAATTTTAATTTTTTTTTTAAGTTACTATGAATATATTATTCTAACAAATATTAGTTTTTCATCAAGATGGTGAAAGTCCTTCAATGAAAAAAAATAAAATAATGATAATTTCCCCACCCTTTCCCAATCTACCATATGTAAAAAATTTCATTTTTAATTGCAATTATTTCATGTTTGGTGTGGTAAATCGTCTTCAAATTTTAACATTGTGTTTCTTATCCTTTTAATGACTTATATTCCATGTTTCGAAGACTTCTTGAATTTTTGCATTTGTGAAAGAACTACCTTAAAGGGAATGTTGAAGCAATGGTATCCTTCCATTTTGTTAATTCTCCAAAATAAACAAACGTTATTATCTATTATGTAACATAAATTCGTTTTTCGATCTAGTTTAATAGCTAAAACTAAGTTAAATGAGATATATCATAGAAAATTATATTATAGTTATTTATAATTAAAATTTCATGACAAAGTTGCTGGTACACAGATACTATATTTTGAGTTCTCAAGCGATAGTTTTTATTTTTAAATACGGGCTCTCTGACTTCACTGACATTTTAATGATAAAATCTACTCTTTTCGAAAGGTATCCCATTATCAACATTCTAGTACTTAATGCTTGGCGTGATTTGGACCAATGTACAAACAAAACCTTAATTTTATATATATAGATAATATACAGGGTGGGGCATAAAGTTCTACCACATTTTGAAGAGGTATAAAAAATGAAAAAATTTAAAACTGAATATATTTTTGAAAAGAAAATATTTTTTAAATTGTGTTTTAAGCATTATATCAGACGAAAAAGTGTGTGTGTGTGGGGGGGGGGGGTCAAAAATGAAAATTTTATCTCTTTTTTTATTTATTTATTTAAATTTAAATCTATTTACATACATATATACACTACAATACATTAAACGTACAAATCATTGCACTATAATATACAACATAACATTTAACATTAAAATACATAATATTACACTATAATAAGTTCTAATGTCTATGTAACATTTTCACTAATATGTTTCCTTAAATTAAGTTTAAATAATGTCTCTTTCAATCAAACTCAACCAAATTTTGTATACATATTCCGTGGACTCCCAGAAGTCTAGAAATGCAAAAAGTAACCAAATTATGTATACATAATTTGATCGAAATTATTAAAATTTTGGAGTTACATCTAGATTAAATACTGCCATATCTTAGTGTTAGTAAGCTATAGACTCCAAAATTATAATAGCTACAAATCTGTAAAAATTCTGAAGGGTAACTACTATTATAAGGATAAAATCTACAGTTTCAAAATTTTTAAATCATTGCTTTGGCCCGAATAAAAAATTGATCGTTCAATGCCAAAAATCATGTTATTTAGATGGGAATCTTACATCGCTCTGAGGCACGGGTTAAAATTGAGACAGGGGTTGAAACTTGGAAGATATTTTTTTTATTTATTTCTAACCAAACCATTTGAAAATACCCAAAATAAGGACCACCCTAGTGAACATACATAACAAAAAAAGGTCCAATTATTACCAATGAAAAAAAAACAGGACCAATCGGCTACGAGACTAAACCCAATGCAAAAAAAATAATCCAAATCGGTCCTCATGGTAAATAGAAATAAATGAGCAAACACAAAAAAAAAACAGACATTCCGTTGAATTGATAACCTCCTCCTTTTTTTCAAAGTCAGTTAAAAATATACGTTTTTAACAAATATATTTTTTCCGTAAAAATAAAAATCTTTTTTTTTTACATTATCTTTCTAGAAAGTATAGATAGATTGTTTAGTTTTGCGAATAATAAAATGGCGCCTTATTGTAGAACATCCCCGTTGGTGTTGTCTAGTGTTGTCATTGTTTTATTCTCTGCCTCCCCATTAAAGGGCTGGATTAATCCATAAATGAGGCTGATTGTGTTGTCGGCAACAGCTCCTCCGTTGTGCGTGTGTTCTCAGGCGGTCGGTCGCTTTGACCCAGATGTTCCCTGAGCTAAGCCAGCTCTCCAGGGGGTGCAAGGGGTGCAATGACGCCAAAAGTTTCGCCCTTGGCACATTCGCCTTTCGATTTGCATTCACAAATCAGACTTTCTCCCCCGCCCTGTTGGCAAATTGTGGCCAAATGAGCCCACGACCAAACACCTCGCACAAAGTTTAGACAACTGGCATTTAACGCGGCTACAATATTCGGCCGGCTGTAATTAATGAACAACTGCCGGCAAAGGCAAAGATGAGAAATTTCTTTTCACGCCCTTTGTTACAAATAACTTTTTCATGGCAGATTTATAGTGGAAATTGGCAAGAAAAAGTTTCACTCGATACGCTGTTTGCAGTTTTGGTGAATTAATCATTTTAAATGATAAATATCGAAATCTGATATTCATTTTTTACCTTTTTTTTTTAATGATATTGAAATGATAAGGAGATACATAAGAAGATGCATCCCCTAAAGGCCTGTATGGGATGGCCCCTCCATCGTGAAAAAAACTGGGTAGAAGGAAAGAAGCCGGGATCACAATCCAAATTTCAGAAAGTTAGATACAATCCAATTTACTAAGTTTTTTTAAGGGCTTCGAGCAGTGGTAAATTCTCCGAGCGATAAATTAGGTTAAATTTATCTCTCACTTAATTTTTTTTCCAGACACTATACTTACAGAAAAAAATGTCTGGGTATATCCGGGAATCGAACCCGTGACCTCCGGGTTGCCAGCAAGACATGCTGACCACTACAACTGGGAGGCGGTCAGACTAGGATTCAAATATGTATGAGGCATTCCACGCCAAACGTTTTGAAAAATTTTAATTTTTGATTTCCTTCATTTTTTAACATTTTTTAGTACCCATCAAAAACTCTTCTCGTCTAAAAACACACAAAAACAGAGTTTCTGAGATTACAAAAGTTACATAATTTTTTTCCTCTTTTCTTTTCTTTTCTGAGCAAATCTACAAATGATATTACATGTAACATACCTCAACGATTATGATTAATTTTAAGATATAATAGATATGCACATATTTGTGAATTAACTAAATTTTAATTGATTCTTTTTTTGGCCTTAACCTATATTTAATTTATATAAAAATAAGCTGATATGTTCTTGATGTGGCCATCCACTTGACTTTAACATACAACCTAGACTCCTCACTCATATTTAATATTTAATAAAATTATTTATATTCATGTAGGCGAGGGGGGTTAGTTTTTCCATTTTTAGACTCCTGGGGTCCCACTGATTATGTATACAAAATTTGGTTGAGTTTGATTAAATGGCGTAGATTTTTAATTTTTATCCTCCTCAACCCTCCTTAATTTTGGGCTCGATATGTACCAAAATCCAATCAGCTCTTAATCTCAATGGACTCAAAACTACGTGTGAAATTTGGCTTCGATTTTCACACTAGTTTTTTGAGCTAGCTCGTCCACAAAAATTTGGTAACGCACAGACTAACAAACTAACAGACATTTTGACAAAACAATTATTATCTTGAAAAATATAATTTTCTTCAATGTTCACTTATTAGGCTTTTTTGTAGAGGAAAATGACATGGTTTCGCTCAATTTTTTTAATCAAAATAGTTTCAGCCGTTTTTGAGATATTTCGAAAAAAAGAAGGAATAAAAACACTTTTTTCATGCACGATTACAATACTTGACCATACCCTGTATGGTAAAGTAAAAAGATTCAAATTTCAGGATTATTATAACATCCACTTAAATAAATAGATCTGAAGATAAGAACAATGATTCTAATCATATCCCACCCTATTAGAACGTGATTTGGTCATAAAAGAGGAAAAAAATAATGTAACTTTTGTAATTTCTCTAAAACTCTATTTTTGTGTTTTTTTAGACGCCTGATGAAGCCAAAATAAAATTGGCAAAAGGTCGTGTCAATTAATGAGAATTTTTTGATTTGCTACTTTCCTGTCCAAATACCTGCCAACCTACTTGATTAATTAAATAATATGCATGTTATGGACTTTAATAATATTAATTTATTGAAGGAGACAATAAAGAGTGTGTCTTCTGCTTGAATTATAAATTTTATTTATTTATAACGAGACTATAGTTTCTAGGGCTTTTCCCTCTTCATCAGTCTATTACAATTGATTCATGAAGAGGGCAAAGCCCTCGAAACTATAGTCTCGTTATAAATAAATAAAATTTATAATTCAGCAGAAGACACACTCTTTTATTGTCTCCTTCAATATATAAAAATTCTGCTACCTCGGCAAAAAAACTTTAAATTTAATATTAGTTTATTTTATTCATTTTTTATCAATGAGGCTCGAAAAGTAAAAATCTGTAACAAATTCGTTTATTAAGTGGCCGGCTTGCTATTAATGTCAAAACAAAAACATCCAATGGCGTATTTAATTTTGAAATGACTCATGAAATATAGCAAATAAAAATATTTCTAATTAAAATGATAAAGGCCAACCTTCGAAACTATAGTCTCTAACAAATCAATTAAATATATACATATATACGGGCATTCCATGCCAAATCGGACGGTTTGAAAATCTTTAATCTTTGATTTCCTTCATTTTTTGACATTTTTTAGTACCCTTCAAAAAACTCTTCCTGGTAAATTTTTACAGGTTTAAAAGATATCGAATTTCAGTTTTTCGCTCATAATTACTTCAAAAAAATACAAAAAAATTATTTAAAGTGTTTTTAAATTCGATTTTTGAGTTTTGAAAATTTTAATCTTGTTTTTGAAACTCTACTTAAATACTTTTCGATTTTTTTATAATTTTTAATTTCAAATTTCTATTCCAAATTTTAAGACCGTGTTGATAGTGGTCCTATGATAATTACTATTTTTTTCCGATATTAAACGGATAAGTAACTATATTTAATATTTGGCAGATAAGTTTGTATTAATAAATTAAACTGCTATGCCAAGTATTAACTTTCTATCTCAACAGTTCGCGTTAAGTAATTAATAACAAACCTAAATATAAATCGTTCATTTATGATTAAATTATAAATACAACGGCATAAAATCATTCAAAAAATTATATACTTTTGAACCTGAAATTCTAAAGCTAGAAAGTCCACATTATAATTGGTTTTTCGCATTTAAAATACAAATATTTTAACACAAGAACGAACTTTCTACGACTTTTTTCATAAGTTATCGTGGGTGTATGGGAATCCAGAGAAACAGGCAGATTACAATCATGTTTGAAAATTAATTTTAAAAAGCAACATAGGCATTGGCATAGATAGAGAATTTTCCTAGTGGGGGCAGCCGCAGTGGCGACACCAGGGTTGAGCGAGGTGTGGCGACCGCCCAACCAAATTTTTGTTGGGAAAAACTTCAATTTTTTGCAAAAATCCCAGTTTTTCCTTCATAAAGTGAGAATTACTGATCGTAGGAACTTGATTCCTATTTCATTCTGTAGGAAATATTGACTTGAAAGTTTACTTGGGCCACTTTTTTGATAAACTCTTAAATTTATAGATATCCAGTATTTTCCATGACGCATGAGGATTCGGATCATATCCTGTCCGGAAAATGTAGGATATCTATAAATAAAAGATTTTTAACAAAAAAGTGGTCCAAGTAAACGTTCAAGTCAACAGAATTTTCTAGAGAATGAGATAGAAATCAAGTTTCTAGGATGAGTGCTTTTAATTTTATGAAAGAAAAACTGAGATTTTTTGCAAAAAATTGCATTTTTTTCAAAATTTCAACCTCATTGCGATACGGGTTACCATTATCCAATTAATATGAAACTTTGTTTAAATTGTAGCAAATTTAATCTAGTTTTAAAATGTGTATAGAAGTTTCTTTGTTGAAAACGTGCTCCTTCATTGTTAAAATGGGAAAAAATCGAAAAAAGTTCGAGTTTTAAGGATATTCTAAAATGATCCTCCTATACGAGTCTAACTAGAGGTTCTGCACTCGCCAGAATTAAACCATTTCCATCTAATCCATGGTTTTCACCCATTTCTGATCTCTCCCGTAATGAAATAGTTACTTTTACACGACGCCGAATCAATCATACTTGTTGTAATGCTCACCTTCATAGGTTTTCACTTTCTCCATCTCCCAACTGTTCCTGTTCTCCAACCCAAGCAGCTCCAATATCATCTCCTTTTCCAATGTCCCCTTCGAAATTCCCTCCGAAAAAAATTAATACAACCACACTTTAGAGATCCCCCTCAACGCATCGAACAAGTTTTGAAAAATCCCACCAAGAATTTAGTTAAAGCAGTGCATCAATTTTTCGTCCGTGCTAATATCAAGATCTAAAGAGTACTTTGTTATTAATGTTATTTATTTTGTTACTTTAATTTTTTTTAACATATATATTTTATATATGTATGTAAGAATTATGTATAATCTATTAATTTTGTATTTTGTAATTGTATTTTGTAATTCCTTTTTGTTTTTTGAGTTTTATTGTAAAATGGTTTATAATTTTTTTTATGTAATTTAAAGAGAATGGCCTCTGGTCACCTAATAAAATAAACTGCAACGGGTCGTTGCTAAACTTTATCCAAATTCATTTGAAATATTAATATGTTCTAGAGTAAAGTACTTTAAAATATAATTTTACTAAAAACTTTATTTAACCTTGTTTGTGGTCCCTAAGGTACTTAATTAGGATATCAAATTTCATCAAAATTGGTTTAGTCATTTTCAAGATATTTAGAAAAAACTAAAAAAGTACTGAAATAAAGTACTAATGTTTGTGGACCGATATGTACCAAAAACTAATCAGCCCTTCATTTTGTTAAAATACTGGTAGGTTTTCAATTTCAATTCAATCGGTGCAACGGTGTGGAAAAATTCGTGGACGAAAAAAACGATAACACACATACATCCATCCATCCATCCATCCGCACGCACTTCCAAAAAAATGGCACTTTTTGGCCTCTCGACGAGATTCCAGGTAATTTTTGGCAAAACCGTCACGTGCTAAAATTCAATCTCATTGAATACTTCAATTTGTGACCTTAATTGAGTCCATGGGTTCCGTAGTCTTTACCTGAGGACCCTTTGAAGTCGCGCTTGCCGCGAGACCCATTACAATACTTTCTCCCATGCTTCGCATTGGATAAAGTAAAAAAAAATGATCCTGGGGGCTTTTTTTGGATCCCCATTAAAAATCGAACTACTAAACCAATTTTGCATTTCTTTCTTTTAATCAACACAAAAAATTTATCCTCTTTAATTTACTATAGATTGATTATTTTTAAAAATATGAACTGTTTTCGAGTTATAAGCGAAAAACTCGGAAAATGTGCGAAAACTTCGAGGTTTTTCGCCCGCGAAAAGCTGTCCCCCAGACTTTCGAGGTCGCAACTTAAATTTGGCATACCCACACCATAGCAAACAACATTAAAAAAATCTTTTCACGCAATTAATTTAAGTTGAAACTCCCACTATTTACTGGACTATTTGGGAAGATAATTTTTTTTTAAGATCCACATTTTTCGATCTGTATTGATTTTTTAAGAATAAAATTAATCTCATAGCATAAATAGTTATTGAGATATTGACTCTATTTTTCTAGGTGGGGGGCAAAGAGTTTTCTGAGGAGGGGCAATTCCCCCCCTAAACTACGCGCATGATCATAGGTATTTTCGTCAGGCTTTAACATTCTAGGCTTGAGTTTTCGCGGATAAAACAAATTGCCGAATCATCAAAAATACCGTATACGATATTGAAAAAGTTTTCAAATTTACGAATGACAATATAAGATTTCTTAAAACATAAAAATTCAATAAAATATAAAAAAAATCCTTTTTTATTAAAAAATTGAGGGGAGAGGAATTTTCTAGATAAGCAGCTATAAAGAATAAAATATTTCTGATCTCTATCTTGGCAGACATATATGAAATATTTTTTTTTCAACTTTACGCTCTCTTTTTATGTATTATTTATGTATTTGATGTATTATTTATCTGAGCTCAGCTATAAATGATAGCCTGGCTGGTGGCTGAGTCAACAGCGGTTTTGCCCCCTGCACCCCCCCCCCACCCACCACACCCTTGCTCTATCTATTCGAGTGTTGATTTTAATTTCAATGGGCTTGTTGTTTTTTGTTTTTCAAAAAATTTCTAATTCAACATTTGCGTGCGCTATCTTTATTTAATTTATAATATGCAATGAATGAATTATCAATTCATTGTTCATTTAATTGAATATTTTGATTAGGAGAGAATGAATTTTTAATTTATTATTAAATTGCGATAACAAATTATTCACCCCCTACTGCATTTATATTTATTTAATTTTATTATCAATAATAATAATTATTATTTTTACAATAAAATATAAAGCTTTTGTTATATTTAGTTTCTTTTTGAATTGATTTTGCTCTGTACATTACAAATTTTAAACAATCTGAAAATGGTTATTTGAAGTCCAAAAGTTTCCTGAGAAATTAATTTTTACTTTATCCAATGCGAAGCATGGGGAAAGTATTGTAATCAGTCTCGCGGCAAGCGCGACTTCAAAGGGTTCTCAGGTAAAGACTACGGAACCTATGGACTCAATTAAAGTCACAAATTGTAGTATTCAATTAGGTTGAATTTTAGGACCTGACGGTTTTGCCTAAAAATTACATGGGGTCTCGTCCAGAGGCCAAAAAGTGCGATTTTTTCATTTAGTGCATGCGGATGGAGGAATCTATTTAAAATCAAAAATAACAATCGATTCTCATCTAATACTAGAGGAATAACCTTATTGCATTCCATTTTTGATGTTTTGACTATTAATGGCAACCTCTACTGAAAATGTGGAAGAATCGACTTAAAAATCAAAAAGAATTTAGGCTTTTTGATTTTAAGTCGATTCTTCCATGTTGTCAGCAATAGTTACCAATAATAATCGAAACGTCAAAAATCCATCTATAGAACTGTTATTCCTCAAGTATTAGATGAGAATCGATCACTATTTTTGAATTTAAATCAACATGGACTGCAAATAGCAAGTGACATCTGATTAATAATAAAGGAATAAACATATTAATATTTCAAATGACTTTGGATAAAGTTTTAGCAACGATCCGTTGCAGTTTATTTCTTTTTATTTTGTACATACAACCTTGATCAAAATATTTCAGGAATACATTCAGAAAATCACAAATACAAATTTATTAATCAAAATCAATATTGTCGCATTCAAAGTACTCCCCATCGAGTGCAGCGCACTTATGCCAGCGCTTGATCCAATCCTCGAAACATTTTTTATACTCGGTTTTCGTTATGGACTATCAGAGCCGTTTTCGATTTTTATGATTTTAAAAATAAAATCGTCTTTTGCATCAACGAGTTAGTAATAAATTTTGAGTTAAAAACGGTCCGGAAACTGTTGAAAAAGAAGTGCAACTCTATCGAAAACAAACTTTTTATAAGTGTGGCCCACGTTTTCGTGAGTCTGTCGAGAATGACGGAACTCAGTCGACATCGAAAACCAGCGAAAACGTCGATAAAATCAAAGAAATGATGGCCGAAAACTGTAAATTGATTAAATTGATAGAGTAAAGGGTGTGTAGTTTCACAGTGAATGAAATAAAACTCAAAGAGGTTTATACAAACTCAATATATTTCGGATTATTAGTCCATCATCGGAGTTTACAAGTTAGTATTACTATTTAGTTAGTTAATACTAACTTGTAAACTCCTGATGATGGACTAATAATCCGAAATATATTGAGTTTGTATAAAACTCTTTGAGTTTTATTTCATTCACTGTGAAACTACACACCCTTTACTCTATTAATTAATATCATGTTTCAACTAAAACCTACACCACTTTCCATAAGTAAAATTGTATAATTGACTAGTGAAGCTAACCGGGTCGATAGTGAATGAAATAAACCAGAAGAGATCCTAACGAATTCGATTGTTAATCCATCATCAGTCTTGTAAACTCCTGATGATGGACTAATAATCCGAAATATATTGAGTTTGTATAAACTCTCTTTGAGTTTTATTTCATTCACTGTGAAACTACACACCCTTTACTCTATTAACTAACATCATGTTTCACCTAAAACCTACACCACTTTCCATAAGTAAAATTGATAATGCTAGTGAAGCTAACCTCGTGGTGATATACAGAAATAATCCTAACGAAGATTGAACGATCATCGTCTTGTAAACTCCTGATGATGGACTAATAATCCGAAATATATTGAGTTTGTATAAACCTCTTTGAGTTTTATTTCATTCACTGTGAAACTACACACCCTTTACTCTATTAACTAACATCATGTTTCACCTAAAACCTACACCACTTTCCATAAGTAAAATTGTATAATTGCTTAGTGAAGCATAACCTCGTGGTGATATACAGAAGAATCCTAACGAAGATTGAACGATTGTCTTGTAAACTCCTGATGATGGACTAATAATCCGAAATATATTGAGTTTGTATAAACCTCTTTGAGTTTTATTTCATTCACTGTGAAACTACACACCCTTTACTCTATTAACTAACATCATGTTTCACCTAAAACCTACACCACTTTCCATAAGTAAAATTGATAATTGCTAGTGAAGCTAACCTCGTGGTGATATACAGAAGAATCCTAACGAAGATTGAACGATTCGTCTTGTAAACTCCTGATGATGGACTAATAATCCGAAATATATTGAGTTTGTATAAACCTCTTTGAGTTTTATTTCATTCACTGTGAAACTACACACCCTTTACTCTATTAACTAACATCATGTTTCACCTAAAACCTACACCACTTTCCATAAGTAAAATTGATAATGCTAGTGAAGCTAACCTCGTGGTGATATACAGAAGAATCCTAACGAAGATTGAACGATTGTCTTGTAAACTCCTGATGATGGACTAATAATCCGAAATATATTGAGTTTGTATAAACCTCTTTGAGTTTTATTTCATTCACTGTGAAACTACACACCCTTTACTCTATTAACTAACATCATGTTTCACCTAAAACCTACACCACTTTCCATAAGTAAAATTGATAATGCTAGTGAAGCTAACCTCGTGGTGATATACAGAAGAATCCTAACGAAGATTGAACGATTGTCTTGTAAACTCCTGATGATGGACTAATAATCCGAAATATATTGAGTTTGTATAAACCTCTTTGAGTTTTATTTCATTCACTGTGAAACTACACACCCTTTACTCTATTAACTAACATCATGTTTCACCTAAAACCTACACCACTTTCCATAAGTAAAATTGATAATGCTAGTGAAGCTAACCTCGTGGTGATATACAGAAGAATCCTAACGAAGATTGAACGATTGTCTTGTAAACTCCTGATGATGGACTAATAATCCGAAATATATTGAGTTTGTATAAACCTCTTTGAGTTTTATTTCATTCACTGTGAAACTACACACCCTTTACTCTATTAACTAACATCATGTTTCACCTAAAACCTACACCACTTTCCATAAGTAAAATTGATAATGCTAGTGAAGCTAACCTCGTGGTGATATACAGAAGAATCCTAACGAAGATTGAACGATTGTCTTGTAAACTCCTGATGATGGACTAATAATCCGAAATATATTGAGTTTGTATAAACCTCTTTGAGTTTTATTTCATTCACTGTGAAACTACACACCCTTTACTCTATTAATTAACATCATGTTTCACCTAAAACCTACACCACTTTCCCTAAGTAAAAAAACTGTAAATTGACCATTGGAGAGATTGCAGCGAACTTGGTACCATCGCTTATGGATCGGTTCAAGACATTTTGTTTAATGATTTCGCTTTGAGACGCCAAAAAAGACCAGATTTATGGAAATTACGTAACGCGGGGTCGAATAATGCCATCGTTATCCGCAACTTTTTGACCAAGAACGGAACGAATACCATCCAACAGCCACCGAATTCGACTGATTTGGCTTCCTGCGACTTCTTCCTGTTCAGTCGACTCAAAAAATCGCTCCGGGGTACGCGTTTTAGCAGCCAAGTGGAGATAATGAAAAAATCGGAGATGGCTCTGATAGCCAAACCGAAAACCGAATATTAAAAATGTTTTGAGGATTGGATCAAGCACTGGCATGAGTGCGTTGCAGTCGATGAGGAGTATTTTGAATAGAACAATATCAATTTCGATTGATAATGGTTTTGATTTTCTGAATAAATTCCTGAAACTTGTTGAACGAGTGGGTATAATATTAAATATTTTATGATATTATAAAAACACTAGAATGGGAGTAGGACAAAATTAATTTTATCGGGTCCAAGAGGCAAGCCAATGAAGTGAAGTAAATACCTAGGATTAACGGCTTAATTTGTATTGAATTGTTTGTAAAGATCAACAAAGTTTCGGGTCTCTCCTGGTCACTTAGACAAAATAAATATAATAAAGCTCAGCTTCAGATTGCAAGGCTGTCAAATCTTAATTGGTACTTAACTCGGAGCCCATCAGCTGGATCAGATATCTTACCCTTTGCTCGTAAGCTACTTAGATAAATATTTTGTTTAATAATCTGAATTCTTATATTTTTTTCCTTGACCTATGTTACAATTATATCATAAAATAGTTTATAGGTACGTATTACAAAGCGAAAATAATATATGTATAATTATAAAGGTGCCTGTACACCTGGTAGACTTGCTAGAGCTCCTCAAAGTCCCATAAATAACATAAACAAGAAACAAAACATATATAAACAATTAGGTGTAAACATACACAAAGTATTGTACTGGAAATTAAATAACACAGCTCTGTTTAATGATTCGAACGTTTCGTCATTTTATTTACGACTTCAGCAGCGGCTATAAAATTGAAGTACCTGGAGGCACCGAGCGATGCTCGGTAACTTCTTCCTTCAGTTAAAAGCTTTATTTTAATATTATTTTTAATTTATAATTCTGATAAAAATGTCGATTTTTATTTGAGAGCCGTTTTCAAATTAAAAAAAATACAAAAATATATAATATTCGACCACTGTACCCCCCCCCCCACACCTCCACTCCGCTCGACCCCAGCCCCGAAACCTCGACCTACCTACCCCCGGATCCCTCACCACTGTACCTCACATCCTGCACCTGTTTTGATTCAACCATATGATACATTTTTATTCATCCAATTGTTAATAAATAAAACCTATCAAAATGTGTTATTTTTTGAGAAAATTGATTATTGCGAAATATATTTTTAAATAAATTCTTGATTATTTTTTATTCTATTAAATAAATAAAATTCTTTATAAAAACAATTATAAAACGTTTATTAATATTTCTAACGTTTAGGTTGAACAAAATATGTTAAAAATCACAATCACAATACTTCTTCAAGGCCTTTGAGAACAATGTATTAAGGCAACCCATTGTCTGCCTGGGCACAAAAGGAAAAGGGAAACCTTTTTTAAATCCCTAAGAATGGGATTTGTCTACCTGAGAATAATTAATTTGATTACGAAAAAAACCCATCAAAAACAATTTTGCGACAGATCGAGTTGTCAACCCAAAACCCCTTAAACCGTGAATTTCTATCAAAATCGGTAGGGCCGTTTTCAAAATAGAACCAAGATACAAAATATATAAAATAAATATATATATATATATACAATTTTTGCTCGTTTAATAAGAGTAGATACAATGACATAATTAGACATAAACAAAGAATAATAAAAGCGGCCTAGCTAGGCAGCCCTGAAATCTACAAACCAGCTGAATAAAAAGCTTTTTTGGATAATTGTATGGATTCTTGGTGAAACATTTTAAATAAATTAATAAGTTGTGTGACAATTTCAGCAACTTCTTGAAAATTTGGCTCCTTTTTGGTATTTTTGGTAATTTTGATGTCAAATCTCGTCCACTCTTAGCACTTAATTACTTCTTTATAAGTTGGAAGCACATTATCCTTCAGATTACTTGTATTACTAAATATAGGACATTTCCGAGCTTCTCGAGTACGATTCATTTTAAAAATCACAGTTAACACATCTTTGTTCTAGTTAAATACAGCGCAACTAAATGACTGAAGCTATCGCGTTTTGGTTGCAACTTATTAAAATATTTACACTTACCCACAAATGTTTTGTTTACGTTTTCGGTGTTCTTTGTAACTGTAGACATCATATACTATATAATATTTGTCTAGATTAATTTGTAACAACGCTTAGAGAAATTTCTCTAAAAAAATTATGCTCTTGCCTAGAATCGAACCTACGAACTCTTGAACTAAGGTCATTAGCTTTAACCACTAGACCAATCTAACATTAATATTTATACCTTGATTTCTGTTACTAAAACTATATATTTTTGATTTGGACTTTGTGTCGAGATAATATTGTATTCATTTGAACACGAATGAAAATGAAAAAACACCAATAGATTTTAAATTAAGAAACATTAAATATATATTAATTAACGAGGCAAATTTGAAATATAATTGTCAGCGCGGATTTTAAACTGATGGCTCCAATCGATTTTCATTAACCAGGCAAATTTGAAATATAATTCTAATTTGGACTCGAATTTTGAAATGAAAGACTCCAATTCATTTTAAATTAGGAAACATTAAATATTATTGATCATTATTCCTCCCCCTCCCCCTCGCCACTCAAAAGTTAAAGAGGCGAAACTTTTAAGAGACGATGTATTTTCGGTAGTTTACCGGTATACATTTGGAGTGTGGTTTTTTAAGAGGAATAAAATTTTTGGACCGAGACGCTGCCCGCCAGGCAAGCTCGAGCCTTCGGCACGCCCTCGAAGCTCGTTCCAATATAAACATAAGCAGTTTCAAAGTATAAATGCTGTATATTTATTATTAGGATTAGTTTGAAAAATGCACTAATTTGTTAAAAAAATCAAAAATTTGTACCTAATCTGGAGGCAGTTATACTATACCGATTGCAATAATATTTGATACAAATCATATCAGTCCCAATTGTCAACATATTATCGCTATTAGAATCCGTAATTCAAAAAAAAATGTTTTTTGACCCACCCTACTGTACATGCACCTTAAGTGATATTTTATCAAAAGAGTAGTACTGCATTTTTTTTAATTGCTTCAAAAATAAAAGGTACTTAGATATTAACGCCACCGCAGCTACAAATAAAATTTTAAACTACAAATTTGAACTGAAATTGAGTTTATGGACTGTGATGTGTCAAATTGTCACAAGTGAGCGCCAGTGGGCGTTGGCAATTTTCACTTTTAGAACTTTTCATAGGTTCGGTTCTATTCATAATCTCGGTTAGATAAAAAAGTGGGTTTCCAAACATACTTTGGAAGGTTCGGTTAAGATATTCGTTGGCATTAGCCAACCTAATAGCCTAAATGGCAGCCCGAAATGAAGATATACGACCCGAACCGAGCCGAACTGAATATATCTTAACCGAACCGGCAACGACTTTTAGATATTCGAATTATTTTGGGTATTTACTAATTATTACTTTACCATACAGGGTATCGTCAAGTATTGTAATCGTGCATGAAAAAAGTGTTTTTTTTCCTTCTTTTTTTCAAAATATCTCAAAAACGGCTGAAACTATTTTGATTTAAAAAATTGAGCGAAACCATGGCATTTCGCTCTACAAAAAGCTCTAATAAGTTAATATTGAAAATATTATATTTTTCGAAATAATAATTGTTTTGTCAAAATGTCTGTTAGTTAGTTACTTAGTTAGTCTGTGCGTTACCAAATTTAAGTAGTGTGAATATCGAAACCAAATTTCACAGGTAGTTTTGGTCCATTGAGATTAAGAGCTGATTAGATTTTGGTGCATATCGACTCAAAATTAAGGGGGGTGGAGGGGGGTTAAAAAATGAAAATCTAGGCCATTTGAGCAAACTCAACCAAATTTTGTATACACAATGAGTGGGACCCCAGAAATCTAAAAATTCAAAAAATAACCGCCCGAAATGGGGTGGAGGGTGTCAAAAAATGAAAATCTTGGCCATTTGCCAAACTAAACGAAATTTTGTATACATAATCATTGGGACACCAAAAGCCTAAAAATCCAAAAATTAACCCAAAATGGTGGGGAGGGGGGGGGGGGGGAGGTTCAAAAAATGAAAATCTAGGCCCTTGTACCAAACTCAACCAAATTTTGGATACATAATTAGTGGACCCCCAGAAGTCTAAAAATACAAAAACTAACCGCCAAAAATGTGTGTGTGGGGAGGGGAGGTGGGGGTCAGAAAATGAAAATATAGGATCTTGTACCAAACTCAACCAAATTTTGTATACATAATCATTGGGACACCAAAAGCCCAAAAATCCAAAAATTAACCGCCCAAAATGGTGGGGGAGGTTCAAAAAATGAAAATCTAGGCCCTTGTACCAAACTCAACCAAATTTTGGATACATAATCAGTGGACCCCCAGAAGTCTAAAAATACAAAAACTAACCGCCAAAAATGTGTGTGTGGGGGGGGGAGGTGGGGTCAGAAAATGAAAATATAGGATCTTGTACCAAACTCAACCAAATTTTGGATACATAATCAGTGGGCCCACAGTAATCTAAAAATGCAAAAATTAACCCCCCACCCCTACATGAATATAAATAATTTTATTAAATATTAAATATAAGTGAGGGACCAGGTTGTATGGTAAAGTCAAGTGGATGGCCACATCAGAACACGTCATCTTATTTTTTAATTAATATTCATTTTCTAAAAGAATCCGTCGTCAGTAGCGCTTAAAAACCGCCAAATCTGTAGCTGCGGTGGCATTAATACCTAAGTACCAAATAAAATATAATTTTTATTAACAATATGTCTATCTTTTTTCAGGATGTAACCGGACCTACATGGGTGATATTGGGAAAACTTATGATTTGGAATTGCACCGACCCCGAGAGGATAAACTGCCTTTCCTATGCGAGCTCACGTTTGTTGCCGGGGGCGGAGCCCTCGGGGACATCGTACAGGTAACTCACGTCCATTTAGAATAATCATTTTGTTGGCTTAAAGGGAGCCCTTAGCCATACCTACTGTAACGTCCTTTCATCATTTCGTGTGATTGGATTTACAATTAGCCAAATCTTAATCTAAAAGGGGACGGATTTCGCTTTGACTACTCCTTTGATGGGGTCATCAAAGTACTCCATACTCTCGAATTCACTAGAAAAAGATTTACTTTACCTTACAGAGAATGGTCAAGTATTGTAACCCTGCATGAAAGAAGTATATTTTTCGGAATATCTCAAAAACTACTCAAAGAATTTTCATAAAAAAAATTGAGCAAATTTAAGGCGTGTTGGTCTACAACAGTTAAGAACTTAAACTAGGGGTCGCGTAACTGAATTTTGGGATCACAAAACATAGGGTAACAATGACAATGAAACAATAATCAATGAAAAAATTATAATACGCAACAGCAAAATTAAATTGAAAAGTTTTTGTTTTGCCGAGAGTAGCAGAGTTGTTGATTCACAAAGAGAAACAAAGAGGTTGTCCTCTGCTTTGATGCAAATAAACATACACACATATATATCGAGATGATATATCTGTATATATATTATTTATTTGTTTGAGACTATAGTTTCGAAGACTTGGTCTTCATCATCAGTCTTTCTTCAATTATAAATGTTTTTCATGGAGTCAATATCATATGGATATTGAAAACTTGGTGTTCCTTCTTCACTGGTGGTCGGCTAGGAACTAATAAAGACATTCCTTTCGGTTCACATTCAAATATAACAATATGTTTCCCTTTCTCCTTGTTTTACAACGAGAAAGGCTGACAATAGAAGGGTTTTTCTTTTTTCTTTTATCTTTTGTTAGCAATCAAATAGAGTTATCAAATAGTAATCTGCTTAAAATGTTTGCTAACAAAAGATAAAAGAAAAAAGAAAAACGCTTTATTGTCAGCCTTTCTCGTTGTAAAACAAGGAGAAAGGGAAACATATTGTTATATTTGAATGTGAACCGAAAGGAATGTCTTTATTAGTTCTGCAGTGAAGAAAGAACACCAAGTTTTCAATATCCATATGATATTGACTCCATGAAAAACATTTATAATTGAAGAAAGACTGATGATGAAGACCAAGTCTTTGAAACTATAGTGTCAAAAAATAAATAATATATATACAGATATATCATCTCGATATATATGTGTGTATGTTTATTTGCATCAAGCAGAGGACAACCTCTTTGTTTCTCTTTTGTGAGCAAAATTAAAGTTTAGTGAATTTAGGTATTTCTGTCATTGAATTTCCAATAATTTGTGAAATTGCCATTTTGTATTAGATATATATTTATTAATTTATTTGAAACGACGTTCTCTCAGCATTGGCGAAAATCAAATCAAAATACAAATCAAATTTGAAAACTTTTGAAGATGAACTTCTCTTTGATTCCTTATTTAATAAGAAACAAGAGCAGATTCATTTAATTAATATTTAGATTGAATAATTGTAATAAATTATTTAGTTTTAAATAAATGGTAAAATTATTATAATATCTAATATTTATTAAATATTTGCTTCGTTTTAAATTTATATTTGATTTGCTAGAAAGGGTAGGTTTATGATAAAGTTAAGTAGATGGCCATATCAGTTTATTTTTATTTAAAAATGTAAGAATCATGAAATGTGAGGCGGAATCGTTAGAGCCGTTTTTGAGAAAATAAAAAAAACGAAAAATCTTTCATATAAATGTACACTTCCGGTTTTCCGATTTCAATGACTGATTTATTGCGCCACGCAGAGGGGGCAGCCCTTTACAAAAAGAAAACAGAATTTTTTTACAGATTAGAGTGCAACTTCTAATCAGCCGTCCAAATAATAATGCCAGATGTTGTGGCTATTTGTGATTAAAGTACATTTATGGGCGCCTATGACACAACTCTAGAACCGAGGCCAGAGTGTTGGGAGCGCAAAAAGCGCCCCACAACTGTGCAATGCTATTAATAAAAAAACAAATAAATATTACAAACAAAAAAAAAATCAAAACAAAAAAATATATATAAATAAATGCTAAAAAATTCTTAAAATTAGTTTAAAATGGACTGGCCACTGCAGAAAGGTCATTTGTCGAAGATGGCCAGCCCAGCAATGCACATAAATCTAAAGTTATATTTTTACTCAATTAAGGCCGGGCCCCGTTCTGAAAGTCCGCCTCATAAAACTGGAAAACCAACCAAAAGCTTGTTGTACTCCTTCTAGTTCTAGCCTATATCGAGCTTAAGTCTCTGAGACTTATGGTTGCGAAATGCAGGGGTACATACATACGTACATACATACATACGCACTGACCAATGAATTTTGGACCACTTTTTGGCCTCTGGGGACCACAATTTCCGGTTTTATGTCCTAAATCCGGTTTCCAACTATTAACCCTAGGATGCATGACTGTCACGGTATACATATTTACATGACATGGGTGAAATATACCCATTATGAGAAAACACAATAAATATTATTTATAAACCATATTTATTTGAGCATTTTAACATTTTGTTATTAACATAACATAAAACTAATTAATTTACAACGTTAAGACAATTATTACATTTATTTACAGTGTGTTCCTGACATATTGGCTTATTACAAGAAATACATTGTCTGTCACATTTTCTATCTTTTTTTGTTGGACACATATAACAGCGTGCTTTTATATTTAACTAGCTGCAAGGCACCGCCTTAGGCGGCCCTCGCTAGCAGGGGCACGCCCCCTGGACCCCCAGCCCTCCCCAACCACTGCCCCACCACACCACCCCGCACCCCAGCCCCCGCACCACCCCACTACACCCATGGACCCTCACCTAAACCCTCCACACCACCCTTCAACCCCACCCCACCCCACCCCTGTACCTAGTTTTTTCATTTCTAGCCTTCTAGTGACCCACAGATTATGTCTCCATATCCATATTATTCACACTCCCACTGCTACTACTATCACTATCAATTGCATTTCCTGGCAATGAATTATAATTTGGGTCTATATTTTCATCGAGAGCTACATCTTCAACATCCCCATAATCTTCACTTGATTCTGATCCAACATACGAAGTTTCGTCGAGCCATTGCAGTACAGTTTCTTCAAAATCAGGATCGGTATATTTGACACATTACCTATTCCTACCACGTGTCTATGCCATTTCTACAAAAGAGGCTGCATCTAAAGCTAATTTAAATATAATATAGAATAGAAACCTACCGAATTACAAATATTTTCTACGATTGAAAACACAACCACAAAACAGAAAACAGCTTCGGCAGATTACAACTAACTAACGTAGTAAAGGACACAAATTCAAGAATGAAAGTGGAAAATCACTAATAATTAGTATATCAACCAAAATTAAAAGAATGCACCAAATTTTAAACTAGAGAAGGTGAATTTGAATGTCACAAATTAATTCGGGTACAAAATACCCATGTCATGTAAATAATGCTAAAAATAATAATATGTAAATATTTAAATAACAATAAATTTACGCTACACGTTAATACTTCTATTTCATTCATAACTAACCAATAGAGGAATTCATGACATTTGATTACATTTCTTACACATCTTATCAGTAAAAACAGAATTTTATTACAACGTGGGTATAAAATACCCATGTTATGCATCCTAGGGTTAAGGGTAACGATTCCTTCCACCTAGAAGTTACAAAATGAAATGAACTTTTTTCATCTCTGAGATACAAGCTCTCAAATAGTCAGGACACAGACTGGGCATCGCAATACTCTCCCATTATATTCTATTGAATATAAATGTGAAAATAAAAAACGGTATTACTTCTCGGACTGGATTAAAAACAGGCGGCGGGCCGGATTTGTCCAGTGGACCATAGTTGGCCGACACCTTCTCTAGTTCACAAACTAGTTATCAAAAGAAAAATCATATGTAGTTTCGTTGTATTGAGATTAAAAGCTGATTAAGATCGAAACCAAAATCACTGGAACCCACCGAGTGTACCGACTAATAACTTATTTTACGATTTCGCGGTATATTTGGAGATTTTCTCAATAAACTAATATGCCCTTGGATACTCTTTGAGAATCACTGTTTTAGGTGAAGCAAAATATTAAAAAAATTATTTTATAATAATTGTTTTTTAACATTATTTAATATTTTAAGCCACTCTAGATAAAGTGTAGTAAACGCCGTTGCCACCCAATTTTAGTATTTATTTAATTAGACCGACCATATGGTCCTCCTACTCCGAAATGGTTAATCTCGCTTAAATAATTAAATTTTTTCCAAGTTTCTGTTTTTTTCCTCTCCAAAATAGTCTCCTATTTATCGACCCTTGCCTCCTCAATAAATTTAGACTTAAAAACTGGGGATCCCAAAACTTAGTTAACTTCAATACAGTGAAAACTCAGTGTTGCCTTATTTCTAGGCGCGTCGACAGAAACCTTCCAAAAATATCATTCCATTCAAAATCAAAATTTCAATGCTAGCCTTTATTCTAGGGTCTGATCATATCTCAACCACTGCTAAGCTGCAGCGCTCAAGCTTGGTCCACTATTTAGGTCCAGACTCTATTATACTCTCAGTCAACTTCTTACACTGTATAAGGCTCAAATTCGTCCCTGTCTTGAATATGGCTCTCATCAGATGCCTCCAAGCATTCTCTTGCTACACTGGATGCGATTCAGATGCGAGCATTTTAACTAATAGGAGACCCGGCTCTAACCAACTCACTCGACTCCCTGGCTCACCGAAGAACCGTTTCTGCCCTTTTTTCTACAGATACTATCATGGTATCTGTTCACTCGAGCTGAAATCAATTATCCCCCCCCCCTAAAGCCCTCTTTATGAGAAACACGCGGTTTCAGCACCCCTTCGATGTCAAATTTGATAAAAATCGAACAAGCGCTTTCGCCAACTCTTTTATCCCTATGACCTCCAGAGACTGGAACTCGCTCCTTGCCCCCATCTTTCCCGCGACTTATAGCCTTCAGCTGTTTAAGACCCGTATCCACAGATACCTTCGACCCTTGCCCAGCCCATAAAATTCTTTCTTCTTCTTTTCACGATGGAGGGGCCAACCCAGGCCTTTAGGGGTTGCACCTTTTTGGTGTAACTCCTTCTCTCATCATTTTCATTAAAAAAAAAATATTCTCCTATTTATCGAAATATCTTTCCATTTATTTGATGATCTTGTCTTTTTTATAACTAGAGATAAAATCATTGCTGTCTGTTATATATATATTAGTTAGGAAACTCTCTTGATTTAAAATCAACAAACCCTCTTCATTATTCCAATATTGACGACTTTCTCTCTCCCTCTCGCTTTCTTGTCAGTTTGTTTTCTTTTTATCTTTTTTTCCCTCTATTTCGTGGACAGACAAAACCATTTCATTCCAATTCCTATTTAGAAAGATCAAAAGTGGGGAAAAAAAGATTAGATTCAAGTTTCATTTCCTTGTCAGTCATTTTAGATCATTAAAGATTTTTAATCATTAAATACTGTACGTAAGTGCAAAAACTGTTACTTTTTATCTTAATAACAACATCAAAATAATTGAATTTATTTTTTAAGGTAGTTGTTTCACCATATGGGTTTTATTATAATTTTTTTTAAATTTAGACAGATTTCTTATTATTTAAATCTTAGACCATATAAGATATAGACACGCCCTGGTGTCGATTTGGTGAGGCCAACATCAACTAGAGAACGTGACGTCATCAGCAGGCAGGAACAACGAGAATAGATAGCATGGGCGCTATAGGAATTATTATACATTGAGATAAATTTATCGTAGTTTAGATTATTTATTTTGGATTCCAATAATCGTAAATTAATATTAAATTAATATACCAAAATATTTATTTATTTTTTTAACAAAATGCTTTATTTAAATTACATATTTTACAATAATTCGGGCATCGAGATTTTAATCAATTGTAGGTTACCAAAATATTTATTAATTTCGAATGCTAAATCATGTAAATAATTATTGGATTTTTAAATACAGTTTTTTGAATCAATTGACGAAACATTCAACCAAGTTCATCATTTGATTTTACCAAATATTTTGTCAGTATAAAAATCGTAATTAAAGTAAGTCGAAAAAAATTCGCAATATCATATTTATTAATGAAAAATATTTGAAAAATTGAGTTTTGAGAATTCGATATATTTAATTTATTATTTAAAAATTTAATGACCAAATTAATAATATCTATTATGGGTAATATTCGGGACTCGGTATTTGAAGCATACAAAGAACATATATGTACGATAATGATATTGAATCAAATCATATCATTAATTTGATTAAAATGATTAGTTTTTATTATTGTAACATAAGATTATAACACCAAGGAGAATGTTTAAACTCAGATTCGAACAGGATAAAGAGTAAATTTACTATAATGATTTTGTTTAGTAATCAATGATTTTATTATAATAATAAAACTTGAGCAAGATGCGAGGTAGGTTTGACAAAAAAAGAAATAAAACAAAATTGAGTTTTGAATTCGATATATTTCGGGGGTGAGCCCAAACTCAGTTTTCTTTGACTCCTGATGATGGGCTCACCCCCTAAATATATCGAATTCTCAAAACTCAATTTTTTCAAATATTTTTCATTTATTGCGAATTTTTTCGAGTTACTTTAATTACGATTTTTATACTGACAAAACACTTGGTAAAATCAAATGATGAACTTGGTTGAATGTTCCGTCAATTGATTCAAAAAAAAAACTGTATTTAAAATGAACAATTATTTACTTGATTTAGCATTCGAAATTAATAAATATTTTGGTAACCTACAATTGATTAAAATAATAAAATATATTGTTGTATATATATGGAGATTGGAAGGGAGTGTTTCTCGATGCCCGAATTATTGTAAAATATGTAATTTAAATAAAACATTTTGAAAAAACAAAATAAATAAATATTTTGGTATATTAATTTAATATTAATTTGCGATTATTGGAATCCAAAATAAATAATCTAAACTACGATAAATTTATCTCAATGTATAATAATTCCTATAGCGCCCATGCTATCTATTCTCGTTGTTCCTGCCTGCTGATGACGTCACGTTCTCTAGTTGATGTTGGCCTCACTTCACTCTGTGTGGAGAGTGGCAGAGGGCGTGTCTATATCTTATATGGTCTAAGATTTAAATAATTTTGCATCCATTGGTGGAAAAACGAAATTTATGAACAATATACGGAAATTCGAAAGATAGAGTTTTTCAGACTCATACATTGCACTATACGGGATATCGGAAAGTTTACATAAATATTTAATTATAATTAAGAAACTCTTCTGACCATTGTTTTAAAAAACTAAACCAATATTAAACAATAACTAATAGAATTTTTAAGAAAATTTTAATTCATTGTTACAACAACAGTTGAGATAATAATGAATACTTAAATAATGAAAAACGTATAAAGAAAAATTTACACTAAACACAAGCTGCCAACAACGCATTCATTTAACCTAAAGAGTGGGTTAACTTTAATAATATTTTTGACGTTTTTTCGCTTCAGCCATTGCCGCAACAGCTTTCAATCGCTTATTAAGAACTTTTTGTATTATAAATCTCCCTTTATAAAGTACTTTATCTGAAATTTCTATGATAAAATATATACAATCTCGGACAGTGTTACCAGATTTGTCAAATGAGCACGGGATTGGCTAGTAGTGGTACATAAACAGCAAAAAGTTTTCGGCTTATGAATTATGAATCCTTAATGTAAATTGAAAGTTTTTTTGCCTAGAGTAGCAGAATTTTTATATATTGAAGGAGGTGTGTCTTCATAAATTAATTCCTGTGAATCCATTGTAATAGAGTGATGAAGAGGGCAAAGCCCTCGAAACTATAGTCTCGTTATAAATAAATAAAATTTATAATTCCACCAGAAGACACACTCTTTTATTGTATCCTTCAATCCTTATTGTCTTTTCTATATACTCTAGCATTAACTTTTTGCTAGTATTTTCGGGAAACAACTACCTTAATTAGACGAAAATAAATAAAACATTTAATTACTTATTGGCAAATATTATATTTTTATTTAAATAAAAAAAAATCAACTTTAAATTATCACAAGTTGAATCATACTATCATTAAATATTGGAGTTCCTTTAAATTTAATTTAAATAAATTTTGTGGATGTTGAACTTGAGAAATTGAATAAAAATGTAAATATATATATTTATCGAGACAATCACCTGTGAATAATTATTTCAATTAACAAAAAACCCATCAAAAACAACTTAGCCAAAGATGAGACCGTGACAGATAGAATCGCCACCACAAAACCCTCCTAACCCGTGAATTTCATCCAAATCTTTACAGCCGTTTTCAAGAACCCAATTGGATATATATAGGTATATATTTTTCTTTTTTTTTAATGATAATGATGAGAGAAGGAGTTACACCAAAAAAGTGCAACCCCTAAAGGCCTGTGTTGGCCCCTCCATCGTGAAAAGAAGAAGAAAGAATTTTATGGGTTGGGCGGGGGTCGAAGGTATCTGTGGATACGGATCTTAAATAGCTGAAGGTTATAAGTCGCGGGAAAGATGGTGGCAGGGAGCGAGTTCCATTCTCTGGAGGTCATAGGGATAAAAGAGTTGGCGAAAGCGCTTGTTCGACTTTTATCCAATTTGACAGCGAAGGGGTGCTGAGCGTCAGAAAACCGCGTGTTTCTCGTAAAGAGGGCATTAGGGGGGATAATTGATTTCAGCTCGACTGAACAGACTCAAGATACAATATATACAAGATTTGCTATTTTAATATAATAAGATAAGATAAGATGAGATAATCAATTTTGTTAAGCAGTGTAACTTAGTATTATCAATGTAGCTTAATTTATTTGAAATCCAGGTTTAATATAGGTGGTTCATAAAATGAAAATTTTATCCAGATCATGGTACTAGTGTCAGGTGTTTGGCCGTGTGGTAATCTTTATTATCTCGAAAGACGTACATTAGATATCGAACCGTCATCAATAAAACCTAATAAAGAAAAGCCTTCTTCTCTTTCTTTCTCTTGTTTCTTTTCTCTTTTCTTCTTTTGTTGAAATCCAAAAGGGGTTAAAGAGGGCGTTGCTTGCAAGGCGCCAAGAAATATAGAGGCTTTCTTTTCCAGTGCCGAAAAAGTCAATCAATAAATAATAAGGAAGTCGATGTTCGTTGCTTCACCAATTGAGTTAACAGCTTTTTATTTTGTTACTTGGGGGTTTTTTTTGTTCCAATTTGGGGTAATTTTTTTCCACCACCTTGCTAGTTTGATAATTGAGATAGAAGACAGCCAATCAACGCATCACTAACTCACCGACAACATTTGAATACAATTTTTTTTTTAAATTTGAATTTTTATTTAAATCACACATAATTAATTATAATTATTTATTGAAACAAATAAATCTATATAATAAAAATGAATTTCTGTTTCTTCGTAAGCGCAGATCTCTCAAATGCCTGGACCGATTTAGTTATTTTTTTTTAATGTTCGTAATAGTCCAATTCAGGTTAATACGTAAAAAAAAATTGGAAAAGTTGCCCGGAAAATTGGAAAATTCAGGAAAAACGAAAAAAATTCAGGTTAGCCAACATAGCTTGCCAAACAATAAAAGAACTAAACTAGCAAAAAAAACAAGTGAAGTTGGCGACCCTGTTTGTATGATTTTTGAGTGTCATTCATTATCAATAGTTCTAACTACATTATCGTTGAAGAATAATTTAATATTGCAACAAAGATTTAAAAAAACTATCTATTTTTTTTAAAGTAAATTAAAAAAAAAGATTTTGAAAAAGTTATGGTTATTTAAAAAAAGTTATTTTTTCAAAAATTCCGAACTTCTTTTGGGTTGGGTGAAATTTTTTTAAAAAATTCTTAAAACCGTCTTTAATAGGGTAGAAAAAAATAAAAAAGTTTCAGGCAAGCTTTTGATTATATATATAGATGAAAAATATTTAATTTAAAATAAAATATGTTATTTAAAAATCATTTTTCTTAAAAATACCCTTGGGAATCTCACCTCATCCTTTTTCTATTGTATTTAAGACCCTCAGCCATTTCAAAAGAACTAAGCCTTTTGGCTTTTGTATTCGAGCTCATTCATTCATTTCAATATTATTTATTTATTTCAAAGTTAATTATAAAGAATTATTGAAACTATACTAACTAAACTAACTGAAAGGAATTAATTAGCTTTTGGAATTTCTTTAAAAATATATTTTAAAGATTAAAACCAAATATATATTATATAATATATTTATTCTCTGTAACTAATAAAACATCAATAAAGCAGCCACGTGGGGGTCCAGGGGCGAAGCCCCCTGGCTAGTAAAAGAGGCCCGCCGAAGGCGGGCCTTTGAAGCTTAGTACAATATACCATACGACGTGTCGATCGACTTATTCTGCGATCGTTCTCAAGTATGAGCACCCACTCCGATTATAAGTTAACTACGGCATTAACCTATAATCGGAGTGGGTGCTTATACTTGAGAACGATCGCAGAATAAGTCGATCGAACGTCGTTTTTATATTGTATCTATTTGTTTTAATAAATGATTATAATTAATTATGTGTGATTTAAATAAAAATTCAAATTTTAATCAAATTAATCACAAAAAAAGCTTCAACAGCTTCATTACTATCATTTGAATAAATATAATAACTGTTTTTCTTCGGAGACGGACTGGTAGATTTACAAGTATAATAACTGAAGATTGAATGGAAGGCAGTCTAGAAATAAATAAAAAGAATACCTATTTATTGTAAGTTTTTTCTCTTTGACTTTACAGCTTTTGAAACCGACGTCTCTCCTTCTTTAGGGTTCAAAAAAGGGTTAATGAATGAATCCCATTTAATACAGGGTGGTGCATAAAGATCTACCACATTTTGAAGAGGTATAAAAAATGAAAAAATTTAACTAGAAAAAAACCTGAATATATATTTTTTTTTAATTTTTGAAAAGCGTCAAAGCCTGAAGAATGCAACTTCAATGTTTTTCGTTTGAGTCAGTTGCCTAAAGTACAGGCGTTATCGTACAGTGCTGCCATTTCTCAATTTTAAAGTGGTCAGATTTAAAATCAAAACGAGTGCTTAAACATTGAGAATCTTTCCATTTTATTCATTCTCGGCGAGAAATTTTTGCTAAAACAAACGTTTATGCATAAAGATAAATCAATGAGGTTGTCCTCTGCTTGATGTAAATAAATATACATACACATATAGGTATGTATATATACAGGGTGGGGGCATAAAGGTCTACCACATATTGAAGAGGTATCAAAAAATGAAAATATTTAACTAGAAAAAAAACTGAATATGTTTTTGAAAAGAACATAAAATAATTTCTTTTTAAATGTGTTTTAAACATTATCAGACCAAAAAAAGAAGGGGGGTTCAAAAATGAAAATTCTAACCCTTTTCTACAAAACTCCAGACCTGCTTTCAGATTAAAAGAGATTAATATAATAATTTGTAATTTATTCTAGGAACGGCCTCTTGACTCTAGACAAGAAAACATGAAATCAAAATAAACATCAGGTTTAGAAATTTATCATTTAAAATTATTAATTCACCGAAACTGCAAACAGCAGAGTCTTGAAAAACTTTTACTTTTTTCTCCATTTCTAGATTTACTTTGGCAATCAAATAAAAGGAAAACTTCAAGATTTTGCTTCAATTGAAGTAGCTTTACTTTTTGCGTTTTTGATTTATTGAGGATAAATTTAAAATGTAGAAATTGGTAAGATTTCAAATAAGAGAACATTCTGTGGTGCACTCACATCTATATATACAAAATTCTTTGCCTGACACACTCACTCATCATCAAAACAGCCAGAACCACTGGACATAGAAACATGAAATTTGGAGAGGATATTACATCTATGACATAGGGGCTCACTAAGAAAGGATTTTTCGAAATTCGACCCCTAAGGGGGTCAAAGGGGGCAAAGTGTGTTTTCACTGATTATGCGATATCTCTTAAGAACGATAAAATATCTACTTGCTTTTTACTTATAAAAATACTAAATTAAAATATCTAAAAACTAATTTCAGGATTTTTTGAAATTCGACCCCTAAAGAGGTCAAAAGGGGCAAAATATCTTTGCAATGTGTTTACACTAATTATGCATTTTCAATTAAGAACGATAAGATATCTACTTGATTTTTACTTAATAAAATTTTAAATACAAATATCTAAAAAGTAATTTCAGGATTTTTTGAAATTCGACTCCCAACTATCCAAAATGTGAGTGGGGGCAAAAATTAAAACTCTCTCCTATCTTGATTAAATTTTGTAGAGTTATTCTTTATTACTTTAAGAAACTATTCCTGTAAAAATCCAACTATCAAAATTGACTGTATGGGGGCGAAAGGAGGGGAGGGGGGGGCAAATTATAGAAATTTTTTAGCTTTTTAGTACATTTACTCTTTAGAAAACTGAGAGTTATTTATTTGCAAATATCTAAAAAATAATTTCAACCTCCCAAAATGTGAGTGGGGGCAAAAAATTAATACTCTCTCCGATATAGATCAAATTTTGTAATGTTAGTTTTTAAGACTATATAAAATGTATGCTGTAAAAATCAATAGCCAAAATGAGTGCGTGGGGGCGAAAGAGGGGGCAAAATATTACAAATATATATTACAGACCTAATAATCACATGCCGAGACGCAGCCCGCCAGGGCCACTTGTCCGGAGGGCCGAGCTGTAGAGGCGTGCCGAAGGCACGCCTGGAGCAGCTCGTTTGTATATATGTATTTTGTTTATTAGTGTCTAGAAAAATCTAAAATGTAGAAAAATTCATTGTCAATTGTGATTTTGGGTGTGTCGATTTTCGTGGATCCTCATATTCACGGTAAAATAAAGTCATTAATAGCTTGTTCTGATGACCAAACTGTTTGCATTTCTACTATGACGAACTAATTCGATTTTCTAGTTTCTCCCTTTCTGTATAATAAAACAAAACAAAACAAAACGGATTATATGAGAGATATAATAAATAAATAAATACAATTTTTTAAATAAAACAATCTTAAAACGTTTATTCAAAATCCAAATGTCCCGGGAGATTTATTTCTTCATCAATGGTATTTTTATAAATAAAAAGAAAAAAGTTTCTTTATGAAATATTTAACAAAAATTTTAAATTTAATATAAAATTGTATATTTATTTAATAAAATAACTTTTTCTTTTTAAAAATTTCATTGTTAAAGGAGAAATTCTCCTGAAACGTTTGAATTTTGTTGTAGATTGATTTTTTATAAAAGATTTGTTGATGTGATTATATAATGAATTGAGAAAAAAGTTTTGAATTGATGAATTTCTTCAAGTTACTCTCAGAAACTGATTAGTAACATCAACTTCATAGTCATTTAAAATTCAAGTAAAGTATCATTGTGAGCCTGTTGAAAAAATAAACCCTATCGCCAAAAAAATGCCCTACCATTCAGCTCTTACTTAGATTATATATCCTGAACCATTTATTTCCAGATTAAACTACCGAGCGTATTATATTAGGTATATATAATTTTTATAGGAATTTATTAATATGATGGATGAATTTTAGTTTTAGCTCGAAGTGTTAGTTAGAAGGATATTCGCCGGGCTCGGATGGGAGATCTTCAGAGATTAAAATCTCTTTAAAGTAAAGCCAGAAAATGCTATTTTAAAATAAGAATTTGCACAAAGGCTGTAGAAAATTGCTTTAAATAAGATATTGGCACAAAGCCAGCATTTATTGTCTTTTCGTTACAATTTCTTGGCAAACTTTAAACACAGCACGCGTATATAAGATTTCTTCTTCGCTTCAGAGAGCATAGACACTCTCCGAGAGTTGACCCATTCGTTGAGGTTCAGCAACTGATTTTCCTTCGAGAGGCTTGCTGCCTTTATAAGCCTGGCGGCTCTAATTAGCAATTAAGCTGATTGATTAATTGGTCGCCGCTTTATGGTGGCGTATGCGTAAATATTCGCACCGGGCGCCGTGATTATAAAAGGAGCGTGTCTCCGCTGTTCACCTGTCAGTTGATCGAAAGATCCTGACGGGTAAACATCAAGCGCCTTTCTCAAGGCGAAAATGAATCTTTATTTTTAACCGACTTCAAAAAAGGAGGAGGTTCTCTATTCGACTGAATTTTTTTTTTTTTTTTTTTTTGTGCCTATGTTACCTCATATCTCCGCCAATTCTCAATTCAAATTTTTTTTTGCATTGGGTCCAGTCTAGCTTCCGATTGGTCCCATTTTTTTCGTATTTTTTTCATTGGTATTAGACCTTTTTTATTAGGTTTGTTTTAGACTTTTGTTTATGAACCGATTTCGATGGCTCTTTTTTATCCGATAGGGGGTGTCTTAGGGATGGTGTCATATTAATTTGGTCAAGTTCTGATGATATGATCACTATTAATAACATCACTAAAAAGAGAAAAATAAAAATAATTTTTAAGAAAAAAATAAAAACCGACTTCAAAAATTAAATGCAACAAATAAAATACACTAAAAGGTATAAAATAATTATTATCTTATTTAGTTACAACTAAACGACGAAATATTAACATGAAATTACTTTTTGAAGTTGGTGCCAAACATATACCTTTTATGAATCGCACTCGACGGATCTTACTTAGTACGTTTGGAGGGTATGCTCGCTTATAGGTATAGTTAGTTTGGCACCGACTTCAAAAAGTAATTTCATGTTAATATTTCGTCGTTTAGTTGTAACTAAATAAGATAATAATTTTTTTATACCTTTTAGTGTATTTTATTTGTTGCATTTAATTTTTTGAAGTCGGTTTTTATTTTTTCTTAAAAATTATTTTTTAAAAAAGCATTTTACATTGAAAGGAGTAGAGAATAAAATCCTACAATTGTGATTTATTTTTATTTATAGAAATCGACCAAACGTATAAGTATACGGGTAGCTGAAATTTCGGAGACAATGTTTGTAATTAATAAATTACCCTGCTATGCCAAGTTTTTAAATTTCTATCTCAACAGATTGATAACAAAATATTGCCAAATTTTTAATAGAAAGAGTCGAATCTTAAAAATGTTTTCACATTTTCCACAATTATTTATTTTATTTATTTTTTTTTTAATAAAAAATTATAATACAATAAAAACTTTACAAAGAGTTGAAATAATTTTATTTTTTACCCCAAATAAAACCAATTTCCAATTTCCACTTGAACAATCAAAGGGAATTTATATATCAATAGTACAAAATGTGTGACCAAAAAGCAAAGTTAGGTGGGGAAAAAAAATATTAAAAAGTCTCGCTTTTGATTTCGTTATTTTATTTTTTTTATTATTTCCATTTCCATGACGTCAATCGCTTGAAACTCTTGTTCTAAATTTAGAGAATAAAAAAAAGCCAGGGGTGGCTAGCAATTGAATTCAAATGTATTAACAAATAAATGTATAACAGAGAGCAAGTGGGGAGATAGGAAATATTAAAAGAAATAAAAGGGGTCAATGGAAATGTACAATTTTTCAATTGATAATAAAAAAACATGAATGCGAAAATTGCTTGCCTGCCGGGTGGCTCCTAGTATTAAGTTATCTAGAAGATAATAGTTTAGAAAGAAATTGATTTCGTAAACCAACATGATCGGGAAGGTATCTAGAATTTTATTTCTAGCCACCCTACATATGTCAGAAGAATTCATTAATTACTGGACAAATAAAAATTACTTCAAAGTTATTAAATGAAAAGTTTCATAATAGTAATATGGAAATTATTAAAATAAGCTGATCTGACCATCCACATTTATCATACACCTGACCCTTCTCTTATATTTAATATTTAATAAAATATTTTATAATTATATTTACGAAAGTACCCTCCCTCTTAATTTTGAGCCCATTATCAAATAATAATATCTCCGTTTATAGGAGACTATTTTATTAGAAATATCAGATATCTTCGATTTTTGATTGAAAATATTTTTAAACCTCCTACTCCCTATTTTGGGTCGGTCAATTCAATTTCTCATAGTGAGTCATTTTCATAAGGTCGTATAATATAGGATACATATGCGAAATTTCGCACGAATCGATAAAAGGGTCTAGGACTTATATTGATACAGTGAAACCCCTCAAATCTGAACTAATTGAGCTGTAGCCTGTTCGGATTAGCCGAAAGCAGCTTCGATGATTGACTGATATCAAGTTAAAGATGAAGTGATATTTCGTGTTTCTATTATTATTTCATTGTTTTCTGCAAAGTGATTAACCTAAAGAATTTCAATAACCAACTTTTATCGTTTTTCAATCAAGTGATTCTCAACCACTGTGCCGCAGCACAATAGTGTGCCGCCAAGCCTTTGACAATGTGCCTCTAAAAATTAAGAATGAACAGTTTTTCATTACTTATAAATTTGAATATAAATATTTCTGAACATTTTTGCCATTCAGTATATAGCAGACGAGTTACTACAATGCAAGTAATTTTATTTACATAAACGTAATTGTGAATCGTATTGTATCGAACACAATTATTCAAAATAGTTTGTCCCTGATTTAAGATTTCTTTGTTCATTCTACAATAAATTCGTAATGTTGTCTTTATAAAACTACAGCGATCATGTTTATTTTGTAAGTTTTCGTTTTGAAGCCATAGTGTAGTTTTCGTATATCGTCAGCTTAGAGTGTAAATCTGCTAAATACATTTTTTATCATATATGACATATTAATACCATTCGAAAGAAAAAGAGATGCAAGCCCATGTAAAACTGCTACTTAAAATTACGATAGTAAGTTGTAGAAAAAATGTGAAAAATAGTTTCTTTCCATAACAACAATATTAAATTTTGTTTGTTTTTTCTCTGCTCCTGTAAATTTCCTTGTTGTGAGAGCAGGTTTACACTGTAAGCTCTAAGGCAACGATTTATTTCATTTTTTTCTTTCTTGTGATTGAAGGTATGTTTAAAGCTTATTTAAAGTACAACTTTATTAAATCTTTAATGTGCCGACAAATTTTTAAATCATTAAAAGTGTTCCGCGAAGGAAAAAGGTTGAGAATCACTGATGTAGACCCATTTACACTTTGATAGGTATGCTAACTGTACTTCTTTGTTAATTTTTCAACTAATTATGTAAAATAAGATTATAATGTAGAATATATGGTATACATAATTGTTTTATGACTAAATAAATAAGTTTCTCTTTTTGCGTTCGGATTTCAGATTTCCGGGATTCGGATTTGAGGGGGTTCATTGTAGTTCTATTTTTTTGAAACACTTCCCCCCCTCTCCCCCAGAATTTTGCACCATAAGAAATAACAACACTCTTTTCGTTAACATAAGTTCATTTTATAGTAAATTTCATTTTTCTTGTCTTTTTGATTTTTGTTTTTTGTTTTAGTTTGAAAATCTTATCATTTTAGTTTTTATCCCCCTCCCCACCTTAATTATTGTTCGATTTCAACCAAAATCTAATTAGATCTTAATATTAATCCATCAAAAAGTGTATGTGAAATTTTGTTTTGAGATTCCCACTAGTTTTTGAGCTAGATGTATATAAAGTTTGCCCATATAGGAGATGCCAGGCTTGAACGAAGGGGCCAAGCACGAACCATCTTGGGCAACCGAGCCTGGAGTTGTTCGGTGTTGAGCCAATCTTGGGCCCATATTGACTCAGTCTAGAATTCAGTATTGAGCCAATATAGATTACCAATCTGGGCCGCGGTTATCATCCCGTATTCAAACCAGTGTAGGGCCAGTACTGGCTTGCAAAATAGGGCCAAGCTTGAGAAGTGTTTGCCCAGTTCTGGCTCAGTTCTGGGCCCTTCGTCATTTCCTATATGGGTGGTAACGTCTGAGACATTTTGACAAAACAATTACCATCTGGTAAAATATAATTTTGTCGATGTTCATTAATTAGGGCTTATTTGTAGATCAAAATTTCTTGGTTCAGCTCAATATTTTTCCATAAAAATAGTTTCATGTCATTTTTGAGATATTTTGAAAATTGAGCCAAAAAAACTTTTTCCTGCACAATTGCAATACTTGATCATACTTCTGCACGCATAAAGTAAAAACATTTATTAAAAAATGCTATAACAAATCTTTTTACGACTATCTCTTTCTAATACACATAGGAGAATATCGTTTACTTCCATCTCGAGATGATAAAGTGAAATTAACTTGGAGATAGAAGCTCTCAAAGTGTTAAGACTTCGGAAGTCTTCATTTAAATATTATATCAATTTATGATTATATTGTATTAAAAACCTGCCACCAAAACGTATATTCTATCTAAATAATAAGAAGAAAAAACGTACTCAAGAAATTGTAGAAGAATAAAGTGAGCAATCAAGTACCTCTACTTGAAGATGTAGAAAGAAGAACAAAAAACACTTCAAACCAAGTTTTAGAAAATAAAAGTCAAATTGATTTGTTAAAAAACTTATTTCATCTGGACTTTGGTGGATATTTTTGGATAGGTACCATTAAATAAATAACTCTTTGGAAACCAGAGTACGCCTCGAAATGTACCTAACCATCCCAGTGCGTAAAATGATTGCAAAAGTTTGCAAATAGTTAAAATATCTGCGAACTCACATATTTTTTGTCAAGATTTTAATTACACAAAATCCCATAAGTTTTCTTGTGAAGTTAATAACTTTTGTCATAATAAAATTGTCCTTGAGATTAAGAATGAGTCCTCAAAAAATATTTATTAAAACTCAAAAAATCCCTTATAGTGCTTTTGTTTTATTTAAAAAATGTAGGTACAACTGAATAATAATAATAGGCGTCTATGTAGTGTAGCTAAATTTCATATAATAAAGATGTTACACCTTGCACCAACACGATAACCCCCTATTAATTATTTTTCATATAATAGTTTAAGTATAAAGTTTAACTAGACTTCAAATTAACTTTTAAGGAGTTAGGTGTTGGTTATAGGTGAAACATTTTAATATAATAATAAAATTTGAGCAAGATGCGAGGTAGGTTTCACAAAAAAAAGAAATAAAACCAAAATTGAGTTTTGAATTCGATATATTTCGGGGAGTGAGCCCATAATCAGGAGTCAAAGAAAACGCTTTCTCGCCAACACTTGTTGTTTTTTGCTCGTTTAGTTCTTTTTATTGTCTGGCAAGCTATGTTGGCTAACATGATTTTTTTTTTAGTTTTTCCTGATTTTTTCAATTTTCCGGGCAACTTTTCGAATTTTTTTTACGTATTAACCTGAATTGGACTATTACGAACATTAAAAAAAAAATTAGCCAAATCGGTCCAGGCATTTGAGAGATCTGCGCTTACAACGAAACAGAAATTCATTTTTATTATATAGATAATATATAAATTTTGCTTCTTACTTGAAATCGTCAATTACGTTTCTTAATTCCGTAAATTGGCAAGCGATTTGCTTAGGTAATTTATGAATTCGGTAAAATGTTATCTATTTCCAGAAATAGGCAATTTCACAAACTAGGCTTAACATACATAAATATTTGTTTGAAAACTAATTTTATTAAAGTTCTTAGTAAATTGTGATTGATTTTGTTTTTGTTTGTTGTTTCAGGTGACATTCGATAGTTTTACTCTGGGTCGATTTGTCTCATTTCGACAATCGGGCTGCCCGGATGGTTGGCTGACGATAGCAGAAAAAGGTCGGCCGGCTGTGGGTGGCGCCTGGTGCGGCACCTCCTGGGGACCCACCCTCTACTACAGGTGAGCCGACAATATACTTATTTATTTATTTATTTCAACTTTGGCTGTTCTAGAAGGCTATGCGTCTCATAAACCATTAGATACAGAGAGGTGGAATTATTAAGTATATGGACCAAAAGTGAGCTGTGGATTCCAAATAAATTAGCTTAAAGAAATTTGAGAAAAAAATAATAAATCTATCTATATACTTATATTAATCGGCTTGCGCGACAACGTCGACGTGATTTTTTTAATTTTAAAACCCACTAATAAATATTTCATGACAAATAAAATTTATTAAAATCAGGACCACCAATAAATTAATCTAAATCTATATATATGAAATTCTTTGCGCCTACTTCATTAAAACAGCCATAACCACTGGACATAGAAACATCAAATTTGGAGAGGATATTACATCTATGACATAGGGGCTCACTAAGAAAGGATTTTTTGAAATTCGACCCTAAGGGGGTCAAAGGGGCAAAGTGTGTTTTCACTCGATTATGCGATATCTCTTAAGGACGATAAAATATCTACTTGCTTTTTACTTATAAAAATACTAAATTAAAACATCTAAAAACAGATTTCAGGATTTTTGAAATTCGACCCCTAAAAAGTGTCAAAAGGGGCAAAATATCTTTGCAATGTGTTTACACTAATTATGGATTTTCAATTAAGGTCGATAAGATATCTACTTGATTTTTTACTTAGCAAAATTCTAAATACAAATATCTAAAAAGTAATTTCAGGATTTTTTTCAAATTTGACTCCTAACTATCCAAAATGTGAGTGGGGGCAAAAATTAAAACTCTCTCCGATCTTGATCAAATTTTGTAGAGTTATTCTTTATTACTTTAAGAAACTATTCCTGTAAAAATCAACTATCAAAATTGACTGTATAGAGACGAAAGAGAGAGGGGGACAAAATATAGAAATTTTTAGCTTTTTGTACATTTTACTCTTTAGAAAACTGAGAGTTATTTAGCTTGCAAATATCATAAAAAATAATTTCAACCTCCTAAATTGTGAGTGGGAGAAAAAAATTAATACTCTCTCCGATATAGATCAAAACATGTAATGTTAGTTTTTATGACTATATAAAATGTATGCTGTAAAAATCAATAGCCAAAATGAGTGCGTAGGTGCGAAAGAGGGGACAAAATATTACAAATATATTACAGACCTAATAATCAAATGCCGAGACGCCGCCCGCCGAGCCATCCTGCCGGAGGGACGAGCTGCAGAGGGCGTGCCGAAGGCACTGCCTGGAACATGCTCGTAATTATATAAAGAGGGAATCCTTCCTTCTGGGCTGTAAGACACAAAATTGATCGTTTGTACCTTAATATTAAAGGAAAAAATGATTTCCCCACATGCGCAGAGATTTTATTGGCATCTCCATGCCAAGGAGGTCCAGTTGAAGATAACATTATTAAGCATTTACATTGGCTTCCAATTATAATCCAATGATCACTAGTGAGTTTTCATGATTTAGAAATTATTTATATTAATATATTCATTTATAGATTTTTGTTTCTCTTATATCGTATAGTTTATTAATTTATTTTGTTATACACCTATTCTTCCTATTATTTCAAATAGTTCAATTGTTATAGAGTGGTTTTTGCTTGGTTAAGGCTACTAATTGTTATCCGTTAAACATATAGTTTATCAATTTTATTTATTCTTTTATTTTATTTATATTTAAATGTATTTTTGATACATATATATTTCAATATTTACAAATCTTAATACTAAATTTATAATATTTCCAAATATTTCTCAATAGAAATGTTCAACTGTCCCTCTCTAAGATAAATTCTAACTTGGTTCTTAGATTGAATCAGACTTGATGCATTTCTTACTTCAGCTGGTAAAGAATTAAATTCCTCAAGTCCTCTAAAATATAATGAATTTCTTGTGCTCTCTTTCCTCGCCCTCATCAATAAATATATTGTCTCTAATTCGCGTCCCATGGTCATGGATCTACTTGACCAATGTGAAATTCAGATAGGCTGGCAGCTGCGCTATGATATAATTTATGTACAAAACACATTGTCTGTAAAAATAATTACTTCACATTCATAAGTCCTAAGCTTTCCAGCATACTACTTATTGATGTATATCTGTCACATTTTAATATAAATCTCATGCATCTATTTTGTAAGAGTTGCAACTTATCAATATTCTCCTGAGTGCCAAAATATAATATTGTAGGACAGTAAGAGAAACTAGGACTAATTATAGTTCTATACACCTTAATTCTAGTGTTCATATTCAAATTATTACAAGCTCTACCAAAGTATTGCACTTTTCTGTTTACATTCTTCAAGAGCTCACTATGATGACTCTTTAAAGTTCAACTTCGAGTCAACCACTACTCCGAGGTTATTTAAATGAATCCGCATATTCCAAATTTACACCATTCAGATAGATTGGACTTAACCCTTCTTCGCCCACCTCAAATTGCATTACTTTGAGATTTCGTGCCTGATGCATAACCAGTTTATTCATATTTAGCCAGTCTTCCAGCTTCTCCAAGGGTTCCATTCATTTTCTGACAAGCTCCTCTCAACATCACAATCCTCCACTGATATTAGTGTATCATCGGCAAACGGATTTACTAAATGCAGCTCATCATTAATACAGTTACAAATGTCATTGATATATCCCACAAACAACAAAGGCCCAAGAATAAGTTCTCCAGGGGACACCAGCACTATCAGTTTGAAGGATCGGAAATCACATTATTACCAATGCATAATTTGGTATAAATCTTTGTTTCTCTCTATTTAACACAGTTTATTTTAACTGAAGGTTTTCTACATTTTATTCGATCGCGACTCTAATGTAGAGGAATTTTGTCAAATATTGAGTGAAAATAATATTTGAACTTATATATTTCTAACTTGAAATAATGATATTAAATAAATTTTAATTTTTCTCATTAATATATCAAAGAATAATTGATACGTCAACAAGAATTATTTTGACCGCGCTGATTTGAAAAAAAGATATTTTTATCTCGCGAGACTACTGCGGATTACGCTATTGGAGTCTGCGGAGTATTAAGTCTGGACCAAGAGAGAAAAAGATGTAATCCACTTAGCTACAATCCAACGTCATTTCGCGTATAGCCCGCTAGACATTATTCACAAGACTCCAATAGCGTAATCGCGCAGTAGTCTCGCGAGATAAAAATATATTTTTCCAAATCAGCGCGGTCAAAATAATTCTTGTTGACGTGTCAATTATTCTTTGATATATTAATGAGAAAATGAAAAAAACAGTTTATTTTGTTTGTATAGATGAGTTTTCCTCCCCATCTTAAGGCTATATATTTTAATTATTATTCATAGCTTACTTATGCTTAAGAAATCTGTGTCGACTGGCTAAATGGGCATTTAGTTCACGAGGCCAAGGGAGTAGAGAAAAAAAATGGTCAAGTATTGTAATCGTGCATGAAAAAAGTGTTTTTTTTTTCAAAATATCTCAAAAACGGCTGAAACTATTTTGATTAAAAAAATTGAGCGAAACCATGGCATTTCGCTCTACAAAAAAGCTCTAATAAGTGAACATCGAAAAAATTATATTTTTCGAGATAATAATTGTTTTGTCAAAATGTCTGTTAGTCTGGTTGTCTGGTTGTCAGTTAGTCTGTGCATTATCAAATTTTTGTAGACGAGCTAGCTCAAAAACTGGGAATATCGAAACCAAATTTCACACGTAGTTTTGGTCCATTGGGATTAAGAGCTGATTGATTTTGTTATTTTGGTGCATATCGACCCAAAATTAACGGAGGTGGAGGGGGGGTGGCGGTTAAAAATTAAAAATCTCGGCCATTTGAGCAAACACAACCAAATTTTGTATATATAATCAGTGGACCCCCAGAAGTCTAAAAATGCAAAAACAAACCACCCAAAATGAGGGTGGGGGTCAAAAAACGAAAATCTTGACCATTTACCAAACTCAACCAAGTTTTGTAAACATAATCAGTGGGACCCAAGAAGTCAAAAAATGCAAAAACTAATCCCCCTACTTGAATATAAATAATTTTATTAAATATTAAATATTAAGAGGAGCCAGGTTGTATGGTAAAGTCAAGTGGATGGCCACATCAGAACACGTCAGCTTATTTTTATTTAGATTCAAAGTATTTTTAACCGACGAAAAAGGAGGACGTTATCAATTTGCCGGAGACTTTTTTTATTTATTAAATGTCATGTTACTCGATACGCCGAGGAGGCAGGATTTTCTGTCTGTGTCCAGATTCATCCACGATGAATTAGAATAAAATTCGTTCTTGTGCTGTTTAATTAGATTATGACCTTTCTAGCTTTTGTAATTCTGGTTTAAAAATCAGAAAACATCCTTTTTTTTAAATTATTATATTAAGATTTTTCAGGCGATGTATTTATACTATAGGCTTAAATAAAAAATATTATTAATTACTTATGGGGGCGTCTTTTAGCGTAAATAAATATTCACTTGTTTTGTTATTTAATAAATGTGTGGGTGAGCGATTCTTTCATTAGAATCTAATCGAGAAATTTTACTAAATAAGCTGACGTGTTCTGATGTGGACATCCACTTGACTTTAACATGCAACCTGGCCCCTCACTTATATTTAATATTTAATCAAATTATTTATAATCATGTAGGGGGGGGGTAGTTTTTGCATTTTTAGACTTCTGGGACCCACTGATTATGTTTACAAAATTTGGTTGAGTTTGTTAAATGGCCAAAATTTTAATTTTTTGACCCTCCGCCCCACCCCGCCCATTTCGGGTGGTTAATTTTTGCATTTTTAGACTTCTGGGGACCCACTGATTATATATACAAAATTTGGTTGAGTTTGGTAAATGGCCAAGATTTTCATTTTTTTGACCCTCCACTCCCCCCCCCCATTTCGGGCGGTTAGTTTTTGCATTTTTAGACTCCTGGGGACCCACTGATTATATATACAAAATTTGGTTGAGTTTGGTAAATGGCCAAGATTTTCATTTTTCGACCCTCCCCCCCCCATTTCGGGCGGTTAGTTTTGCATTTTTAGACTCCTGGGGACCACTGATTATGTATACAATATTTGGTTGAGTTTGGTAAATGGCCAAGATTTTCATTTTTGACCCTCCGCCCCTCTCCCTATTTTGGGCGGTTAGATTTTGCATTTTTAGACTTCTGGGGTCCACTGATTATATATACAAAATTTGGTTGAGTTTGCCCAAACGACCTAGATTTTTAATTTTTAACCCCCTCCCCTCCACCCCCTTAATTTTGGGTCGATATGCACCAAAATCTAATCAGCTCTTAATCTCAATGGACCAAAACTACGTGTTAAATTTGGTTTCGATATTCAAACTAGTTCTTGAGCTAGCTCGTCCACAAAAATTTGGTAACGCACAGACTAACAGACTAACAGACATTTTGACAAAACAATTATTATCTCAAAAAATATAATTTTTTCGATGTCCACTTGTTAGAGCTTTTTTGTAGAGCTAAATGCCATGGTTTTGCTCAATTTTTTTAATCGAAATAGTTTCAGCCGTTTTTTAGATATTTTGAAAAAAGAAGGAAAAAAACCACTTTTTTCATGCACGATTACAATACTTGACCATACCCTGTATGGTAAAGTAAAAGGGCTCGGATATAATGATCTCTCTTCTTTTAGAGCCAAAATACAAGTCTGGACCAGTTTCGGACTAGAAGAGATTAATTTCTTAATTTAAATTATACTAAGAACGGCCTTTAGACTCTAGCTAAAGAAATATTAAATCGAAATGAATATCAGATTCAAAAACTACAAACAGCGTACCTACCAAGTCATGAAAAGTGTTCACTTTTTTCTTCAATATAATATAATTTATTGAAAATAGCGTGATCTAAAAATTCCTTTAATATTTTGAATATTTATGGAATTTTAACACATCAATGGCATGCGATTGATTTGTTTTATATTTTACTAGATAATAATATAAGTAAAGTTTTAAAAATGTAAAATATAATAATCATTTAAATGACCCAGTTCCTGACAAGCTCTAATATATTAATCACCCCGAATGTTTAATTTTTTTTACTATTTAGCTAAAACGTCTAAATTAATTCAAGATTTCATAATTATAGCTAAGGCATTGCAAGGATGACCAATAAAGTCCAGACCTGTTTCACACTATTAAATAATATAATTTCTTATTACTTTACCATACAGAGTATGGTCAAGTATTGTAATAGTGCATGAAAAAAGTGTTTTTTTTCCGTCTTTTTTTCAAAATATCTCAAAAACGGCTGAAACTATTTTGATTAAAAAAATTGAGCGAAACTATGGCATTTCGCTCTACAAAAAAGCCCTAATAAGTGAACATCGAAAAAATTATATTTTTTGAGATAATAATTGTTTTGTCAAAATGTCTGTTAGTTATTCTGTCTGTCTGTGCGTTACCAAATTTTTGTGGACAAGTTAGCTCAAAAACTAGTTTGAATATCGAAACCAAATTTAATACGTAGTTTTGGACAAGTGAGATTAAGAGCTGATTAGATTTTGGTGCATATCGACCCAAAATGAAGGGGGTGGTGGTAGGGTCAAAAAATGAAAATCTTGTCCATTTACCAAACTCAACCAAATGCAAAAATTAATCCCCCTACATGATTATAAATAATTTTAGGGGCCAGGTTGTATGGTAAAGTCAAGTGTATGGCCACATCAGAACACGCCAGCTTATTTATAATTCTATCATAGCAACGGCCTTTTGACTCTTTCTAAGAAATAGAAATGAATATCGAATTTAAATAATTATTCACCGAAACTAGAGTACCCAGTATTGAAAAAGTTGCATTTTTTCATTCAATTTTATACAACAAAGAGACGGTCTATTAATAAGTTTTTCACTATTCATCATAAGCGATGTCGAACGCAGCTAGTACGTAAGAGAATTCTCCAAGAAGGGCAAATGAGTTTGTTTTGACTTTTTTGTGCGTCATCAGGAAAACACGCGGACATTGTAAACACCCTCATAACATTTCTATTGTTTGTTTATTCTGGCAAACTCATCAGAACTATTTTTCTTCCGCATTCAATGAAACTACAGCTTTAGACGACTGAAGGGCAAGGGAGAGGGCGCAGCCAATCAAACCAGGCTCCGCCTCTTCACTGACTTGGCTATTTCCCCACCCTTCATGCTGAAAAGATCCCAAGAGGTCACAAATGAAACATCTTTCTCCAATTCATCCGCCTGAAGTCTGCCCGTCAACTATTCCCCAATTCCCTTGTGCTTTGCATGCCTAAATAATTTAAAGCTTTTGGTGTGTTAGTTTATCTTTTTCCAGGCAAATAAAGACCTAATGGATCTGCCTACCTTCCAATCACATGATAGTCTCTGTACCCTAAATCTAACAACCTTGCAGCTGTCTGGTATCCGTTAACGTCGGATAGATACTCGGTTTATTTTTTTATTTTATTCAATTAATATTTAGTACCGGGAGGCACCAAGCGATGCTCGGTAACTTCTTCCTTCAGTTAAAACCTTTATTTTAATATTATTTTTAATTTAAAATTCTGATAAAAAGGTCGATTTTTATTTGAGAGCCGTTTTCAAATTAAAAAAAATACAAATATATATAGTATTCGCCCACTGTACCCCTCCCACCCCCGAAACCTCGCCCTACCCCCGGATCTCCCACCACTGCACCCCACCTCCTGCACCTGTTTTGATTCAACCATATGATTCATTTTTATTAATCCAATTGTTAATAAATAAAACTCATCAAAATGTTTTTTTTTTTTTTTTAATTTATTTTATTTTAGGTCGTTTTTTTAGCTACCAAGGCCATCAACGACCACTTTGTGTACATTATTTATAATATTATAATTTTACATTTTTTTGTTATTACTTATATACAATTATATAACACTGTTTCTTTGAGAAACTCTATTGTTCTTTCCACACCAGCCTTAGTGTCAAAATGTGTTGTTTTTTTCAGAAAATTGATTATTCCGAAATATATTTTTTAAATAAATTCTTGATTATTTTTTATTCTATTAAATAAATAAAATTCTTTATAAAAACAATTATAAAACGTTTATTAATATTTCTAACGTTTAGGTTGAACAAAATATGTTAAAAGCCACAATCACAATACTTCTTCAAGGCCTTTGAGAATAAAGGATTTACCCGACCCATTGTCTGTCTGAGCACAAAAGGAAAAGGGAAACCTTTTTTTAAAACCCTAAGAATGGGATTTGTCTACCTGAGAATAATTAATTTGATTACGAAAAAACCCATCAAAAACAATTTTGTCGAAGATGAGACCGTGGAAGATCGAATTGTCACCCCAAAAACCTACTAACTCGTGAATTTCATCAAAATCGGTAGAGTCGTTTTCAAAATAGAACCAAGATACAAATATATAAACAAACAAATATATATACAAATAAATATACAATTTTTGCTCGTTTAATAAGAGTAGATTGCTTAAAATGAGAGTGGATTGTATGTTAATTAAACATATCAAAAATAACAGATAAAATATTTATTATTATCAGATTGATACGCTGAAAGTAATACATTTAAAAGAAAATTTTAAGAATCGATATCTATAAGAATAAGCTGACGTGTTCTGATGTGGCCATCCACTTGACTTTACCATACAACCTGGCTCCTAAAATTATTTATAATCATTTAGGGGGCAGGGGTTAATTTTTGCATTTTTATACTTCTGGTGTCCCACTGATTATGTATACAAAATTTTGTTGAGTTTGGTAAATGGCCAAGATTTTCATTTTTTGACCGTACACCCCCACCCTGACCCCCCATTTTGGGAGGTTAGTTTTTGCATTTTTAGACTTCGGGGTCCGCTGATTATGTATACAAAATTTGGTTGAGTTTAGTAAATGGCCAAGATTTTCATTTTTGACCCCCCTCCTTCCCATTGGGCTGTTAGTTTTTGAATTTTTAGACTTCTGAGGGTCCACTGATTATGTATATAAAATTTGGTTAAGTTTGCTCAAACGGCCTAGATTTTTAAATTTTAACCTCTCCACCACCTCCCTGTTCGTTACCAAATTTTCGTGGACGAGCTAGCTCAAAAACTAGTGTGAATATCGAAACCAAATTTCACACGTAGTTTTGATCCATTGAGATTAAGACCTGATTAGATTTTGGTGCATATCGACCCAAAATTAAGGGGGTGGAGGGGGGGGGGGTTAAAAATTAAAAATCTAGGGCATTTGAGCAAACTCAAACAAATTTTGTATAGATAATCAGTGGGACCCCAGAAGTCTAAAAATGCAAAAAATAACCGCCGAAAATGGGGGGGAGGGTGTAGGGCCAAAAATGAAAATATAGGCTCTTGTACCAAACTCAACCAAATCTTGTATACATAATCAGTGGGCCCCAGGAGACTGAAAATGTAAAATGCAAAAACCCCCCCCCCCTACATGATTATAAATAATTTTTATTAAATATTAAATATAAGTGAGGGGCCAGGTTGTATGGTAAAGGCAAGTGGATGGCCACATCAGAACACGTCAGCTTATTTAACCTTGGGCTGCCTCACAATGAGGCAATGGAATGAAAAAGATGTGATATCCATCTAGGTATGACTCCAATAGCCTCAGCCAGCAGTAGTCTAGCGATATATATATCTTGTCTAAAAACACGGTCAAAAACAACTGTCTCTGATATATTAATTATTCTTTAATACATTAATTAGAAAAATTATTTATCATAGTCTTGTTCCAAATCGACGATGTACCAGTTTATTTGCATCAAGCAGAAGACAACCTCATTATTTTCTCTTTATTAAGTCGGTACGTTCCCCTCGTGCACTTCATGCATTTTTGACGACACGTATGCGATATTTATATTTCATAATATGAAACATTTATCGTTTCAAACAAGTTGCCATTGTAATACACTCACCCTGTGTTCATAAATTTTCATTTCCCTAAAAGAAAGCGTGAGAAAACGTGTTAATCTTAAAGAATAAGACAACATTTCATGTTTTATTTAATTAATTAATTTCAGAGACAGAGACATGGCAAGGTAAATTAAATCTTACAAGAGAGAGCTAGTTAGTGGTAGTTGATGTTTTTCCTTTTCATGTTAGATATATTTCTGATCCGAATCGAAGACCCTCTGCGCAGTATTAAATTATCCCACTTGATTGCTTTTCAATTGATTCATTAACGAAATCATGGATGATAGCCAATTTAAGAAAAAAAGAAAAAGAAATGCGTTTTTTTCTCTTTTAATAGCGACAAGAAGGAAAGAGGATTTGAAGAACTATTTGAATTGACTTCATTTTCAAATTAAGCTCCTTTTTTTGTTCGATTCATCTAATTTAGATCTAATCCATTTAGATTTTCTTTTTGTCTTTCTCGCCATTCGATTTTCTACAAGCAATAATTTCACTTCTTACTCTTTTATTTCAAGTTTGTTTCTATTTTTGTTCTTTTTTACTTTCACTTGGTCTTAAAATCATAAATGGCCATCGATTCTCAACTAATATTTGAGGATTAACCATTTTTGCATTGTAATATTTATAACGTTTCGATTATTATTTGTAACCATTGCTGAAGACATGGAGAAATCGACTTAAGGACGTTCCTTAATAAATCAATTTTCTTGCGATTCTTTTAAAACTTTGAATACACATATTTATAAGTGTCCTTTATACGTAGAAATTTTTTTCAATAGACCCTGAGGCACTAAATTTATAAATATTGACCATTGAAATTTGCATATTTAACCCTAGGAGTTTTCCAAGAATTTTAGAAAATGTTTCACTAAGTACCAACACCAAATTCCTTAAGAATTAACACGCGAACCCTATCTCGATTGATGTTAAAGCTACTGTTTTGTAGTGGCTGGAAAATTCAGTAATTCCATTTTGCCCTTGAAGGCAAAAATAAATAAATAATAATGTTTGTTGTTAATAATATGTATAATTATTTAAACCGGGTCTTGTATATGTATAATAATGTGGTTAAACAATCTTGACTTTTATTAATTAAATGCAGTTATATAATTTAAAGTTAAACAACAAATAATGATATTATTAAAACAATCATTATACTGTATCAGGCAATGGCCGTTTCTTTAAATAAATAAACTTTAATATTTAATTGATATTTAATATATAAGTTATTAAATTATTGTTCATTTCTTCTCAACAACAACAACGACACTTATTCACACGGAACGATATTCGATATGTTGTAGAGTATATTTGTTTATGTTTTTGTTAGAATTATTATTATTATTGTAAGCAAAGAGTAGTTGTAAATAAACATAGAAAATATTGGTTGATATAATTTTCAAGTCTTTATTTTATAAAATAATTAAACATGGCGCAGTCGGAATTTAATAAACCTGGACCATTAAATATAAATGGCAATATTTCTGAAAATTTTAAGAAAGTCAAAAGAGACCGGTCAAGATATAGAACTGTTTCTATTAAATTACAGAAATTCTCCAGTGGCTAATCTGCACTTTTCGCCCTCTCAAATGCTCAATAGCAGAATAATGCGATCAAAATTACCCATTTCTTTTAAGAACTTTAAACCAAATTTAGTTCCTGAAAGTGTATATGAAGATATGACCAAAAGTTTAGCTGTTCAAAAAGAATATTATGATGTCAATGCAAGGGGGATTATAGAATTTGAGGAAGGAGAAAAGGTGTTGGTTCAAGACATTAACAGTAAAATTTGGAAACCTGCAATAATTAGGACAAAGTTAAAACAACCCAGATCGTATATTGTTGAAACGGAAGATAAAAGGTGGTATAGAAGAAATTCTGTTCATATCAAAAAGCTAATATAAAATATAGTTTCTTTTTCGAAAAAGGGAGATGTTGTAGAGTATATTTGTTTATGTTTTTGTTAGAATTATTATTATTATTATTGTAAACAAAGAGTAGTTGTAAATAAACATAGAAAATATTGGTTGATATAATTTACCAATCTTTATTTTATAAAATAATTAAACACGATAATTATTAACCCCACGATAGGCGATAACGATAAAATAAGCCAACTTGGCTATCTCGCCACAAATGATTCTCATACTTCCACGTGTTCATTAGTCATCGAGTCAGTCCTACTCGACTCTAGTTCTCTCTTCAGACACTAGGCTCCCGGAATATAGCCGCGTCAAATTTATTTTGGTTACAGTTTCATTAAATAACAATCGTAATTTTCTTGATATTATGTATTTTGAAAAACTGAGAACCATTAACTGAAGTATCAAGCGGTATTCGTTTTGTATGAAAAATGTTAAAAGTTAGATATTCCTGATGCCTTTCATTTTTTCTCTCATGGCATGGCAAGTGAGAGATGGCGATTTGACAACTTTACGCTAAAATCACAAAATTTTTCCATATCTAAAAAACTTCTGCACCTCGTGCATTTGAGATTTTTAACTAATTCTCTCAACCTAACTATACTGTTCTTATCTGGAATTTCGTATTGAGCTGTTTTAAATTCTTTGTCTTTTAGTGTCACTAAGAATGCAATGTTGCCAGATCCAAGAAACGACGAAGTGAAAATATTTTTGTCTTTCTGCGCATGTGAGAGTAGGGGAAAGAGCGAACTGCATCTGAGCTATATTAGGGAACGTCCTTAATATCATGTCTCACTTTTGGGAAAAAAATATTTTGATAGGTTTTTTAATGAAACTAATTATTAAAACAGGTGGTTGAATCAAAATAAAACAAGTGGTTGAGTAAATAACAGACAAACAAATTACCGAGCCGAGATCGACCCCTCCAATCCTGGTATTAAATTATTAACTACGAAGTGGAGCTTTTATTAGAAAGAGATCTGGGCTGTTTTTAGCAAAATATTTTTGATAAATATTAGAAAAACAGTTAAGTAACCGTTTCTTAATCCAAATATTTTTTTAAATTTCTTAAAATTTCATTGATAAATAGAGAAAACTCGTTGGATTTTAAATAAACTTTTTAAGAGGTTATTTTTTTTAAATATATTTATTTATATATGTATGGTGTCAGAGATAAGAGGCCTTATCTTCATCTATCAGGACTGGTAAAAATATGAGTTAAATATGGGTATAATTTTTGATTATATTTTTGAATTCAGTAGCAAATTTTCATTCGGAATTCGGAATAGAATAAAAATAGAAGAAATTCCCTATATTTTTAAAATTTAAACGTCTATAACTCATAACTACGTTTTTTTACTTCTAAACATTCAAAAATACATAACTGAGTCAATTTTTGGGCGGGACAAGAAGCGTTTTGTTCAGTTGTTTCTCTAGAAACATGAGATATCCTATTTTTAACCGACTTCAAAAAAGGAGGAGGTTCTCTATTCGACTGAGATTTTTTTTTTTTTTTTTTTGTGCCTATGTTACCTCATATCTCCGCCAATTGTCAACCGATTTTGAAAAAAAAATTTGCATTGGGTCCAGTCTAGCTTCCGATTGGTCCCATTTTTTTTCATTAGGTATTAGACCTTTTTTATTAGGTTTGTTTAGACCTAACCTCTTTGTTTATGAACCGATTTCGATGGTTCTTTTTTTATCCGAAAGGGGTGTCTTAGGGATGGTGTCATATTAATTTGGTCAAGTTTTGATGATATGATCACTATTAATAACATCACTAAAGAGAAAAATAAAAATAATTTTTAAGAAAAAATAAAAACCGACTTCAAAAAATTAAATGCAACAAATAAAATACACTAAAAGGTATAAAATAATTATTATCTTATTTAGTTACAACTAAACGACGAAATATTAACATGAAATTACTTTTTGAAGTTGGTGCCAAACATATACCTTTTATGAATCGCACTCGACGGATCTTACTTAGTACGTTTGGCGGGTACGCTCGCTTATAGGTATAGTTTGTTTGGTACCGACTTCAAAAGTAATTTCATGTTAATATTTCGTCGTTTAGTTGTAACTAAATAAGATAATAATTATTTTATACCTTTTAGTGTATTTTATTTTGTTGCATTTAATTTTTTGAAGTCGGTTTTTATTTTTTTCTTAAAAATTTTTATTTTTCTCTTTTTAGTGATGTTATTAATAGTGATCATATCATCAGAACTTGACCAAATTAATATGACACCATCCCTAAGACACCCCCTTTCGGATAAAAAAAGAACCATCGAAATCGGTTCATAAACAAAGAGGTTAGGTCTAAACAAACCTAATAAAAAAGGTCTAATACCTATGGAAAAAAATCGAAAAAAAATGGGACCAATCGGAAGCTAGACTGGACCCAATGCAAAAAAATTTTCAAAATCGGTTGACAATTGGCGGAGATATGAGGTAACATAGGCACAAAAAAAAAAAAAAATTCAATCGAATAGAGAACCTCCTCCTTTATTGAAGTCGGTTAAAAATTGAGATAAAGACAATTATATATAAGAAATATATGATTGCTTGTTGTTTTGTTTTAAAGTTAAATCTATAACAAAATTACTTATTAGCTGCTGCTAGCAGCTGAGATTATAATATTACTATAAATAAAAAAATAAAAAAAATCGATAAAGTTCTCCTCATCGACTGCAACGCGCACTCATGCCAGCGCTTGATCCATTCACTCGAAACATTTTTTATATTCGATTTTCGGTATGGTCATCAAAGCCATGTCCGATTTTTTCATTATCTCCACTTGGCTGCTAAAACGCGTACCCCGGAGCAATTTTTTGAGTTGACTGAACAGGAAGAAGTCGCAGGGAGCCAAATCGAGTGGCTGTTGGATGGTATTTCTTCCGTTCTTGGTCAAAAAGTTGCGGATAACGATGGCATTATACGACCCCGCGTTACGTGGTTCCCACAAATCCGGCCATTTTTGGCGTCTCAAAGCCAAATCATTAAACAAAATGTCTTGAACGGATTCATAAGCGACATTTCAAGTTTGAAAATTAATATTTTTTTCCTTGAAATTCTCAAAAAAAATTGATAAGAGTTTCCCCCTTTGTATCAACTACCTTTCGACGAGAGGGTTGAAAAAGTATTTTTTTTTCGAGATATTCAAACGAAAATATATATTTCAAACTCTCTATAAAATATACTATTTAAAATGAGTTTAGTTTTTGAAAATTAATATTTTTTCCCCTAAAAATTTTCAATAAAGTTGATAAGAGTCCCCCCTTTGTATCAATCACCCTTCGAAGAGAGGGTTAAAAAGTAATTTTTTCACCATATTCTAACGAAAATATATATTTCAAACTTTCTATAAAATACTAGCTGGAAGGCCCGCCTTCGGCGGCCCACTTACTAGCCAGGGGGCACGCCCCTGGACCCCCAACTCACGAACCCCACCCTCACACTCCACCCCCACCCACCATACCCCCCGAAACCCGCAGGAGTTATTTGATAATTTTCATTCGTGCGACCCCCAAACCCCCTTTTGGGGTCAAAATATCAAAACCTTATATAGCTAAAAACGTAAGTTAGAAGACATCTGATACAAATATGAAATTTCATAATAATCCCTTCAGCCGTATTGACGTGAATCGTGAGCAACTTTTCGCGGAAACCACTGAAACGGACAGACATACAGACAGACAGGAATTTTGTTGAGGGTGTTTTCGTTCATAACTTTGCTTGAAACGCGTGCAACCAAAATTTGGCGTGATTTGGAGCAATGTCCGCAGACAAAACCTTAATTTTTAACCGACTTCAAAAAGGAGGAGGTTCTCTATTCGATTGAATTTTTTTTTTTTTTTTTTTTTTTTTTTTTTTTTGTGCCTATGTTACCTCATATCTCCGCCAATTGTCCAACCGATTTTGAAAATTTTTTTGCATTGGGTCCAGTCTAGCTTCCGATTGGTCCCATTTTTTTTTCGATTTTTTTCATAGGTATTAGACCTTTTTTATTAGGTTTGTTTAGGTTTGTTTAGACCTAACCTCTTTGTTTATGAACCGATTTCGATGGTTCTTTTTTTATCGAAAGGGGTGTCTTAGGGATGGTGTCATATTAATTTGGTCAAGTTCTGATGATATAATCACTATTAATAACATCACTAAAAAGAGAAAAATAAAAATTTTTAGAAAAAAATAAAAACCGACTTCAAAAAATTAAGTGCAACAAATATAAAAATACACTAAAAGGTATAAAATAATTATTATCTTATTTAGTTACAACTAAACGACGAAATATTAACTTACGAAATTACTTTTTGAAGTCGGTGCCAAACAAACTATACCTATAAGCGAAGCGTACTCGCCAAATCTTACTAAGTAAGATCCGTCGGGTACGATTCATAAAAGGTATAGTTGTTTGGCACCAACTTCAAAAAGTAATTTCGTGTTAATATTTCGTCGTTTAGTTGTAACTAAATAAGATAATAATTATTTTATACCTTTTAGTGTATTTTTATATTTGTTGCACTTAATTTTTGAAGTCGGTTTTTATTTTTTCTTAAAAATTTTTATTTTTCTCTTTTTAGTGATGTTATTAATAGTGATTATATCATCAGAACTTGACCAAATTAATATGACACCATCCCTAAGACACCCCCTTTCGGATAAAAAAAGAACCATCGAAATCGGTTCATAAACAAGAGGTTAGATCTAAACAAACCTAAACAAACCTAATAAAAAAGGTCTAATGCCTATGAAAAAAAATCGAAAAAAAATGGGACCAATCGGAAGCTAGACTTGACCCAATGCAAAAAAATTTTTTCAAAAATCGGTTGACAATTGGCGGAAGATATGAGTAACTATAGGCACAAAAAAAAAAAAAAAAAAAAAAAAAAAATTCAATCGAATGAGAACCTCCTCCTTTTTTGAAGTCGGTTAAAAATAAAAACCGACTTCAAAAAGTCAAGATCGCAACAAATATAAAAATACACTAAAAGGTATAAAATAATTATTATCTTATTTAGTTACAACTAAACGACGAAATATTAACACGAAATTACTTTTTGAAGTTGGTGCCAAACATATACCTTTTATGAATCGCACTCGACGGATCTTACTTAGTACGTTTGGCGGGTACGCTCGCTTATAGGTATAGTTTGTTTGGCACCGACTTTCAAAAAGTAATTTCGTGTTAATATTTCGTCGTTTAGTTGTAACTAAATAAGATAATAATTGTTTATACCTTTTAGTGTATTTTTATTATTGTTGCACTTAATTTTTTGAAAGTCGGTTTTTTTTTCTTAAAATTTTTTTATATATATATATAGATACTATTTAAAATGAGTTTAGTTTTTAAAAATTAATATTTTTTTCCTAAAAATTTTCAATAAAGTTGATAAGGGTCCCCCGTTTCTATCAACTACCCTTCGGAGAGAGGGTTGAAAAAGTATTTTTTTTTCTGAGATATTCAAACGAAAATATATATTTCAAACTCTCTATAAAATACTATTTAAAATGCGTTTAATTTTTTGAACATTAATATTTTTTTTTCTTGAAATTCTCAAAAAAATTGATAAGGGTCCCCCCTTTGTATCAATCACTCTTCGAAGAGCGAGTTAAAAAGTATTTTTTTCTCCATATTCTAACGAAAATATACTAATTTAAAAAATTTATTTATTTTAGTTAATCTGCCGTATAAAAGGTAGGTACTATCATAAAAAAACATGATTTGATGATATTTCTATTAGTATATTTTTATCATAGAAAATAGGTTGACACCTTTTCCCAATATAATTATAATAGTATACTAAATTATCCTTATTTGGAAAATGAATTTCGCCTGAGTTCAAATCCCTGTTCACTCTCTCCCCTAATATGCACTAAGTAAATCGCATCAGATCTAGGTATACTCTGATCTAATTAGCAATTTAATCCATCGGGAAATATTTACTTTAATCCCTGGGGGACTGCAGACTGACTGGAGATGTCCCTGAGGCCATCAAAAAATCCTTTATAAAGACGTAAACTCTTAATTATCTCGCATAAAATTTAGTCCATGAAGTTTAATTGAATTTTCATAAAATTAACTTATTCGAGAAGCACGCGGCTTTCACGTATACCCACTACCTCTTTTTACTTTACCATACAGGGTATGGTCAAGTATTGTAATCGTGCATGATAAAAGTGTTTTTTTCCTTCTTTTTTTCGAAATATCTCAAAAAGGGCTGAAACTATTTCGATTAAAAAAATTGAGCAAAACCATGGCATTTCGGTCTACAAAAAAGCTCTAATAAATGAACATCGAAAAAATTATATTTTTCGAAATAATAATTGTTTTGTCAAAATGTCTAGTTAGTTAGTCTATGCGTTACCAAATTTGTGGACGAGCTAGCTCAAAAACTAGTCTGAATATCGAAACCAAATTTCACATGTAGTTTTGGTCCATTGAGATTAAGAGTTGATTAGATTTTGGTGCATATCGACCCAAAATTAAGAGGGTTCGAGGGGGGGTTAAAAATTAAAAATCTAGGTCGTTTGAGCAAACTCAACCAAATTTTGTATACATAATCAGTGGACCCCCAGAAGTCTAAAAATGCAAAAACTAACCGCCCGAAAGGGGGGGGGCGGAGGGTCAAAAAATGAAAATCTTGGCCATTTACCAAACTAAACCAAATTTTGTATACATAATCAGTGGGTCCCAGGAGTCTAAAAATGCAAAAACTAACCCCCTCCCCTACATGATTATAAATAATTTTATTAAATATTAAATATAAGTGAGGGGCCAGGTTGCATGGTAAAGTCAAGTGGATGGCCACATCAGAACACGTCAGCTTATTTAATCTTTATGGAGGAATTTTTAAGAATTGCTCTCTCAATAAGCAAAATCAGATATTTAGTGAAGTTTTTATCATCCCCTCTATCTTCACCACTCACCTCCCCCTCATTTTCATGAAAAGTCCCCCCCCCCATTTTATTTAGTTCTAAATATTAAAGAATTAGATAAGCTTTTTATTACATTTTTTTGAAGTTAAGACTTGACCGTTTTTATTATTAGCATATAAAGCTAAAATGCAACAATTTTCCACCCCCAACTCCCAGAAATTTCAACGATGCTCTATGCATTCTAAATCCCCCCCCCCCCCACCACACACACACACACCCACACCCTGTGGGCAACCCTGCTTAATGAGAAATCAATAGTATCCAAAAAATATTATGAATCATTCACATTTCAAAAGTAGGAAAGCATGGCAATGGAATTTAGGCCACTAGTAATGAAGAATTCATCTCAAGTAGAATAGCATCAAATATAATTAGAGTAATCATTTTTTTTCTCACAAATGACTGAAAAATGTTATATTTTAATTCCTATTTTTCGATCTGGAATATACTTTGTTATCATAAATACCTACGTACCTATCTGATATATTATATCAAATTAAATCCCTTGAATTATTTCGATAAAATCAAAATATTTTAAATATTAAATGATTATTTCTTTCGTAATAGTTGAGAGATCAAATTCGTTCTTATTTTTCGTTCCTATGGGAAGAATGAATAAACTTTAAGTATTTCAATTTAAGTTTTTGAATGAAATTGCTCTGGTACAAGAATTACTTTAGAGTCCTCTTACACCGTAATATAAAAATATATATATATATATATATATATATATATATATATAGGCTTAGCTATTTCTACTTAAGAAATCTTAACCGGGATAATTTACACGGAGGGGTGAACCGCGATTGGAATTAGTTGTACAGCAACTTTGGAATTATTTGTAATTACTTTGGAATTCATTAGGGTGTCTGGTGGCAAATTTATATTTTTAAATACGATTATTTCAAAAAGTAATAAACGGTGTGGGGGGAGGGTGGCGCCGTTGGAATTATCGTTCGTGCGGATTTGTCAGTCACGATGTCGCAGTGGTCGAGTGAGCATCGCGCGTTCGCTGTGGAGACATTTTTTAAGAGTAATGATTCTTACGTAAATCCCATTTTTTGGAGCGACGAGGCTCATTTTCACTTAAACGGCCACGTCAACAAGCAAAACTGCCGTTACTGGTCTCCAAGAACCCGCAACCCTCGATTGAAACATCAATAACCATTGCATTGCCCCAGGGTAACTATTTGGTGTGCCTTATCCACTCATGAGATAATTGGACCACTTTTTTCGAAAATTATCGAGCCCAGGCGAAAGAGAAGAAAGAACTCGACGGAAGACATCTGGATGACATACTCTTTAAAAAATAAAATCCGCATTTCTATTCTTTCGTTCAATGCTCTTAATAAAACTTTATGTCGATTATTACGTTTTTTATTTAAGTTTGAAAATATAAATCTGCTACCAGACACCCTGTATAATCTATTGTCATCTATTGTTTTCTACTTGGAAATGAAAGTGGAAGTGGAAGTAGGTCACGATTTAGATCGCGGTTCACCCTCGGTGAATTCCTTATTAGAGTCGACTGGTGGACTAGTCAAGAGAATTGAGTAATTAATTAATTATTTATTTAACTTAAATATAATAAATTCACTTTAAAGATTTAAATATAATTATTTATTTAAGTGTTTTGACAATTTATCTTGCATTTCAAAGAGATATAGTACAATTTAAAGTTTTGATGTTAGTAAGAAATATTCAATTAATATGTAATTAGTGAATCTCTCGTTATACAGAGAAATGAATTGCACAATTTATTCTATCATAGTTTGTTTCTAATTTGACCACAAAAGGGGTGTGTGCTTGTGGCTCAAATCTCTTATTTCGCTTAAATGAGATCATAAAATAAAAGCTAAAATGGGCGTGTTTCTCAACTAAAAGAAATATTTTAGAGAAGAAAACACAACTAGGAAAATTATCATCTTCCTCAAATGACAAAACAAAACGTTTGTTGGATTGAATTTCAAAATAAATTTTTAAAAGTTTTGATTAAAAATTAAAAGCAAATTATGAAATAAACAAATATTAATAGATAATAAAAATAATTTAAAATTGGATAATTTTTGTATTCAAATAGTTTAAGCTGTTTTAAATATTATTGAAAAATTTACATTTTTTTTTAATGAAAATGATATAAGAAGGAGTTACACCAAAAAGGTGCATCCATAAAGGCCTGGGTTGGCCCCTCCATTGTGAAAAGAGGAAGAAGAAGGCTTTTTATGGACTGGCTAGTGGTTATCTGTGGATACGGGTCTTAAACAGCTGAAGGTTATAAGTCGCGGGGAAGACGGTGGGTGCGAGCGAGTTCCAGTCTCTGGAGGTAATGGGAATAAAAGAGTTGCCGAAAGAGCTTGTTCAATTTTTATCCAATTTGACAGCGAAATGGTGCTGAGCGTTGGAAAACCGCGTGTTTCTCTTAAAGTGGGCTTTAGGGGGGATAATTGATTTCAGCTCGACTGAACAGACACCATGATATTATCTGTAGTACAGGGAAAGTGGAGAAACGTTTCTTCGGTGAGCCAGGGAGTCGAGTGAGTTGGTTAGATCCGGGTCTCCTATCAGTTGCTCGCTTCTGAATCGCATCCAGTGTAGCAAGAGAATGCTTGGAGGCTCCCCTCCACAGATGAGAGCCATATTCGAGACAGGGACGAATTTGAGCCTTATACAGTATAAGAAGTTGACTGGGAGTATAACAGCGTCTAGACCTAAATAGGAGACCAAGCTTGCGCGCTGCAGCTTTAAGCAGTGGTTGAGATATGGTCATTCCATAAAAGGTCAGACCCTAGTGTGACGCCTAGCATTGAAATTTTATCCCTGAATTCCAATGAGTTTGAATCGAATGATATGTTTGGGAGGTTTCTGTCGACGCGCCTAGAAATAAGGCCCCAGATAATTGGGCGGGGGGATTGAAAGTTTTTCCAAAAGACGTTAAAGTCAAATTTTTTGTAGATGTTTGGGGAGGGATAAACTAAAAATATTTCTCAAAAATAAATAAATTAGAAGGTGTAAATTTTAATTTTTTACCTTGTTTAGTTTACAAGCTACAATGCTCTTATAGACGGACGTAGCGGCTCAAATAGGGATTGCAATTTGCTTTTTTACGAAACCATAAAAATTAAAAAAAAATTATTTTTTCACTACACAATTACTAGTGTAGGAAAAAGTGAAAAAATCTTACCCGGTACACTTTCTGCAAATTTTTTGTCTGCAAATAGTATTTGATTCGATCGCGAATCGAATGTAGATGATTTTTGTCAAATATTAAGTAAAAATAATATCCGAATTTATATATTTCAACTTGAAATAGTGAAGTTAATAACACACGTTAACAGATCGGGCGCTCTGGACTGGGAGATTTAATATATAACATCTCAGATTTCAAATTCATTTGGTGATCCATATCAGTGTTTGATATAAAAAGTGTCATGCGGGCGAATCGCGAAATGATGCTGGATGAAAGCTAAATGGATCACATTTTTTTCATTCCCTCTTGGTCCAGACTTAAGATTCAGCAGACTCCAATAGCTTCAACCAGCAGTAGTCTCGCGATATATTTCTTGTTTAAAATGCGCGATAAAAAACAATTCTCGTTAATGGGTTAATTATTCCTTGATATATTAATTAGAAAATTAACTTCACTTTTGAAATATCTTATCTTATTATATTAAACGAGCAAAGTTTGTATATATATTTCTCGAAAACGGCTCTAACGATTTGGATGATATTCACGGGTTAGGAGGGTTTTGTGTTGGACATTCGATCTGTCACGGTCTCATCTTCGGCTAAGTTGTTTTTGATGGGTTTTTTGTTAATTGAAACAATTATTCACAGGTGGTTGTCTCGATAAAAATGTTTATTTACATTTTTATTCAATTTCTTTTAATAAACAATTGGATTTTTAATTTTATATCCCACAATAAGATCATTATAATTATTATTATATATTAAAAATTGGGCAATTTTATTGATTAAAAATTGAGTTTTTAAATCCCACAAATATTAATTTGAGAATTTAATTGATAAACTCAAAAATTGTTATTAAAAAAATAGAGGAATTACCAATCGACTTGATTGGGGAATAATGGAATTGAAATAATTATCGGAAAAGAGGTTTTTTTATCTAATTAGATTTTTCCTCTTATTAAAAACAAGGACTAAAGATGAATCAAGGACACTCGATGGTGGAGAAGTAATCTCCGGAATCGAAGCAAAAATACAATGTATACATTAATTAATGTAAAATAATTGGTTTAATAAAATTTATTAAAAAAAAAAAATTAAAAAAATCTTCGATTAAATAAATTAGTGAAAAAAAAATAAAAAAAGGATTGAGGGATAATTGGTGGAAACCAATCGACTTGATTGGGGAATAATGGAATTGAAATAATTATCGGAAAAAGAGGTTTTTTTATCTAATTAGATTTTTCCTCTTATTAAAAACAAGGACTAAAGATGAATAAGGACACTCGATGGTGGAGAAGTAATCTCCGGAATCGAAGCTAAAATACAATGTATACATTAATTAATGTAAAATAATTGGTTTAATAAAATTTATAAAAAAAAAAAATAAAAAAAAATCTTCGATTAAATAAATTAGTGAAAAAAAAACAAAAAAAAAAAGGGGGATTGAGGGATAATTGGTGAAACCAATCGACTTGATTGGGGAATAATGGAATTGAAATAATTATCGGAAAAAGAGGTTTTTTTATCTAATTTAGATTTTTCCTCTTATTAAAAACAAGGACTAAAGATGAATAAGGACACTCGATGGTGAGAAGTGATCTCCGGAATCGAAGCAAAAAATACAATGTATACATTAATTAATGCAAAATAATTGGTTTAATAAAATTTATAAAAAAAAAAAAAAAATTAAAAAAAAATCTTCGATTAAATAAATTAGTGAAAAAAAAACAAAAAAAGGGGATTGAGGAGTATTGGTGGAAACCAATCCCTTGATTGGGGAATAATGGAATTGAAATAATTATCGGAAAAAGGTTTTTTTATCTAATTAGATTTTTCCTCTTATTAAAAACAAGGACTGAATAAGGACACTCGATGGTAGAAAGTAATCTCGGAATCAGAAGCAAAAAAATACAATGTATACATTAATTAATGTAAAATAATTGGTTTAATAAAATTTATAAAAAAATAAAAAAAAAAGAATATACCGTATTTATTTATATATCTATATACACATAATCTGTGGGCCACTGAAGGCTAGAAATGCACATGGGTGCGTGGGCGGAGGTAGATGTGAGGGTGCAGTGGTGGGGGTGGGGGTGTTATGGGGTTTCGGGGGCGGAATGGAGGGGTGCAGGTGTGGGGTGGGGTGGGAAGGTGCAGAAGGTGGGGTTAAGTGGTGGGGGTCTGGCGGGGGGGTGGGAGGGGGGTTCGGAGATTAATATATAGCTATTAACTGAGGCAAAAAGTTACCGAGCGTCGCTCGGTGGCCCGGTACTGTTTATTCACAGTAGAAGCAGGTTTAAAAGTTCATTATTTTACAAGTTAAGCATATGTATGTGTGCACATAAGTTACATAGTTTTTTAGTTTAATTTTGCAGAAAATAATCCGTCAGCAGTTTTTGTCGTTGCGAGATAAAACACCTCTTTTTCACTTGTAGACCCATGCTGGAAGACCACGGATTAGCTGCACAACGGATAATCCGCCCGTGGATAAACTAGAGTTTACTGAAGATATAGGTAATATATAAGGAATAAAAAACAAAATAATACCGAGAAAAAAAAATGAAAATAAAAAATATACATATTTCTATTTTATCTTTGATTTCCTTTTTTATTCAATTTTCCCCAGGGTGACATTTTTTTTTAAGAAGGGTTGGTTGGTTCGATTTCTTTCTTTCTTTAGGGTTCGAAATGTAAATCCACGGGCGTTTGCCTGAAAATATTTGTTTATCTCGCCACAGGGCATCCACAAAGATAGAACACAATATACATTTAAAACAGAACAAATAGCTTTTTTCGCAACCTCCCCGAATCTTTCTTTCTACTACATTGATTTTAAAAGTTCTATTAAGCCGTGAAAAAAAAAGAAAAAAAATGCCTTGTTTCGATGAATTTCACGCGTAAAACAGATCGTTCTCCTTTCCGTTACAAACAAATCACAAAATGCTCAAAAAAATGAAAAATAAAAAAACGCTGTTGACTGCATCTCCCTCTTGCCGTCCAGATTTATATCGAACTTTATTCATTTTTTTGTTTCATATATTCAAAACGAATACATGCAGATTTTATTATGGTTTTTTAAAATTCACTAAAGCTCTTTATATAAGTATATATCTATATATATAAAATTCTTTGCCCTATACACTCACTCACTCACTCACTCATCATCAAAACAGCCAGAACCACTGGACATAGAAACATGCAATTTGGAGAGGATATTACATCTATGATGACATAGGGGCTCACTAAGAAAAGATTTTTCGAAATTCGACCCCTAAAGGGGTCAAAGGGGGCAGAGTGTGTTTTCACTGATTATGCGATATCTCTTAAGGACGATAAAATATCTACTTGCTTTCTACTTATAAAAATACTAAATTAAAATATCTAAAAACTAATTTCAGGATTTTTTTAAATTCGACCCTTAAAGGGGTCAAAATGGGCAAAATATCGTTTCAATGTATTTATGTAGTTATGCATTTTCAATTAAAAACGATAAGATATCTACTTGATTTTTACTTAATAAAATTCTAAATACAAATATCTAAAAAGTAATTTCAGGATTTTTTTTTAATGAAAGCTGAAGACGTTACCTTTCCAATGATATATAATATGTAGGAGTAGGCATTAATGACAACACGTTACGACGCTCATAACTCCATCTATTGAAAATCCACACGAACTTTTGCACGCACCTAATAAAAAAAAAAAAAATAGGAAATTTTATTTTTCTTTCATTAAATTGAAAGTTTTTGTGCCGAGAGTGGCAGAATTTTTATAGACTGAGTCTTCTGCTGAAATTAAATAATAAAAAAAAAAATTCCAGCAGAAGACTCAGTCTTTTATTGTCTCCTTCAATTTGTCTTTCAATTTCTTAACATTCTATTGAACCAGTTAACTAATTAATTAATTTACTTTTTTTCATATATAATAATATTTGTATTGAACTATTATTTAAAAATTTAATAATTTTGCGACACTGTTCTGAGACATTCTAGAGTGTATGAGTGTATCAAGCAAGTCTTCTGAATGAATTCCAGATCCAATTTCGTTATTTTGGCCATTTAAGTTTCTTCGTAGAGTTAACATTTCCTATTTTTTTTTTATTAGGTGCGTGCAAAAGTTCGTGTGGATTTTCAATAGATGGAGTTATGAGCGTCGTAACGTGTTGTCATTAATGCCTACTCCTACATATTATATATCATTGGAAAGGTGACGTCTTCAGCTTTCATTAAAAAAAATCATTTGTTTTCATACAAACTGCTTCGATAAATATCACTTTAAAAATGAATATCGATAAAGTCCATTTACAGTATGTTATGCTTTACGAGTTTCGGAAGGGAATAAACGTTGCCGCAGCCGTGAAAAACATTCAAGATGTTTATCAGGATCAAGCACCAGCTAAACGAACTGTGGAAAAATGGTTTGATAAATTTCGGCGCGGAGAATTTAACCTTGAAGACGAGCCACGCTCTGGTCGACCTTCTGCCATTGATGACGATGTTTTGCCTACTTTAGTGCTCAATAACCCGAGAATTTCAACAGAAGAAGTTGCTACAGCACTAAACGTTGACAGATCAACCGCTTTTCGGCGTTTAAAAAAGATGGGATTCGATTTGAAGTTCGATATATGGGTGCCCCATTTGCTGACCGAGAAGAACAAAATCAAACGAATTTCTGCGGCCGTTTCTTTACTTGGGCGGCTCAATAACGAGTCGTTTTTGGATCGATTAGTGACGGGCGATGAGAAATGGGTCCTCTACAACAATGTTCAGCGTAAACGGACATGGAAACATCCAGGTGAGCATGGTGACGCAATGCCAAAGGCCAGTTTACACCCGATGAAGGTGATGCTCTCAGTTTGGTGGGATTGCAAGGGCATAATCTATTTTGAGCTTCTCCCTGCTGGCGAAACGATTGATTCGGACAAGTACTGTCGCCAATTAACCAATTTGAATCGAGAAATCAAAGAGAAACGTCCGAATTTGTCAAATCGCAAGGGAGTCATCTTTCATCAGGACAACGCCAGACCACACGTTTCGAAAAAGACGCTGTGCAAGCTGAAGAGCCTGAAATGGGATGTCCTAACGCATCCACCGTATTCTCCTGATATCGCACCATCTGACTATCACTTGTTCTGGTCATTGCAAAATTATTTAAATGGAAAAAACTTTGACTCTTTGGAGGCCTTAAAAAACGGCGTGTCTTCGTTCTTCAAATCTAACCGCGCAGTCTTTATGATCGAGGCATCCGTCTGCTGCCAGAACGTTGGAAAAAGATTATAGAAAACGATGGAGAATATATCATTGATTGAATAAAGATTTTTGTTTGCCTAATCGCTGTGTGACTTTTACTCACAAATTCCGCACGAACTTTCGCACTCACAATAGATTTACTACACGATAAAATGAAGCTCCTGAGGGGAAAATTATTAAATTATTAATTATTATTATATTATTTATTTAATAATTAAATATTTAATTATTATTATTTGATAATTAAGTTGAATGATTGTTAAAAATAATTATTATGATTTTATTTTGAGATCTAATTTATTTAATATTCTTTTTAATTGATGTCGTACAAAAAATAGTTCTATTGAAAGTTGTTCAGTTTTTTTTTGTAGATTCAGAATATGTACAGAAACATATAGGTTTCCATTTGAAAAACAGAACTTGACCTACAAATACCCTTGAAGTTATAAGACTGTCTCAAGATAAAAAACTCAGCCGGTATATATAATATAATGTATAAACAATTTCCAAATAGAAAATACAAATATTTGAAAAAGAAAAAATTTATTTTTTTACATTTGTTAGATTTTCCAAATTCTTAAGACTTCAAAAAAAAAATCTATCTTAAATTTGAAGAGAATTCTTAAAACGTAAAATACTAACAAATTCCCGGCTCAAAAAATAAAAATAGTGGGTCAAAATGGGTCACCCTAACACATATAAACCTATAAAGAATATAAATATGGAAATCTATAAATTAATAATTCAAATCATTTATAAAAACTATCTTCAAACGTTTATTGGAATACCAAACGTTTCTGAAAAATTTCTCCCTTTATCAATGGAATGTTAGTTTAAGTAATTTAAAGAAAAAAAAGTTTTATAAATTGAATATAAAGCAAACCTGTGTGTCTATATATAATTTATTTGTTAGACTATAGTTTCGACGGTTTGACATCCATCATCAGTATTATAAATATTTTATCTGTGATTTCTCTTAGGTTGAAATACCCGATGAGATATTTTGTTTTGTTGTTATAGTGACCTGGTTACATAACGTACTAATAATTATTAAACACATAATAAACTTAATTTATGTATTTTAGAGTTGATTGAGGAATTCTGAATTCTTGAATTTCTTTTTAATAGGGAAAATTAAATTTTTGAATAATAATTTTTCACTAGATTTACTTAAAGGTAAGTATATATGTCAAATTGGTTTCGCCTCAAATAACAGGCCCTAATCGCTTTTTGGGTCCCAAGGGCGTGAATACAAAACTTTTCTGATATTTAACTAAAATTAGCCATAACTGCCCAGATTTACTAGATGATAATCTCTCTGTAATTTCTTAAGAAATTTCAACTTTATTACTATCGCCAATTAGAACTTTATACCCGAATTTTAATCATTTTTAAAACATATAGTATACCAAAAATTTGAATCAATAATTTCTTATGTTAATTCTACATATTAGAAAATCATTTTATTATTTTTTGAAAAGGAAAAATAAATCATCCGACGGCATTCAAATCCGTGTCTCTCTCCTTTACGCGAAGAGCGGCTTACCAACTAGCCTACGGATGATCCCGCCAGCTCTTTACATCGAATGTCATTTCTCTTTTTTGCAGATTTTTTTATTTAAAGTTTAGTTACTTATGTTTTTAGACAAATTTACTTTTAAACGTTAGTTTTAATTTTTTTAAAGCCATTTGCACCATGAAAGTTAATTAGTATAATCAATAATTTCTTATGTTAATTCTACATATTAGAAAATTATTTTATTATTTTTGAAAAGGAAAAATAAATGATCCGATGGCATTCGAACCCGTGTCTCTCCCATTTAAGCGAAGAGCGGCTTACCAACTAGCCTACGGATGATCCCGCCAGATAAGCTCTTTAGATTGAATGTCATTTTTCCTTTTCGCAGCTTTTTCTATTTAAAGTATAGTTACTTATGTTTTTAGACAAATTAACTTTTAAACATTAGTTTTAATTTTTTTTAAGCAATTCGAACCGCGAAAGTTAATTAATATAATCAATAATTTCTTATGTTAATTCTACATATTAGAAAACTATTTTATTATTTTTTTGAAAGGGGAAAATAAATGATCCGACGGCATTCGAACTCGTGTCTCTCGCCTTTACGCGAAGAGCGGCTTACCAACTAGCCTACGGATGATCCCGCCAGCTTTTAGGATCGAATGTCATTTTTTCTTTTTTTGCAGTTTTTTTATTTAAAGTATAGTTACTTATGTTTTTAGACAAATTAACTTTTAAACGTTAGTTTTAATTTTTTTAAAGCAATTCGAACCGCGAAAGTTAATTAATGTAATCAATAATTTCTTATGAAAATTCTACATATTAGAAAATCATTTTATTATTTTTGAAAAGGGAAAATAAATGATCCGACGGCATTCGAACGCGTGTCTCTCCCTTTACGCGAAGAGTGGCTTACCAACTAGCCTACGGATGATCCCGTCAGATAAGCTCTCTAGATTGAATGTCATTTTTCTTTTTCGCAGTTTTTTCTATTTAAAGTATAGTTACTTATGTTTTTAGACAAATTAACTTTTTTAATTTTTTTAAAGTAATTTGAACCGCGAAAGTTAATTAATATAATCAATAATTTCTTATGTTAATTCTACATATTAGAAAATAATTTTATTATTTTTTGAAAAGGAAAAAATAATTATACCCTACATATAATGAAATATTGGACTTTATTAAAATTCATTTTAATATGTAAAATTTTAATGTAAAATGAAATATAATTGGATTCTAGTAAAATTGAAAACCTTCATTCCAAATGAAAGATCATAAAATTTGTTTAACTCTCTTCGGTTCGTGTAATAAAAGGGGCTTTAAAGATATCGTCATCCATTGTCCAGCTCAATGATTTATATACTGCGTATATTTCAACAAAAAATAAACATTGCCTTTAAATGTAAATTTGATTGCTCTCTAAAGAATATATTTTAGTTGGATTTAATCCTGAAATCCTTTTAAAACATTAATAAAAACTCTACAAAAAATCGAAATATATTCTGATTTTTTTTTCACTATAATTCATCGGAGAATAACCTATGATTTTTAAATTACTGTTGATTTTTTTTATTTCAAGCTAACTTTTGTGTTATCGTACTTTTTTTAAACTTTCACTTACCAATATACATATATATGTTTTCAAACAGGCAGGTACTTTTTTATGATCCCTCTGGACAGGACAGAGCTACTTCAGGGACTTGACTCCCTTGCCCACGTGACCTCTTCTTTCTCATTCTGCCTATTAACAAGAGAATCTGACCCATAATTTACTCATATACATTAAATAGGTGTGTGCAATAGATCTGTGTTCTGAAAATGTCAAATTACGAGCTTTTCATGCGTGCCTTCGGCACGCCCTCGAAGCTCGGCCCTCCGGGCTGGTGCCCTGGCGGGCAGCGTCTCGGTCCAAAAATTTTATTCCTCTTAAAAAACCACACTGTATACCTGTAAACTCCCGAAAATGCATAGTCTCTTAAAAGTTTCGCCTCATTTTCGTCCTAAGAATAACAAAATTTAGATTTTTAAAAAATTATAAAAAAGTGGCAAATTATTAAAAAATAAACAAATAATATATAAAATATTAATCAAATAAGATGTGACTAATTTATTTTTCTGTGCGCAAAGAAAAGCGAATTGAATATTTATTTTTGAGTGGTGAGGGGGGAGGAATAATTATCAATATATTTAATGTTTCTTAATTTAAAATCAATTGGAGTCTTTCATTTCAAATTACAATTACAATTATATTTCAAATTTGCCGCAAATATACCGACGGCATCAGCGCTACCTGTCGGCACCATTCTCTGAGCGTTGTTACAAATTAATCTATTCTCTTATATATAGTATTGTCTTACAAAATTCAGAAAACGCTACTCTAAATTAAATAAGCCTGACAAATGCAAGTAGGACTATTATACTGAGGGTTCCATACCTAATATCTAGAGACCGGATTTTTATGCAGTTAAAACTGCCAAAATATGCAGTTAAAATTGCTTAAATATGCAACTAATAGGCACAATAGTTTGAAATATGCAAATATATGCAGTAAAAAATGACAAAATAAATTTTTTTATGGACTAAAAAATTAAAATTGAAGATAAAAAGACTATATAATTGAAGGAGTGCTATGAAAGAAATTAAAACCATGTGTAAAATATGTACTTTTATTACGTAAAAAATTGCCCAAAATTCTCATTAGGTATAAATATATTTTTATTTATTTATTGTCACCGGGAACACAGCCCATTTAGATAGCACATCTGTAAAGTGTTACTAGTGTTAGTGAGGGATCCGAGATTTAGCCGGTCGAAATTTTATATGCTAGCAAGGCTCGAACCCGGGCCTCCTGCTCTAACATCGCCATAAATCAACATAATAAATCTAATAATGTTTCAAAAAATGTGAACGAAAAAATTCAAGGGGGGCGTAGTTTTATTTAACAGACACGATTGTATTGTACCCCTTTTATTTTTATTTTGACGTACCTACAAATAATAAACTAATAAAATAATGCAAATATTTGATCGGCTCTGATCCCTACCGTAATTTACACACACGAACAATCAATGGCCATAATCGGCTATAGTTACCGAAGCCCTTTAAAAAAAAATAGTGTTTTATTTCTTCATTCTTTCTCAGAAAATTTACTTTTAAAAAATCTGTATTTTGCCCAAAAACTCCTTAAAATATGCAATTTTATGCAATATCCTTCAAATATGCATTTTTATGCAATATTACTCAAATATGCAAAAATATGCAGTATAAAATTTAACCCACAGTACCCTAGATGCATGATTCGGATAGATAATTGATCCCCTGGGTCATATGTGGCGTCAAATAAAATATGCAATTTCATAGGAATCCGCGGACCTCCAACCTTTTGACTTACACGAGCTGCATTTTAAAGGAAAAACAAATACCTCGGGCCGCATATAAAATTTGCTAATTCCATTGATATTTGTTAATCAAAAAATATAGCTAATAATGTAGAATAATTATATCCACCAAGCCAAAAAAGCAAAAATATCATAGTATTATAATCTTTGAGTTCTTTTCCTTCAGGATTTTGTTTTTAAATCATTTATTTATTTCTATTAGCAATTTGAAATCTTTTAGAAATATGTATATCGAGTTTAATTATTTCTTATCATTTCCAAATTATTGAATTAATTGAATGTTCTCTCTATATATGTTTAATAGCGAGTATCCAATTAGTCCAAGTGCAATAGTCAAAAGGCCATTCCTAGACTAATAGAAATTCAGAAATTAACTTCTACTGGTCTAAAACAGGTCTGGGCTTGTATTTGGAATTGCCTTCGCGCAAGTCTGAGCTTGTATTTGGAATCCTTGCCTTAGCTGCTATAAAGAATGAGATCATTCTATCCGCGCACTTTTTAGTCATTTTTCTAGATTAATTATTTTTAATTACTTACTAAAATAATAAATATTAAAAAAAAAATAGAAATATGAGATGAAAAATAAATTTTAATTATTCTAAACTTGGTTATTTTTGTCACCTGATAGTTGAGCTTATAATTTTGCATTTAGTGAATTTTATTCTCGAAAATAGCTTTAGGTAGGAATATGTAAATTCATATTTCTAAAAGGTAAATAATAATTGTGAAGCCAGGAGGAATATTCGTTTATGGGTAGATCATTTTTATGAAATTTTAATAAAAAGACATGATTAAATATTTCTTTCAGTTCAATGTCTGATTGCAGTTGAATACATTCAATCAGAAAGTTTGCAGTTAAAATATTTAAATCTAATGAAAATGGTTCAATATATGCGAAAATTGTGATTATTTTTTCGGAAATCTCGATATATTTTCAAAAGTAATGAATCAAAAAATTTGAAACTCTATAGACTTTATCCTTAAAATAGAATTAATAGCTACCAAGAATTTTTACAGATTTTTAGCTATTATAATTTTGGAGTTACAGCTAGATAAAATACTGCTATATCTTAGTGTTAGTAAGTTATAGACTCCAAAATTATAATAGCTAAAAATTTGTAAAAATTCTGAAGGATAGCTACTATTATAGGGATAAAGTCTACAGAGTTTAAAATTTTTTGAAATATCACTTTGGCCGGAATAAAAAAATATATTCTTCAATGCCAAAAACGCCATGTTATTTAGATGGGAAACTTGCATCACAGTGCGGCACAGGTTAAAATTGAGATTAAGACTTAAAACTTGGGGGGGGGTATTTATTTCGAACTATATGAGCCTCTGTCAGAGTAAAAATTCGAAAATACCCAAAATTAGGACCACCCTATTGACCATATTCAAGATCTATTTACTGTTATTTAATGGTCAATTAAAAAGAAAAAAGTTATAATAACTAAAAATCTGTATAAATTCTGAAGGATAGTTACAATTATAAGGATAACGTTTTCAGAGTTTCAAATTTTTTGAACTATCACTTTGGCCGGAATAAAAAAAATTAATCGTTATATGCCAAAAACCCCATGTTATTTAGATGGGAAACTTAATCGCTGTGTAGCACTGGGTTAAAATTGAGATTAAGACTTTTTTTACTTATTTCGAACCATATGTCTGTCATCGTAAAAATTCGAAAATACCAAAAATAAGGACTACCCTATTGACCATATTCAAGATCTATTTATTCTTAATTAATGGTCAATTACAAATAAAATTACATGTTAATGTTATTTCTTATAGAATGAAATAAAAATTTCTTTGAAATTGTTTTATAAAGGTAACAGTAGAATAGAATATTGTTTCTGTATTATTTTTGCCGCTAGCTGTATAATATTCTCTAAAGAACCAACGACTGACTTTCTGTTGAGTGAATCTGTTCAACTCCATGAAATGTCAAAGTTTATGTAAATATGAAAAGAACCGCAGAGTCTAATTGAAGAGTCGAGCCAAGCAGCCAGGACCTTTGAATGTTAATTAATTAACTCTAATTTAAAAGTTATGTTCCCATTTATTTGTTTTATATATTCATCTACGTCTCTTGTAGTTCTCTTATTTATTTCCATTTATAAATTTAAATTAGGATTTCTATTTAAAGTAATAGAAATTTTGTATTCTTAAAAATATTATAAATGGAGAATATAAGAAATATTTTACTTTCAAGGACCTCTGGTATCAAGAAATGCCTTTTAAAGATAACTAGCTATGTGTGTGTTAGTACTGTCAATTTATTCTCAGCTTTATAATATAAGTAGAGAGCGAATTTTTATGCAGTAAAAACTGTCAAAATATGCAGTTAAAAAGGATGAAATATGCAAGTAATATGCAGAATACGTTGAAATATGCAAATATATGCAGTAAAAATTGGCAAAATAATTTTTTTATGCACCAAAAAAATTAAAATTGAAAACAAAAATACTATATATTTGAAGGAGTGCTATGAAAGAAATAAAATGATAAAGTAAGCTATAGACACCAAGTGTCAAATATGTACTTTTATTGAGTAAAAAATTTCACAAAATTCTCATTATATTTAATATATTAAAAAATCTTTAAACTCAAAGAAAAAACTCAATAAAATAATGTAAATATTTGTCCGCCTATAATCTGATCACTACACTAATTTACACACACTCTAACACACACAAACGAACACTCAATTTCCAAAATGAGCTATATAGTTACCGAAGACCATTAAAAAAATAAAAATAATAATAAAAAGAAATAATTAATAAAGGATCTCAAAAATAATTAAAATTTGATTGTAATTGTGAATGATTTATGTTCATTAGTATTTTTCTAAATTATCTTCAGGTTATTATGTCTACGGTCACTTAACATTGATTTATACGATGAAAAGGAGAGCTCCACATCTTCAGATGCGATAGGGGCAAATTTAAAAAGGAACTTTATATATATTATATTTCTTCATTTTTTTTTCATTCTTTCTCCGAAAAATTACTTTTAAAAAATCTGTATTTGCCGCGAAATAGTCAATTATTGACAAAAAATTCTTCAAATATTCAATTTGGTATAGATAATTGATCCCCTGGGTCGTATGTGGCGGCAAACAAAATATGCAATTGCATAGGAATCCGGTCTCTAATTATAAGTATACCTACATATTTTACACAACAAATAGAAATTAATGTTTTTTAAAAGGAATGAGTATTTTTGTTTTAAATGAAAAGATTTTGTTTTACCAAGAGTAGCAGAATTAAATTTGATAATTTTTCTCTTTAATATATCAAAGAATAATTGATACGTCAACGAGAATTATTTTGACCTTGCTGATTTGAAAAAGATATTTTGATCTCGTGAGACTACTGCGGATTACGCTATTGGAGTGTGCGGAGTATTAAGTCTGGACCAAGAGAAAAAATATGTGATGCATAGCTACAATCCAACGTCATTTCGCGTATAGCCTGCTAGACATTCGGATGGATCACCAAGTGAATTTGAAATCTCAGATGTTATATATTCGATCTCCCAGTCCAGAACGCTAGATCTATTAGCATGTGTGTTAGATGCTAGCCCCAATCATTTCTACATTTGATTCATCCTTGAATCTAATGTAGAGAATTTTTTGTCTAATATTGAGTGAAAATAAATAATATTTGAACTTACTTATATTTCCTAACTTGAAATAATGATATTAAATAAATTTTTTATAATTTTTCTCATTAATATATCAAAAGTAATTGATACGTCAAGGTATTTTTTACCGCGCTGATTTGAAAAATATATTTTTATCTCGCGAGACTACTGCGGATAACGATATTGGAGTCTGCGGAGTATTAAGTCTGGACAGAGAAAAAGATGTGATCCATAGCTACAATCCAACGTCATTTCGCGTATAGCCCGCTATGTGCATATGCATCCGAATGTCTAGAGGGCTATACGCGAAATGACGTTGGATGTAGCAAAGTGCATCACATCTTTTTCTCTCTTGGTCCAGACTAACTCCGCACACTAATAGCGTAATCCGCAGCCAATCTCGCGAGATAAAATATCTTTTTCAAATCGGCGCGATAAATAATTCTCGTTGATATTCTTTGATATATTAATGAAAATTATAAAATTTATTTAATATCATTCAAGTTAGAAAATAAGTTCAAATATTATTTACACTCAATATTTGACAAAAATTCCCATTAGATTCGCGATTAATCAAATGTAGAAAACATTCGGTTAAGTAGCAGAATTGTTGATTCATTAAGGGAAATCAATGAGTTTGTCCTCTGCTTGATGCAAATAAACATAAATAAAAAGTATTGGTGTTGTGCGAATAAAGTGTATTAAAATATAAGTGAATGGCAATGCTGGATCTATTGACAAAGTGTTTAGAAAAGAAAATATCAAAACCCTGATGAACCTTTAATAAAACGGCGAAATGTCGCAATTGATGATTTAATATAACACTTTTTATTGTTCCTTTGATCATATATTTAAAATGTTTACAAAATATTTAAATATACTATCTACAAAATACTATCTAAAAGTGATATTGCTTTGAGCGTCAGAGCCTGAAGAATGCAACTTCAATGTTTTTCGTTTGATGTTAGTTGCCTAAACTACAGGCGTTGCTGTAGAGTGCTGCCATCTCTCAAATTTAAAGTGGCCAGATTGAAAATCAAAAAGAGAGCTTAAGCAATGACGAGAAATTTTCTCTAAAACAAACTAAAATTTCTTAAATCAATGAGGTTGTCCTCTACTTGATTTAAATAAATATACATACACTAATAGGTATATATAGTATATACACAGGGTGGGGGCATAAATATCTACCACATTTTGAAGAGGTATAAAAAAATGAAATTATTTAACTAGAAAAAAAGTGAATATGTTTTTGAAAAGAAAAGAAAATAATTTCTTTTTTAAATGTCTTTTAAACATTATCAGACAAAAAAGGGGGGGGGGTCAAAAATTAAAATTCTAGCCCTTTCGACCCAACTATATAGACAAAATTTGGTTATTTCTGGCCTTCTGGGGGTTCACAGAATATATATACAAAATTTGCATGAGTTTGGTCAAAAGGGCTAGAATTTTTATTTTTGACCCCACCCCCTTTTTTGTCTGATAATGTTTAAAACACATTTAAAAAAGAATTTTATGTTCTTTTCAGAAATATATTCAGTTTTTTTCTAGTTAAATTTTTTCATTTTTTATACCTCTTCAAAATGTGGTAGATCTTTCTACCCCACCCTGTATTCAAGTTGGTTTGTTGTTGATTCGTGGAAAGTGAAAGTCATATGGGCTGCGCCATCTTCTCATTTGTTTATTAAAGCGATTCTCTGATGATCACTGACAGTAAGTGGAAACAATTCCACTTTTTTGTTTTTGAAACAATTCCACAATAAGTTTGAACTTGAATCTCATAAAAAAAAAAACTTTATCTGATTTAATATCTCGCTATTCAATTTTAGATTCTCATTTTGTTCTTGCGAAATTAATTGAAAGATTCCGGATTCTCATGAAATTAAAGTTTTGCTAAAGTCGTGGGGGGAATTGAAGAGAAGAAGCTTTATTCTCCGTCGAACAAGAGGAAATATAAAGTTACAAAAAGAATGTTAATATTATTCCAATACCCAGAGAAGCGGTAGAGAGCCTCCCCCCTCCCCCCACCCCAATGCAACGATTAAAAATCTTATTAAGAGGAATTAATAAAGACGAGACGTCGCTTAAGCTCTTTCCAAGAGAGACTGAGTTAAACGAAAATGGAAAGAAAAACCAATTCGTTTTTAATCATTTATTTTCTATTTCAATAGCTCAGTCACGTGACTACTTTACTAATCAAGGATTTTTTTTCTCAGATTCATCTAAAAGTTAAATAGGTACAGTAAACTCCTGATTATCCGGTTTGCAGATTATACGTGCATGAATTTAATTTAAAAAAAAAAATATGTATATATATTTTTACTTTACCATACAGGGTATGGTCACGTATTGTAATCGTGCGTGATAAAAGTGTTTTTTCCATCTTTTTTTCAAAATATCTCAAAAACGGTTTAAACTATTTTGATTTGAAAAATTGAGCGAAACCATGGCATTTCGCTCTACAAAAAAGCTCTAATAAGTGAACATCGAAAAAATTATATTTTTCGAGATAATAATTGTTTTGTCAAAATGTCTGTTAGTCTGTCTGGTTGTTAGTTAGTCTGATGTGCATTACGAAATTTTTGTGGACGAGCTAGCTCAAAAACTAGTGTGAATATCGAAACCAAATTTCACACGTAGTTTTGGTCCATTGAGATTAAGAGCTGATTAGATTTTGGTGCATATCGACCCAAAATTAAGGGGGGTGGAAGGGGGTTAAAAATGAAAAATCTATGCCGTTTGAGCAAACTCAACCAAATTTTGTATACATAATCAGTGGACCACCAGAAGTCTAAAAATGCAAAAACTAACCTCCCAAAATGGGGGGGAGGGGTCAAAAAATGAAAATCTTGGCCATTTACCAAACTCAACCAAATTTTGTATATATAATCAGTGGGACCCCAGAAGTATAAAAATGCAAAAACTAACCCTTCCCCCTACATGAAAATAAATAATTTTAGGGACCTGGTTGTATGGTAAAGTCAAGTGGATGGCCCATTCAGAACACCTCAGCTTATTAGTTATGAAATTAAAAATTTTATTTAATTATATCCTCCCACTCGATCGCGAACCCAAAGGTGGAAAATAATTTTTTTCTTCACTCCAGGCCGCAACCACAATGAGGGCGTGTCAAAAGACAATTATAAACTAAATTAAATTTAGGAACGAAGAAAAGATTTTTATATTATAGACAAAAGGATCAGCCGGGATTCGAACCCTGAGGATAAGAGCTAAGGCTCTTATAAAGGCATCGCAGCGCACATGCGAAGATCCCGGGTTCGAATCCTGGCTGATCCTTTTGTCTATAATATAAAGATCTTTTCTTCGTTCCCTAATTTAATTTTTATTTAATGTTTATTGAACTGAAAAAGGTTCAATCTCATGCTATTCATTGACGAAAAATGCGCAAATCACCAAATTTCGCAAAGAGTGCGTACCCATTTTTGAAAAAAGTTTTAATTTTTCCTCAAATTCATTTTTTTTTTTTTTTTTTTGAGGCTCTTAGGGCTATTCTCGAAAATAAGTATATATAATTAATTTTAGCCCAGATTTTACTTAAACCGTCCTTGTGGTATTTTTTCTATCAAACCTACCTTAATAAAATATTAGATATTATTATAAAATATTATTCAAATTAAGAAAATGTTATTCTTCATAATTTTTTTCCAAGTGAAAGTTTTTGTCATCTATCATCATTAATTCTTACCAAATGTCTCTTTCATCTGAAACTTTATTTTTTTTTATTTCTAAATGTTTCAAAATAGACTGATTTAATATTTAAGTGTAACTTTTTGGTTTCCATCTCATTAATCATATTCTAAAAGTTATTAGTAATGAGTTTGTCTTTTACTTAAGTTCATTGTTACGCTGACGATATATTCCTCCTCTTCATTGAGTTCAACCATATTGCTCATCCTTAAGATTTCTTCCTTGATTTGAAAAGTTTCGTCTTCAGAAAGGATCTTTTTAGTTTTAAATAATCGAATTAATATCTATCGAATGAAATTCAGAAAGAATTCAACCCACTCTACAATGGTCCTTAATTTAACAAAAAATAGTCTATAGTGGGTACTTTATCTTCATATTATAAATTGGACGAAAAGGTAAAGCTTTTTCAAGAAAATCGTTAAAAATGTTAAAATTAAAATCGTTTCGCTGAATTTTAAATGATACATACTACGTTGATCAACAAGTTTCAGGAATTTATTCATAAAATCAAAAATACAAATTTATTAATCAAAATCGATATTAGCAACCGGACACAACAACTACCAATCTACACAAAAATTGAACACCTCACTTTCCAAAATGCAAGAATGGACTGCCAAATGGAGAATAAAACTCAACGAAACAAAATCGGTTCATGTTGACTTTACAAATAAAAAAGTCACGCACATACCGGTGTATATCAACAACAACATCATCCCATACTCCAATCAGGCCAAATATCTCGGAATGACGCTAGACACGCGTCTCCGATGGAAGGTACATGTCAAGAAAAAAATGGAAGAGCTTAATATCAACTTTAAAAAGATCTACTGGATAATTGGAAGAAATTCTTCAATGTCAATTGAAAATAATCTCCTTTTATATAAGCAAGTACTCAAACCAGTGTGGACATCCAGCTGTGGGGTTGTACAGCACAGTCAAATAGAAACATTATACAAAGATTTCAAAATAATGTACTAAGGTACATTGTAAATGCTCCTTGGTACATTCGAAACGCGGACCCCCATCGTGATCTTGGCATGGAAACCGTCAGTGGAAACCATTAAGAAGCTATCAGCAGCCCACCCGACGAGGCTGCAAGGGCATGTGAACGAGAAACCCTTGCAACTGCTCAACGTTGACACACAGACTCGCCGGCTGAAGCGTATCAAGCCTCATGAACTGTGTTAAAAACATTTTAATAAAAAATTGAGATAAAGACAATTATATATAAGAAATATATGATTGCTTGTTGTTTTGTTTTAAGTTAAATCTATAACAAAATTACTTATTAGCTGCGGCTAGCAGCTAGATTGTAATATTACTATAAATAAAAAAATCAAAAAAAAATCGATAAAGTACTCCTCATCGACTGCAACGCACTCATGCCAGCGCTTGATCCATTCCTCGAAACATTTTTTATATTCGATTTTCGGTATGGTCATCAGAGCCGTCTCCGATTTTTTCATTATCTCCACTTGGCTGCTAAAACGCGTCCCCCGGAGCGATTTTTTGAGTCGACTGAACAGGAAGAAGTCGCAGGGAGCCAAATCAGTCGAATTCGGTGACTGTTGGATGGTATTCGTTCCGTTCTTGGTCAAAAAGTTGCGGATAACGATGGCATTGTTCGACCGCGCGTTACGTGATTCTCACAAATCCGGTCTTTTTTGGCGTCTCAAAGCCAAATCATTAAACAAAATGTCTTGAACGGATTCATAAGCGATGTTCAAGTTCGCTGCCATCTCTCCAATGGTCAATTTACAGTTTTCGGCCATCATTTCTTTGATTTTATCGACGTTTTCGTCGGTTTTCGATGTCGACTGAGTTCGTCATCCTCGACAGACTCACGAAAACTTGGGCCACACATAAAAGTTTGTTTTCGATAGAGTTGCACTTCTTCAACATTTTCACACCGTTTTTAATTCAAAATTTAATACAAATTCGTTGATGCAAAGACGATTTCAAATCAAAAAAATCGAAAACGGCTCTGATAGTCCATACCGAAAACCGAGTATAAAAAATGTTTCGAGAATTGGATCAAGCGCTGGAATAAGTGCACCGCAGTCGATGGGGTTTTTATCGAACTGAATTCGTATGTATTTGATTTTTTAATTTTTGTATTGAAATTATTAGCTGTACAAAATTGATTGCATCCCAAAAAAGTATTCAGTATAGTCCTAAAAAGAGTAAGCGTGCTAAATTTGGTATAGATCTAACAAAGGGTTTAGAATTTGAATATTTTTTCCCCACGCAATAATTGTGGGTAGTTGATTTTCAAAACAATAGTTTCTTATAGTCTTATCGACTAACTCTACAAAAGGAAGGAGAGTTTTAATTTTTAGCCCTCACTCACATTTTCAAAAATCCTGATATTAATTTTAAGATATTTCTCACATAGAATTTTTATAGGCAAAAAGCATTTGGATGTCTTATCATTCTTAATATAGATAATGCATAAATCATTCTAAACACATTTTCCCCCCTTTGTAGCCCCTTTAGTGGTGGAATTTCAAAAATCTATTTTTAGACATTTGTAGGAGATATTTTTATGAGTAGAATTCACTTTTTAGACATTGTAGTATGTATGTAGTATTTTTATAAGTAAAAAGCAAGTGGATATCTTACCGTCCTTAAGAGATATTTCATAATCATTGCCTCCTTTGACCCCCTTAGGAGTTGAATTTCAAAAAATCCTTTCTTAATTAACCCCTAAGTCATTGAAGTAATATTCTCCCCAAACTTCGTGTTTATATGTCTAGTGGCTTAGTTATTTTTCTAATTAATATATTAAGTGAATATATATAAAAGAGAGTTATTTTTGACCGCGACATTTTTAAACACGATATATATACTCATCGCTAGACTGCTAGTTGGGGCTATTGGGGTCAGCTAAATCTTAAATCTGGACCAAGAGAATGAAAAAGATATGATTAATATCTAACAAAAATTACCTGCATTCGATTCGCGAGTGAATCAAATCTAGGCAACTCATGATTAGTGGTTTAGCTGTTTCGATGATGAGTATGTGAGTGTATCGGGGGTTTGTTTTTATACTTACCTATAATAGATTATTATTTTATGTTAGCTGTCTCGTCCTCTTAAATTAATTCCTAACGACACCCATCTCTATCGATTTTGTCATCTTAAATTGTCAATTCTAATTATAATTCAACATGATTTTCTATCTACAAATTTAAATATATAATAATATTATGTTGCTAAGTAGCTCAGTTAGATTTAACATGTAGTATTTATAATTTCTGTTTAAAGAGAATTATTAAATTGGTATTAAACGGTGTCAGTCTGACGACAGTCGTCAGCATTAAGTTTTGGAATCTCTTTGTGATTAGGGAAATTGAGCATGGACCCCGGGGAGGAATTTATACGTCAGGGAGTTAAGCGTTCGAACGCGTTAAAAGGATGAAGGGCTTGCACAGCAACTTTTAATAGGGCCGCCATTAAAATTTCATTCAGCTTGGAATTAATGTTTAGACGGGGATCAAAATAAAGTTATCCCAATCAATTTATAAAAATCCACCGCCTTTGGCGGAGATCTTCCTGACCAGGGCGCTACGCTTCGTAGTGGGTTTTAAAATAATAATTTAATTTAATTAAAGCAAAGAATGAGTATCTCTTTTTAACCGACTTCAAAAAAGAAGGAGGTTCTCAATTCGAATGATTTTTTTGTGTCTTTGTTACCTGATATCAATTGTCAACCGATTTTTATGTTTTTTTTGCATTGAGTTCAGTATAGTTTCCGATTGATCCCGTTTTTTTTTCATTGGTATTGGACCTTTTTTGATAGTTTGTTTACCTATAACTTCTTTGTTTATGAATCGATTTTAATGATTCTTTCTGCGTTTGGATCAGTATAGCTCCAAGCTAGTCAAGATATCTAAGTATTTATTTATTTTATGTATGTTCGGCGAAAACTTTTTGCCACGTGGACCGATTTCGATGATTCTTTTTTTATTGAAAAGGGGGTACCTTAGGGGTGGTCCCATATTAATTTGGTCGAGTTCTGCTGATATGATCAAAGACGAAATAACGTAAATCTCAAATTCTTATGAGCAAATAATCGAAATTATAATAAATAAAATCTTTTATAAAAAATTCTTAAAACATTCATTTAAAACCCGCAAACGTTTCGAGAGAATTTCTACATTTATTAATTGAATTTTATTATCATTTTCTGATTAATTCGCAGAACGAGATGCATGCAAGGTATTAAATTAAGTCACAATTAATAACATCACTAAAAAGAGAAATATAAAAATAATTTTTATAAAAAAATAAAACCGACTACAAAAAAAATTAAATGCAATAAATAAAATAATAAGAACTCAAAAAATAAATAAAAATGCACTAAAAGGTATAAAATAATTATCTAATTTAGTTACAACTAAACGACGAAATATTAACATGAAATCACTTTTTGAAGTCGGTGCCAAACATATACATTTCATACATATAAATACATATATATATATATATTAAAATGTATCAAAATTTTCACTACCGTTCAACTCAAACGGCAAAAATAAAAATTATGCTAACCTGTAAAAAGTTTCCAGTGAATAGACCAATATTTAATTTAATTAAAGCAGAGAATATGAGTATCTTTTTTTGAAAAAAGAATAAAATTTTTCAAAAATACAACTCGCGGTGATAACCGAATTATTTAAGAAAATATATTTTTTTTATCTGGTATTAATTTATTTGAAATTAATTGAAATATTTTTATATTGCATTATCAGAGGGTTCATCCCCCAGGAGTTTAACCAAAGTACTAACACACTTTCCAGAAATGTTAATTTGACCCTCAGGGTAGTGATCATTTTGCTACATTTTAATATATTGCATATCAGAGGTGTTTTGTCCTGAAGCTCGAACTAACATGCCCGGAAAGTGTATTAGTACTTGGGTTCAACTCCTGGGGGGACCAACCCTCTGATAATGCAATCAAAACTTTAGCATAGCGATGACTTGATGATGGCCAGAGCGGATCAAAACGTTGGCAAAAAATGAATTAAATTTTATTTCATTTTTATTTAATTCTGTTTGCAAATAAAAATCGACCCTTTTACCTATATTTAAAATTAAAAATAATATTAATAAAATTAATACTTAGATTAAAGTGCAATACACTTGAAGATTGAGGTGATACCTACACAACGGGGGTCTCTTACCTGTGCGGTAGCCCAAACTGTATCGAATAATATCATCTCTTTCCCTAAAAATTCACATGCGTCCACTCGCCTTGTGTCGTGTACCAATTTTATATGTGCATTTTTATTTAACCCTAACCGCCTACCTCTTGCTTGCCGGCCTTCTCTCCCACACTATACATTATATGTTATATATATATGATATATAGGGTGACCACGAGAAACATTTACGTTTTAGAAATAAATAAACAATATTAATTTTTCAAGATACTATTTATTTAACTTAAGTTACATAGTTGTGGTTATACGCCATTTACTTTACGTAGAGAAAATGATGTCAGGAAGGTGACGTCCTTCTTCCCTGAGGCAATTTTGCTCCTCCACAGGTCCTGGCAGGTCACCTGATTTCAAGATTTGGAGATGTGCACTGGCCTCCTCGATCTCCGGACCTTAACATGTGTGATTTTTATTTGTGGGGACATTTGAAAGAGCAAGTTTATCGACATAAACCCCGTACTTTAGATGACTTGAAAGCGGCGATACGTACTGAGGTGGCGTTGATCACCGAGGATACACTGGAACGAGCGTGGAGGAGCTTCCTGGACAGAATAGAAAATTGCCTCAGGGAAGAAGGACGTCACCTTCCTGACATCATTTTCTCTACGTAAAGTAAATGGCGTATAACCACAACTATGTAACTTACGTTAAATAAATAGTATCTTGAAGAATTAATATTGTTTTTTTATTTCTAAAACGTAAATGTTTCTCGTGGTCACCCTATATATATATATATATCGTTTTTAAAACTAAAGCAAAAAATTTCGAGCAACGCTCGGTCCGCAGGACCGGATTTAAGAGTACACCGCCTATAGGCTTTAGTGCATTTTCCGCCCCCTCTATAGTCCTTATTTGCTTAACATGCTGTGAATTTGTATTATGTTATAGTTTTAGAAAGTAAGCTATGTAGAAGTAACATTCTTAAATTCGTACAGAAAACATTATTAACGTCTGAAATACTTCATTTTAACTTTTGAATAAATTGCCAAACTGCCGCCCCTGAAAATTAGCCGCTCTAGGCTGCAGCCTACTAAGCCTATTTAGAAATAAGGCCCTGTCATTCCGCCAGGTACTGATCTAACGAACCTGTGATCCCGGGGATAAGATGCACTCAAAAATTTTCAATTTTTTTTGCCTATTCGTGCTTAGAATGTTTAAAAAGAAAAGGTATATAACTTTCAAACATTATTACTTTCTCTCTGTGTGTTTTCGTGTATGAACATCTCGGAATCAGAAGAATTCGCTAGGGTGTGAGGTGTGAGATTTCAGCCTCTTAGCTTTTATCAAAAGTCCAACGTAAATATCTCATAAAATAAAAAAATTCGCCCTGCTTTTATCGCCTCAGTTGTCATTTATGGTGGCCCCAACGTAAACACACCTTACAAAAATATAAATATATAGTAATATAGGTATGAAAAAAATGAGTTTCTATTCAAAAGACAGACAAAAAATATCCGATTTTATTATTATTATTGTTATTATTATTCTGATTCAAATCGTCTTTCTATCTTTATATATTCAAAATAAAACAGATGTTGTTGACATTTTCAAATAAAGATCTAACATAAGGCGCTCAAATCATCTCTTTATTAAGGGTTGAAATTTATATTTAAGGTAGTTGTTTCACCATATGGGTTTTCTTAGGATTTTTTTGGCATTTAGACATATTATTATTTAAATACTTCTGCATCGATTTTGTGGCAAAACGAAATTGATGAACAATATAGTTCCGGAGATATTAAATTTCAAAGATAGAGTTTTTCAGACTCTTATACATTGCATTATACGGGATATCGGAAAGTTTACATACATATTTAATTATAATTAAGAAACTCTTCTTACCATTGTTTTAATAAACTAAACCAATATTAAACAATAACTAAAACACTTTTTAAGAAAAGTTCTAATTCATAGTTACAACACAGTTTCTGAGATAATAATTAATAAATAATGAAAAATGTATAATGAAAAATTTACACTAAAAAGAAGCTGGCAACAACGCATTAATTTAACCTAAAAAGTGGGTTAACTTTAGTACATTTATGACTTTTTTTCGGTTCAGCCATTGTCGCAACAGCTTTCAATCGCTTATTAAGAACTTTTTGTTTTATAAATCTCCCATTATAATGTAGTTTATCTGAAATTTCTATGATAAAATATATACAAGCTCGCGACAGTGTTGCCAGATTTGTAAAACGATCATCATAGGATTGGCTAGTAGTGGTACATAAACAGCAAAAAGTTTTAAGCTTATGATGAATCCTTATTGTCTCCTTCAATATATAAAAATTCTGCTACCCTCTGCACAAAAACTTTCAATTTAATCCGTATTCACAGAGAGAAACAAAGAGGTTGTCCTCTGCTTGATGCAAATAAACATACACACATATATATCGAGATGATATATCTGTATATATATTATTTATTTGTTTGAGACTATAGTTTCGAAGACTTGGTCTTCATCATCAGTCTTTCTTCAATTATATAGTCTCAAACAAATAAATAATATATATACAGATATATCATCTCGATATATATGTGTGTATGTTTATTTGCATCAAGCAGAGGACAACCTCTTTGTTTCTCTTTGTGAATCAACAACTCTGCTACTCTCGGCAAAACAAAAACTTTTCAATTAATCCGTATTGTCTGTATATACTCTATCATTAGCTTTTTGCTAGTATTGTCGAAAAACAACTACCATAAATCACACATAATTAAATATAATTATTTATTGAACACGAACAATATAACTACGACGTTTCGATCGGATTATTCTCCGATAGTTCTCATGTATGAGCATTTGAGCATTGAACAGCCACTCCGATTTTAGATTAACTGAGCTTACTACGATCGAAACTTCGTAGTTGCATTGTATTATTTGTACATATTCAATAAATAATTGTAATTAATTATGTGTTATTTAAATTAAATTTCTACTTTTAATAAATTTAATCACAAAAACCCAAGCTTTTTGGAGTTTGCTGAATCTTAAGTCTTATCTAATCTTAAAAACGCGATCAAAATCAATTCTGTTTAATATATTAATTAAAAAACTATTTAAATCCATTATTTCCTACACAGAAATATATAAATTCTGATATTATTATTACTTAATTTCTTACAAAAATCACCTGCATTCGATTCGCGATTGAATCAAATATAGAAACTTATGATTAATAACTTCTCTTTAATGTTCGTTGAGTAATACGGTATTTTATAATTATATGGGGGAGGGGTCTATATATCGGGCTTATGGGATAACCTCTTGGACCAAGGTCATAGCTGAAAATCGAACCCTGGACCCCCGGGGAGGCAAGCTGGCTCGAAATTTGATAAACAACTAAATCTATAATCTTGCGGTCAGGTTGGCCGAGAGAGGCTTTACTTAAACTGCAGACCACTTTAAATTAAGATATATTCTACCTCTAATAACAAGATAAAGGGGACCTTAGTACACGCCCCTTAGGAACATATTTATCAGACGATAAGAAGTGACGAAAGACCTAATTAATGCAAATATTAATTGTTTATTTCACGAAACAATTATCTTCCATTAAGCCCTCCTTCCTTATACGGTTATCATACACGGATTCAACAAACCTGATCTATACCTTTAGATTTTATAAAACATAAATATGTATGTATTCAACAATATTATGAATAAATTTTTTTATGATAATGATGAGAGAAGGAGTTACACCAAAAAAGTGCAACCCCAAAAGGCCTGGGTTGGCTCCTCCATCGTGAAAAGAAGAAGAAAGAATTTTATGGGTTGGGCGGGGGTCGAAGGTATCTGTGGATACGGGTCTCAAATAGCTGAAGGTTATAAGTCGCGGGAAAGATGGTGGCAGGGAGCGAGTTCCAGTCTCTGGAGGTCATAGGGATAAAAGAGTTGGCGAAAGCGCTTGTTCGATTTTTATCCAATTTGACAGCGAAGGGGTGCTGAGCGTTAGAAAACCGCGTGTTTCCGTGATAGTATCTGTAGTACAGGGAAAGGGCAGAAACGGTTCTTCGATGAGCCAGGGAGTCGAGTGAGTTGGTTAGAGCCGGGTCTCCTATTAGTTTAATTGCTCGCTTCTGAATTGCATCCAGTGTAGCAAGAGAATGCTTTCAGGCACCCCTCCACAGATGAGAGCCATATTCGAGACAGGGACGAATTTGAGCCTTATCCAGTATAAGAAGTTGACTGGGAGTATAACAGCGTCTAGACCTAAATAGGAGACCAAGCTTGCGCGCTGCAGCTTTAGCAGTGGTTGAGATATGGTCATTCCATGAAAGGTCAGACCCTAATTAAAGCTTTTGTGTCCGAACTTTTTATTAAATAAGCTGACGTGTTCTGATGTGGCCATACACTTGACTTTACCATACAACCTGGCCCCTAAAATTATTTATAATCATGTAGGGGGTTAGTTTTTTGCATTTTTAGACTTCTGGGGTCCCACTGGTTATGTATACAAAATTTGGTTGAGTTTGGTCAAATGGCCTAGATTTTTAATTTTTAACCCCCTCCACCCCCTTAATTTTGGGTCAATATCAGTGGTCCCCAGAAGTCTAAAATTGCAAAAACCAACCTTCCAAAATTGGGGGGGGGCGGGTAGGGTCAAAAAATGAAAATCTAGGCCCTTAGTACCAAACTCAACAAAATTTTGTATACATAATCAGTGGGCTCAGAGTAATCTAAAAATGCAAAACTCCCTCCTCCCCACATGATTATAAATAATTTTATTAAATATTAAATATAAGTGAGGGGCCATGTTGTATGGTAAAGTCAAGTGGATGGCCACATCAGAACGCGTCAGCTTATTTACTTTATCCAATGCGAAGTATTAAAATTGGTCTCGCGCCAGCGCGACTTCACAGGGTCCTCAGATAAAGACTACGGAACCCATGGTCACAATCACAGTCACCAATTGTAGTATTGTATCAGGTTAAATTTTAAGACCTGACGGTTTTGCCGAAAAATTCATGGGGTGTCTTCCAGAGGCCAAAAAGTGTGATTTTTTAATTTATGTCGTAGTCATGAATTCCTTTTTTTCGTAGAGAATTTTTTCCACAGTTAAATTGAAATAAATAAAATCTGAATAGGATGAGGTAAAAATCATTTGTTTAAATATTTTTATTAATATTAATTTAATTCTTCCATGAGTAAAGTTATTTTCTTAATACTTTGAATATTTAAAAAAATGTGAAATATAAATTAGTATAGTGGGTGGCCACATCAAAACACCTCAGCTTATTTACTTTCATATTTCTTTCTTTTTCTGTCTGTACATTTATATAAGTAATATATAAATTAGAAGAAGACAAATAGAAAACCCTGTTCCGTTTGAGTCATTCTAATAGTTTTATTCTCGTGCCACAATTATTTATTCGCTTGTTTTTGTAAAATTGAACAAAAAAGAGAGAGAGGATTGTTTGTGATGTTCGAACTAACAACACTTTCTAAAGACATAAGAAAACATTTCCCCAACAACAACTATCAATATATATATATAGTATAACAAAAGCTAGTCCAGTATTTTGTTGTTGTTTTCTAGTTTTCTTTTTTGTTTTTATTTTTGTGGTTAAAACTTTAGCAATTAAGCGAATGCTATCTGGTTGATTACAAGGCATTGAAAAATTCTCATTAAAAACTTTATTTACACTTTATACAAAATTTTTTTTCTGATTTTTATATAATTTCCATTGTAACACAGTTTTCTTATTGGAGCGTGATTGGAAGATGGCGAAAAAATTTCATTACTTATGAGCTTAGATAAACAATCTTTTGATGAGATTTTCGTATTCTGGAACAATTTGGAACAATGTCAAATTAGAAATAGAAATATGGATCAAGTGGAGTAGGTTGAATAGATCTACTAAAATAAATAAATTAAAACTTGTATAGGAAAAAATTTAATTGTATACTTACGGGTTTTTATATTAGCTTATAGGGTATGGTCAAGTATTGTAATCGTGCATGAAAAAAGTGGGTTTTTTGCTTCTTTTTTTCAAAATATCTCAAAAACGGCTGAACTATTTCGATCCAAAATGGGGAGGGGTTGAAGGTCAAAAAATGAAAATCTTGGCCATTTACCAAACTCAACCAAATTTTGTATTCATAATCAGTGGGTCCCCAGGAGTCTAAAAATGCAAAAACTAACCGCCTGAAATGGGAGAGGGGGGAAGGCGGAGGGTCAAAAAATGAAAATCTTGGGCATTTACCAAACTCAACTAAATTTTGTATACATAATCAGTGGGTCCCGAGAAGTCTAAAAATGCAAAAACTAACCGCCCGAAATAGCTGGGGGGGGGGGGGCGGAGGGTCAAAAAATGAAAATCTTGGCCATTAGCAAACTAAACCAAATTTTGTATACATAATCAGTGGGTCCCAAGAAGTCTAAAAATGCAAAAACTAACCGCCCGAAATGGGGGGGAGGGTCAAAAAATGAAAATCTTTTCCATTTACCAAACTCAACAAAATTTTGTATACATAATCAGTGGGTCCCAGGAGTCTAAAAATGCAAAAACTAAACCCCCTACATGGTTATAAATAATTTCATTAAATATTAAATATAAGTGAGGGGCCAGGTTGTATGGTAAAGTCAAGTGGATGGCCACATCAGAACACGTCAGCTTATTTTAGTTAAATAAACTGCAGCGGATTGTTGTTAGGCTTTATCCAAAGTCGTTTGAAATATTAATATATCTATTCCTTTATTGTTATCATCAGATATCACTGGCTATTTGAAGTCAGTATGCTTATAAAAAAGTACTATTGCAGATTTGATGCTTTGATTGTTGAGTTGTTGCATTTAGTCTTTTTGATTTTAAGTCGATTCCTCCATAGTAACAAATAATAATAATCAAAACTTCAAAAATGCAATGTAATATGATTATTTCACAAGTATTAGATAAGAATTTGTGGCTATTTGTGATTTAAACTCGATTCCTCCACATACATCTTCTGCAAAGGTAACGGATGCGATAACAACAGAATGTTTAATTATAAAGCTAGCATTTTACAGAGAGAAGCCTATACTATATCAATTTTTTCCCTTACCAAAATAAAGAGTGAGAAAATATGTAATAAATTAAAAATAATGGACATTCGATGGTGAGGCTTTCGGGCCTCGAGGTCGAAGGTTTTTTTTTGTAATTGTAAAACATTTGTTGTATTTTTGTATTGGATAATAAAGGTCATTATTTATTTTATATAAAATAAATTGTTTATTTATGGCTAAATTATAACATTGTCTTAAAATCTCATTAAAATCATTTTAGAAATAATTCCCATTATGAAAAAAGCTTCTCAATAAATCTGTTCTCACAAGGCATTTAAGGACACATGCTGGGGAGAGGCCCTTTAGCTGTGGTCAGTATGAACAACGCTTCTCACGAAAATCTCATCTCACAAGCTATTTAAGGACACATACCAGGGAGAGACCCTTTATCTGTGATCATTGTAAACAACGCTTCTCACAAAAATCTCATCACACTTATCATTTAAGAACACTTACAGGGGTGTGGTCAGTGTGTTTTCTGTATTTTCGAACCAGAAGTTCTAAAGCTAGAAAGCTCGAATTTTTTTGCACAAGAACGATCTTTCTATAATTTTTCATTCTTAAGTTATCGATGATATCTGAATCCAGACACACAAAATTCATGGATGAAAATGATTCTACGGTTTCAGACATTTTTAAACATAATGACCCAAAAAAATAAAATTTAAAACATTTGCTGGAATTCATTACTAGGCACGCCTGGCAGGCAAGCTTCGTACCGGGTAATTAAGTAAGTGCAAATTAAAAGTACACTATGTCGTTGTTTTCCATAGAAAATGCAATTAATATTCTGTCCCCAAAAGCATAGTCTAATTTACTAAAACCAACTAACTCATTTATCTCAAATTTTACTTAAAAAAACATGCGTTCAATTTATTTGGATGAAATTTAAATTTACCAAATTAAAGGCGAAACTCTTAACTAGCTCGATTCTTAATTGTGTAAAAAAAAGTCAATTTGTTATTTGGGCTGGTTTAAAAAAAAAGAAAGAATGCTCAAGCTAATATAGATATAATATATATATATATTTACTCAAATAAAAATGCTTGTTGTTAATTCCAACGTGTTTTACATTTGGAAAGGCTCTAAAATAATTAAATTAATTCAATTATACTAATTTATATTTCACATTTTTTATAAATATTCAAAGTATTAAAAAAATAACTTTATTCATGGAAGAATTAAATTAATATTATTAATAAAAATATTTAAACAAATGATTTTTATCTCATCCTATTCAGATTTTATTTATTTCAATTTAACTGTGGAAAAAATTGTCAACGGAAAAAAAGAATCCATGACCACGGCTTAAATGAAAAAATAATTTTTATAAAAAAAAAATAAAACCGACTTCAAAAAAATTAAATGCAACAAATAATAAGAACTCAAAAATAAAATAAAATGCAATAAAAGATATAAAATAATTATCTTATTTAGTTACAACTAAACGACGAAATATTAACATGAAATCACTTTTTCAAGTCGGAGCCAAACATATACATTTTATGAATCGAACCCGACGGATCTTACTTAGTACGTTTAGCGGGTACGCTCGCTTATATAGTTTGTTTAGCACCGACTTCAAAAAAGTGATTTCATGTTAATATTTCGTCGTTTAGTTGTAACTAATTTTGATAATCCTATATATATATATAAATCAATCTGTGTTGGTTCTTTCCAATGAACTTCGACACCGTTTATCCGATTGAGATGAATTTTTGAACACATATTTATCACAGTCTATAGGATGATGATGATATAGTTTCATCAATTTAAAATTAATTTCATTTTTCAATTTTATTCAAAGGCTTAGCAAATTTTATTCAAAACTCTAAAAGGGTCATGAAATAATGAAAAAGGTTAAAATGGTCAGGCCGACAAACAAAGAACCCTCTTCACAAAGGAAATTAGAATTTTTTTTTCATTTTCTTTTTTTTAAAGTTTGAAAATATTTATAGAGAGATTACTCATAAAAAAATGACACACGTTATAAATGTATAGCTATATAGTATACATATAAGTTTAAGGTATAAACAGAGCCGGGCTAAGAGAAAATTTTACTACAAGCATGAAATATTTTTGCGCCCCCCCCCCCCCAGCAATTTTAGCAACAATCATAATAGAACAATATACATTCAAATTTTGTTCTTTATAGAATTCAATATCAACTGTTATTGTATTGTTTTGAAAAATAAATCTATATCATCTATCTATCTATCTATCGTTTTTATACATTTTGACAAATTTTTGGTGACCAAATGTTCCTTTGGACAAGGTCAATTTTAATAAAAAAATATTATATTTGTATCATCTTTTGTTGTTTTTCATTTAAATTTTAAAATTATGGGCCAGTAAAATAGAATCTTCAATTATATCTATTCAAGACTTTATTCTAGAATAACAGTACTTATAAAACTTAAATAATCAAGCCGCGAGGGGTTCAGGGCGAAGCCCCCAGTAGAAAGAGCCCGCCTACGGCAGGCCTCACAGTTAGTTATTTTATATATTTTAGTGCATTTTATTTTATTTTTGAGTTCTTATTATTTTATACGTTGCATTTAATTTTTTTGAAGACGGTTTTATTTTTGATAGTGACTTAATAATATAATACCTTGCATTCATCTCGTAAGAGAAAGATTCGGGTGAAGGAATCAGAAATTGATAATAAAATTTAATTCATAAATATGGAAATTATCGCGAAACTAAGTGGATATCGATGAGGCAGTCCAAAAAAAGGAAGAAGATAATTTACACTATCTTTTTATTCATAAAACTGACGTTTCGGAGGCTATTCTCTCCTTCTTCAGGGTTTTGAAAAGACAGTGAAGGAAATCCAATGCGACATTCCCTCTGTCTCCTCTTTCAGTGGTAGTAACAATAATATATTGTATTTCATTCTCAGCAGAATTATAATGTAGTAATTCTGCTGAGAATAATATACAATATATATCTTAATGTGAAACCTTTTTTTCCAATAATTTTAAAAAATGTTTCACCAAGTACCAACACCAAATTCCTTAAAAACTAGGGTAAATTATCTTCTTCCTTTTTTGGACTACCTTATCGATATCCACTTAATTCACTTATCAGTCCGTCTCCAAAAATTACTCCAATCTTATTATCTCGAAACGATTGGGGGTTTTAAATGAATGTTTGAAGATTTTTTTTTATAAAAGATTTTATTTATTATAATTTCGATTATTTGCTCATATGAATTGGAAATTTGCGTTATTTGGTCATTGATCATATCATCAGAACTTGACAAAATTAATATGGGACCACCCTTAAGGTACCCCCTTTCCAATAAAAAAGAATCATCGAAATCGGTCCACGTGGCAAAAAGTTCTCGCCGCACATACATAAAATAAATAAATAAATAAATAGTTATGTATCTTGACTATCTTGGAGCTATACTGATCCAAACGCAGAAATAATCATCAAAATCGGTTCACAATTGGTGAAGATATCAGGTAACATAGATAGGAAAAAAATCAGTTGAATTGAGAACCTACTCCTTTTTTAAAGTCGGTTAAAAATCACACTGTTTGGCCTCTGGAAGACATCCCATGAAATTTTTGGCAAAACCGTCAGGTCCTAAAATTTAACCTGATACAATACTACAATTTGTGACTTTGATTGAGACCATGGGTTCCGTAGTCTTTATCTGAGGTCCCTGTAAAGTTGCGCTGGCGCGAGACCAATTTTAATACTTCATTCACATTGGATAAAATAAAAAATTATTAGCGGCAATTTTTAATGGGTAAACTTTTTAATTTATGTTATTAGAAACCCAACAAAAAAAATCATTCAAATGCATTCACTATAATAACTAGCTTCCGAGGTTTAAACCTGATTAACCGACTTCAAGAAGTTCTCAATTCGACTGATTTTTTTTTTTTTTTGTGTGTCTATGTTACCTGTTATCTTCGCCAATTGTGAACCGATTTGATTATTTTTTTGCATTGGGTTCAGTATAGTTTCCGACTGGTGCCATTTTTTTTATTGGTATTGGACCTTTTTTGCTATGTTTGTTCAGGCATAACTTCTTTGTTTATGAACCGATTTTAATGATTCTTTCTGCGTTTGGATAAGTATAGTTCCAAGATAGTCAAGATATCTAACTATTTATTTATTCATTTATTTTATGTATGTTCAGCGAGAACTTTTTGCCACGTGGACCGATTTCTATGATTCTTTTTTTTGAAAGGGGGTACCTTATGGGTGGTCCCATATTAATTTGGTCAAGTTCTGATGATATGATCAATGACTAAGTGACATAAATCTCCAAATCTTATGAGCAAATAATCACAATTATAATAAATAAAATCTTTTATAAAAAAAATCTTAAAACATTCATTTAAAACCCGCTAACGTTTCGAGATATTTATGAATTGAATTTTATTATCATTTTCTGATTCATTCGCCCGACGCTTTCTCTTACGAGATGCAATAATTTTTTTGAAGTCGGTTTTTTTTTATAAAAATTAATTTACTCGAATACTTGTCCTGAATAGAAAGCCAAGATTACGATATTTTTCTTTAAAAGTAATGTAGTTACCTATATCAATATTGATCAAATACATATTTTTTAAATTGACTCCAAAGTTTACTAATTCCGGTCTTGATAACTTTTTTTGATGGAGTGAGCGGACACTTAAATTTATTAGCCCCTGGGCTCATAAACCAGTTAATCCGGCCCTGTTTTATAGAACATATATCTGTCTATCTATCCCTATACCTATACATGAAAGTAAACAAGTTTTATAATTACCCAAGAGATTTATATTTTCATATAAAATGTGAATTGTAAAAAATAAACTTTTATAATTTCCAAGATTTACCATTTAAAAAAAAAAAAAAACAATATTAAAAACAAATGTGTGCTATTTTTCCAATTTTAATTTTATTTAAAGATTTATGATTTTTTTTCGGGGAAAAATAACAGAATTTTGAATCAAGTTTGTGTGTAAAACTTTTTTAAGATTTAGATTTTTAAAGCTGTCCAATTTGTTAAAAAGACAGCCTTTGTTTTATTAGTAATAATAAAAAACAGGGGGCAACTAACACTGCTATTCCCTGTTATAAGTAGATTTATTAACCGACTTTGAAAAAAAGGAGGAGGTTTTCAATTCAACCGAATGTCTGTTTTTTTTTCTTTTGTGTTTGTTCATTTATTTCTCTTTTACCATGTGGACCGATTTGGATAATTTTTTTGAATTGGGTTCAGTCTCGTACCCGATTGGTCCCGTTTTTTTTTTCATTGGCATCGGACCTTTTTTGTTATGTATGTTCACGTATAACTTCTTTGTTATGGACCGATTTCGATGATTCTTTTTTTATTCGAAAGAGGGTACCTTAGAGGTGGTACTCTAATAATTTAATCAAGTTCTGATAATATGATCAATGACAAAATAACGGAAATCTCAAATTCTTATGTGCAAATAATCGAAATTATAAAAAATAAAATCTTTTATAAAAAAAAAAACAATTTTAAAACGTTCATTTAAAACCAGATAACGTTTCGAGATAATTTCTCTATTTATAAATTGAATTTTATTATGAATTTCTGATTCCTTGGCCCCAATCTTTCTCTTACGAGATTCATGCAAGGTATTATCATAAGTCACTATTCTTAACATCACTAAAAAGAGAAAAATAAAAATAATCTTTTAACCGACTTCAAAAAAGGAGGCCAATTGTGAACCGATTTAAAAAAAGTTGCATTGGGTCCAGTCTACCTTCCGATTGGCCCCATTTTTTAGCATAGGTATTAGACCTTTTTGTTAGGTTTGTTCAGGACTAACTTCTTTGTTTATATTTCGATGATTCTTTTTTTATTGGAAAGGGGGTATCTTAGGGATGGTGCCATATTAATTTGGTCAAGTTCTGATGATATAATCACTATTAATAACATCACTAAAAAGAGAAAAATAAAAATAATTTTTAAGAAAAAATAAAACCGACTTCAAAAAAATTAAATGCAAAAAATAAAATACACTAAAAGGTATAAAATAATTATTATCTTATTTAGTTACAACTAAACTACGAAATGTTAACATGAAATTACTTTTTAAGTCGGTGCCAAACATATACATTTTATGAATCCCTCTCGACGGATCTTACTTAGTACGTTTGTTGGGTACGCTCGCTTATAGGTATAGTTTGTTTTGGCACCGACTTCAAAAAGTAATTTCATGTTAATATTTCGTAGTTTTAGTTGTAACTAAATAAGATAATAATTATTTTAAACACTTTTAGTGTATTTTATTTGTTGCATTTAATTTTTTTTGAAGTCGGTTTTATTTTTTTCTTAAAAATTATTTTTTAGAAAAAAACCGACTTTAAAAAAATAAAATGCAATAAATAAAATAATAAGAACTCAAAAATAAAAATATAATTCACTAAAAGTTATAAAATAATTATCTTGTTTAGTTAGCAACTAAACGATCAAATTGTTACATGAAATTACTTTTTGATGTCGGTGCCAAACAAACTATATAAGCGTGCTTAAGCGATGTTGTCTTCATTACCCGCCAAACGACCTAAATAAGATCCGAGCTGCGTTTCATAGAATGTATATGTTTGGCACCTACTTCAAAAAGTGATTTCATTCAACAATTTCATCTTTTAGTTGTAACTAATAGATCAAGCCCACGACGGCCAGACCTTCGTTATTTTATAAAAGCTGAAAGTTTTTCTGTGCATGTCCCCTATACAGGTAAGAACGACCAGCGACTATAGAGTTTGGAGTTGTGGTTAGTTTGGCAGGTAACAGGTAATAAAGGTGTATAAAATAGTACTTTAAATTCGTTAAAGTATAAAGCTCAATTTTTTTATATTTTCTTCGGGATAACTTTAGAAATCTCGTCATCCATTGCCGGACACTTATGACAGTTGCTACCCCCTGCCAGACACCCCTAAACTTTAATAAATTATAATTATACTTTCGTTATAATATAAAAGATAAATTTTATATATGTTACTTGGCGACCTATAAAAAATGTTACCTCAATAGGTGGACAGTTTTAATGGTTTTTACATATATTTTTGACATTTCGGTTATTATTGATAACCATTGGTGAAGACATGGAGGAATCGACTTAAAATCAAAAATAACCATCGATTCTTATCTAATACTAGAGGAATAACCTTATTGCATTCTATTTTTGTTGTTTTGACTATTAATGGCAATCTCTAGTGAAAACGTGGAAGAATCGACTTGAAATCAAAAAGACTAAATTCTTTTTTGTTAAACAACTCAAGCTTGAGTTCTTACCTGTATAGGGGACATGCACAGAAAAACTTTCAGCTTTTATAAAATAACGAAGGTCTGGCCGTCGTGGGCTCTTGTGCTATAAATAAGATAAGTATTTTATACCTTTTAGTGCATTTTATTTTATTTTTGAGTTCTTAATATTTTATTTGTTGCATTTATACATTAGCTTTTTTTAAAGCGAGAAATAGTGAAAGAAAGCGATTTTTATACTCCACTCGCCGGCTCCATTTAAAATTTAAGGAAACCAAGCTCTTTTATCCAAACATCCATTTCAAACAAGGTGTAAACTTTGCGGGAAATTAGAGAAATGATGTCAAGTTAGACAATCCAAAATACCTTTTTTTATTTTCTGCAGAGTTTTTTTAAATTAAAACAATTCTTTGTTATTTCCTTGTGATAGTAGATAGGTGGTTTTGTGCGGCTTTTGAGGGGAAAATCTAATAACGAAAATATTAATATGGTAGAGAGAGAATAAATATGTTTGCAAAAATAAATGAAATAACCGGCAAAATCGGCTAACATTATTAAAACAGGGAATCGGGGACATTTTATACTAATTTGAAAGTTAATTGGTGTTCTTATCGTCCATGCTAAAAAATTTTTTACTTTATTTTATATGGTTTGTTCTTGGGAATTTCTATCGTGAAATTTTGTTTGCATTTTGTTTGATGATTTTATGTATTTGTAATTGTTGTAATTGTTTTGGAGATTGTTTGAAGAAGTCGAAAAATAAACGACAAAACGTTGCAACTTTAAAAAAAAAACATCTAATTATTTCAAAGTCCAAATTTACAAAAACTAGCCATATATAAAAAAAGTAATTGGAAAGTTTTTTAATTTTATTTATAAAAAATTGGAGGAAAAGGTTAAAAATTTTCAAGACTCGGTACGCTATTTGCAGTTTCTGTGAAAATTAATAATTTTAAATAATAAATATCAAAATTTAATAAATTAATAGATTTTTTAGTCACATAAGAGAAAAATAAATTGACACGTTCTGATGTGGCCATCGACTTGACTTTACCATACACTTCTGGTTGAGTTTGGTACAAGGGCCTAGATTTTCATCCCCCCCCCCTCCCCACATTTGGGGCCGTCAGTTTTTGCATTTTTAGTCTTCTGGTAGGCCACTGATTATGTATACAAAATTTGATTGTGTTTCCTTAAATGGCCTAGATTTTTATTTTTTGACCCCCCCCCCGCTAATTTTGGCGCCAGAAAAAAAAATATTTTCGTTATTATAGGTTTATTTTATACTATATTTCATTTTTCTTGTTTTTTTTTAGTTTGAAAATGTTATAATTTTTAATTCTACCCCCCCCCCTCCTCACCCTTAATTTTGGGTCGATATGCACCAAAATCTAATCAGCACTTAATCTCAACGCAGCAAACTAGTGTGAAATTTGGTTTTGATATTCACACTAGTTTTTGTTTTGAGCTAGTTCGTCCACAAAAATTTGGTAACTCACAGACTAACTGAGGACTGAGGACGAGCATAGTAGTTTTTGTTTTGAATTAAACCCCATTTTTGCTTGGGCAATTCTTGATTTAATTTCGTTTTCGCTCCTCCCATCCCATGTTATTTTACTTCCTAGGTAGCGGAATTCCTTAACTCCTTCTAGGTTTTCTTGGTTAATTTTGATGCATTCCTGTCTCGTTTGTTCTTTTTTTGTACATACTAGGACCTTGGTTTTATTCTTGTTTATTTTCATTTTGATTTCTTCTATTAGGATTTGGTTAATTCCAATCAAGGCGTCCTCTAATTCTTTTTTATTGCTTCCTAGAAGGGCAATATCATCGGCAAATCTTAACATAGCGATCTTTTGACCTTGGATTTCGATACCTGTATCAATTTTGTCTTTGAATTCTTTAATCGCTTCTTCTATGTATAAGTTGAAAATCATGGGTGACAGCACACTTGTCTTACACCTTTTTTTATTTTGGCTTCTCTTTGCTCATCTCCAATATTTATAGTTGCCGTCTGGTTTTGATATCCAAGATCATTAATATTTCGTAAAATACAATTTTTTCGATGTTCATTCAATACGGCCTTTTTGTAGACCAAAACGCCATTGTTTCGATTAATTTTTTTTTATCAAAATATTTTAACTGGTTTTTGAGATATTCGAAAAAACCGCACTCAAACAAATCACTTTTTTCATGCGATTTTACAATAATTGACCTGTCTGTAGTCGGACCTTATTCTAAAGCAGGGTTCCCAACCTTTTTGCACCTGCGTACCACTTGACTTTTTGAGAAATTTTGGCGTACCACTAGACCTAAATATTTTAATAAGCGTATAATATTTACTCTTATAAAAGTGTTCAAAGGCTTTTTGTATTAAATTACTAAGAAAACTTCATATTTAATGCTTAGATATTTGTTTATTTATAACATGCTTATAATAAAGGAGAAATAAAAAGATTAATTTACAGTTTTATTTATTACCCATAGGTCTAAAAACATACAAATAAAAAATTAGTACAAACTCAGCAAAAAATTAACCATCATACAAAATATACTTTTATAGTCTTTAGTGCGAAACTTGTTGTTGTTTGCCTGTGATTAAAATATCAACATTAGGAGTAATGGAACTTATCTTCAATCTTAAGTCCTCTTCAGCACTTGTTCTGCTTCTATGTTTATTTTTTATGTACAAGAGTTCAGAAATTCCACTCTCACACAAGTAACACGTAACAAATGGCATCTAAAATTGCAGAGCTTGCGGAAGATCAAAAGGTACTCGGTTTTTCATCAGATCCAGAAGTTACTTAAAGATTTCTCTTTAAAATAATCTTTCATGGAACTATCTTCTGTAAGATCGATGAAACTTTCTTTTAGTTCCAATTCATTTGGTGAGGTTCCCGAAAAAGGATTTCTGTCCAGTCCACTTTTGAATAATCTTCAGAGAAATACTTCTTAAAGCTTTTTTGAAGGCCTTCCAAGTGAACAATGATATCTGCAACCACATCTGGTTTTAGAGATATTTCATTTTCTTCAAAAAATGATGATAGAGTGGGAAATGCAAATAAATTCTCCTCCTGTATTTGTGATCAAAACAGAAGCTATTAATAGCATGTTGCTCACATCACTCACGCGTACCACCTGAAACGTTCCCGCCGTACCACCGGTTGGGAACTCCTGTTCTAAAGCATCAGTTTGAAATATTGATTTTAAATACATCTTTGGATTGTATAGTCGCTTGTATTGGTATTGGTTTGCCCTTCGGCGACACCTGCTTTTTGCTTTAAGGCCCCGTCCCCCCGTCCCCTTGGCCCCCTCCCACTTTTATCCCTCTCGCAGGATATCTCTTATTAAGGTTGCCTCGTTTTCTTGTCTCATCTAGCTAGCCCCCTTGTACAGACAGACAGACAAAGAGAGAGAGAGAGAGAGAGATAAAATTATAAAGGGCTTGCTTGGATTGAAGTTGATTTTAGTGCTGAATACGATCTAAATTTATTTCCGACCTTCTTTCAGAGACGATCTAATAAAGAATAAGCAAGGGAAAATAAAAAATAAACACAGAGAGAGAGAGAGAATGAGAATGAAAAGAACAAAGTCATAACATTTTAGTACTAATAAATAAATAATTAAATGTCTCTCCATGTTTTAATAAAATAAACAAATTTAATTAATTATTCTTATGGAGATTTTTATGTAAACATTTCAATTTTCCCATTCGCTTCTCTTCTCATTTTAAAATATTTAAAATTGTATAATTTTATTTTTATTTAAAATTTAAAAAAAGAATTTTTAATAGATCTTTTTGTCCGTTTTTTATAATGAGGAAGGAATAATCAACCATCTAATTGAAAATATTTTGATAGTTTTTAAGGAATTTAGGGTTGGTACTTGGTGAAACATTTTTTAAATTATTGGATAAAAAATACTTGATAGGTTTCACATTAAGATATAAAAATAAATTCGTTTTATTTTTATATCTTAATGTGAAAACTACCAAGTATTTTTTATCCAATAATTTTGAAAATATTTTGTTTTGCCGAGAGTAGTTGTTGATTCATGAATACAAATCAATGAGGTTATCCTCTGCTTGATGCAAATAAACATTTACATATACCTGTACCATATATACCAAATATAAATAAGTATATATATAATTTATTTGTTTGAGACTATAGTTTCGAAGAATCGGATTTTTTACTTGAAATATAGGATCTATTATTTCTCATGGAATCAAATACAAGATTGGACTTAATTAAATAAATTCGTTAACTTCTAGAAATAAGCAGGTCGCCGAACAGAGGAAGTTTCGTGTTGCTTTTAAAAGAAATGAAAAATAAACGAGTATTTTTTATCGAAGTTTTGATGGCTGTCCAGCTTACTATTACAAAAAAACAACAAATTTACCTATATTCAATTGATTATTTGGACCAAATGAGAAATGACATATAGAATATTTCTAATTATAAAGACTGATGATGAAGGTCATATCATCGAAACTATGGTAAAAAATAAATTATATAAATATAATACTATATATATTGAACAATTTGTATTGTTTTGTAAATATAAATGATAAGTTAATTTATATTCCTTTACTAAAGCAACTATTTTTTCAAAAAATTTCATTTAACAGCTTAATTAAAATGATTCAAAAATATTTTTAGAATCTTTACAAAATATTTAAATATTCTACTAAATAATAATTGAATGTAATGGAAGGCAGCCCAGGGGTAGTGAGGAAAGAAAAAATTAACATATATCAAATAAGATGTAATTTATTGGAATCCTTCTTCCTTTCCTTTCAAACCGACGTTTCGGAGGATTCTTCCCTTCTTGTTCAGTGTTTCAAAAGGTCAATATGAATGAAACAAATAAAATGTTTCTTTCTTCTCTCCACAGCAGTGTTCAAAACTTTCATTGAAAAGTTTTTGTTTTGCCGAGAGTAGCAGAGTCGTTGATTCACAAAGAGAAACAAAGAGGTTGTCCTCTGCTTGATGCAAATAAACATCCACACATATATATCGAGATGATATATCTGTATATAAATTATTTATTTGTTTGAGACTATAGTTTCGAAGACTTGGTCTTCATCATCAGTCTTTCTTCAATTATAAATGTTTTTCATGGAGTCAATATCATATGGATATTGAAAACTTGGTGTTCCTTCATCACTGGTGGTCGACCTGTAACTAACAAAGACATTTTCTTTTCGGTTCACATTCAAAAATATTTCCCTTTCTCCTTGTTTTACAAAGAGAAAGGTTGACAATGGAAGGTGTTTTCTTTTTTCTTTTATCTTTTGTTAGCAAACATCTTAAGCAAATTGCTATTTGACAACTCTATTTGATTGTTCAAACCAAGTTTTGAATTTCTATTGAATGATTTCAAAATTTCTAAAGATTCGATTGCGCTAATTAATTTTGGGTTCTTTTCTCCTTTTATTAATCTAATACCTGGTCCTTCTGGGAAGGAGTGATTGTTTGAATTTAAATGTTCTGCAAAGGAATTTTCGCACTTTTTATTTTTAAAATCCCTTATATGTTCATTTAATCGAATTTTCAGATTTCTCTCTGTCTTCCCTACATAGATTGCTTCGCAATCTTTGCATTTCAAACTATAAACCCCTTCTTTTTCTATATTTGGTAATTTGTCTTTTTTATTTGAACCTAAATCTTTTCCTAGAGTAATTGGAGTTTTGAATACTGTTTTGAACCCTAATTTTTTCATTTTTTGTTTTAATTTTTCCGAAATTTGTCCATAATATGGGAGAACTATTCTAGGATTTTCTTTTTCTTTTTCATTCTTTTGTGAATATATTGATTCCAGGGTTAATTTTTCAATTTTTTTAAATAACATTTGGTCTATAAGGCTTGCTTCGTACCCATTATTTACCGCGATTTCATTAATTGTCAAAAATTTCTTCTATTTTAGCAAAGGCATAGAAAAATATTTTTTTTCTATGCCTTTGCTAAAATAGAAGAAAGTTTTGAACACTGCTGTGGAGAGAAGAAGGAAACATTTTATTTGTTTCATTCATTGACCTTTTGAAACACTGAAGAAGAAGGGAAGAATCCTCCGAAACGTCGGTTTGAAAGTAAAGGAGGAAGGATTCCAATAAATTACACCTTATTTGATATGAGTTAATTTTTTCTTTCCTCACTACCCCTGGGCTGCCTTCCATTACTTTAAATCAAAATTCCTACCAGTCCGTCTCTCTCCAGAGAAAATTTCGTAGCGAAAATATTCTACTAAATACTTTTCAAAAGTGATTTTGCTTTGAATTCACAGAGAAAAGCGTCAGAGCCTGAAGAATGCAAGTTCTATGCTTTTCGTTTAGTATAATTGCCTAAGTTACAGGCGTTGCCGTTCAGTGCCGCCATCTTTCAATTTTAAAACGGTCAGAATTAGAATTAAAAAGAGTGGTTCGAGTTTCTAAGGTTTGACCTTCATTTTTTTAACTATAAACATTTTTTTGTTATTACTTCATGGGTTCAAATACCCTATCGGATGTAGGTAAATTTGATTTGTTCTATTTATATTTGGTATATAAATATATATGTTTATTTGCATCAAGCAAATTGGCCTGATTGACTTCCCTTTATGAATCAACAACTCTGATACTCTCGGCGAAACAAAATCAAAATTTCGTTTTGATAATTGCATTGAATTTTGAGCTAGAGCAGCGTTTCACAAACTTTTTTGACCGCGGCCCGGTACGAGGTTTTAAAATTTTTAGCGAGCCATCTTATGAAAAAAAACATTTATTTACAAAACAAATTTGATTTTTTTTTTGCTTTTCGGCCTTTCTAGACATAAGCCAATTTACAATACTACTTTGTTAGGGCCTCGGTTGAGTGCGTCGGTGCGTGTCCGCGCTCCCCTCCTAGTTGGAAATATGTAAATACAAGTTAGCTTCATGTGCTTTTGATTTATAATATTTTTTCTTCCTTTTGTTTGTTTCTGATTCCCTACTATTTTGAAGTTGGTTTTAATATTCGATAAGTTTGCCAATCTCTTCCTCAGCGTGCATCAGCTTTGGGCGCACCTGCGGGCTCCGCTGTAACCTCGTCCTCTATTGAAACTAGTAACAACGCGCCCATCGTGCAACAGGACGCGCATGGCTCCATGGTGCTTGCGCCACCGTCTTCAGGCCTCGATCCCGAGTCGATCTCCATGCGTCGCCTGTCTCAAATGGACGGCGCCGAAAGTGACTGCTCTCCAGAGGGCGGCTGCTGGCCGCAATTCAATCGGCTCGCGAGTCTCATCGGCAACATGCTCGCCCGCGGCTCCTATGTCCTCGGCAATGTCTCCATGCTCGCTTGGTCCATCACCTTCCACTCTTGGCTTGGGTTCGTTTTGTTACTTTGGTCGAGTGTTTTGTGGTTGCTGCCCAATCAACGGAGAGCCATGTTGCGCACCTGTTTCGATGATTAGTCGAGATCGAATTGCCTTACTTAATACATGACTGAAATATTATCAGTCATGCAAAGTGTCGGAATTCGATCTGACTGAGTCATCTAGCGGCCGTGTCTAAAAGCTCGTAGCCAAAGTAACAGCGAGCAGCTACAATTTATTTTTTCAAATTTGTCTCTACCCACGTGGTCAGATTTTAGCCGGATGCCTCGAGTCGCATTCGGACCCGGGTTCACTTGGTTAGAAGGCTGGCGCGCTAACCCCTAGCCTATCTGACCCTCCCCCCCCCAAATTTGATTTTTTTTTTAATAAAAATCAAGTTATTTGTTCCCATTCCTCAATTGTTATTTTGTTGTTTGAGATTAGCTCATTAGTCTCCTTTCTGCTTTTCTTCAGAATTTTCCACACCTTCTTTTGGGCACCATAGAGGAACTTTCCATATCGTTTGTAAATTTTTGCCAGAATTCCTCTTTAATTTTTCTGATTTTAGCATTAACCCTATTCCTCACTTCAACATATAAATCTTTTCTTTCTTCTGATGGCAGCGCCATGTAAGCCAAGTATGCCTTTCTTTTTTCTTGTGCTAGAATTTTTATTTCTGGTGTATACCAGGGTGTTGATTTGCTGTTGTTATTTTGGGTTACAGTTCGTTTCCCTAACGCTTCTTCCGCTGAGCTGAGTATAATCGACTTAATTTTTTCCCACTGTTGGTCTATGGGCTCCTCTTCAGCGGTGCGTGACAAAATCCGGAGCGAACACCTTAGGCAAATAAGCGGTCTTCAGGACATAGTCGATTGGGTTCACGTAAGAAGAAGATGCTGGGCTGCCCATGTAGATAGAATGCAAGACGACCGTCTCCCGAAAATTTTGTCAAAAAACTGTCCCGAGGGGGTCAGAAGCCGTGGAAGACCAAAAAAACGATGGAAAGAGAGTTATGACCCTGATGACTGATTGTAATATGTTGGAGAAGCAGGTGTTCACACCTATATAGAAGAATAAGAAGAAGAAGAAGAAGTTATTTGTTTGTTTATTTCATACACAAAAAATGAAAAATAATTATAGAAGAAAAATATAAGTAATTAAAATATTAACAAAAGTTTCATTCATTTAAAACTTTAGTAAATGAAGTAAACTTTGTTTCCACATATTTTGTCATTAGTACAAATGATGCTGTTGTTTGTCATCTCATAACAATTTCAAATTAGGAGGCAATGATGTTAATTTTATTCTCAAATTAGGTTCGACATCCAAACTATTTCGATACTTATTTTTTAAGTACACCAAGGCTGAGAATGCAGCTTTACTTGTATAAGTGGTGACAAAAGGCATTAAAAATTGTATCGCTTTTTCGCTTATGCTTGGATACTCCTTTTGACACCGCAACCAAATATTAATTAGTGGTACAGTTTCAAACACATTTTTCAGATCGGTGTCGCATGAAATTTCAATTAAATTATCAACTTCTTGTTCAGTAAGATTAAACATTTCTTCCTTTTCAATTTAGACAGAAAAAGGATCTTTAATCCACATATTATTTGAAGGAATATCCGTAAAGTACTTAGTCTTTAAAACTATTTGTTAGCTAAGAATGTTCTTGAATTAAAACTGATTGTGTTTCTAGATGTAAATCTCCTTCATCATAATATTTTGTATGGGTTTCAATAATTTCATGTAATGTTTCAAAAGATTTAAAATTTCTTTTTGTAAGTCGTTGTTCCACAGAGTCATTTTTTTAATTTAATTATGTAGCAAATTTGTCGCACAAATAAGCTAGTTTTATTAACCACTCGAAATTTTTTTTTTGTCTTTTTACACCCGGTATAATTTTTCTACGACCCGGTGCCGTGTCGCGTCCCACACTTTGGGAAACGCTGAACTAGAGCATAGACGAAATTACTAATAGACATTTTGACAAAATAATTAATATCTCTAAAAATATTAATTCTTTTACACGGTTTTATCGTAGATCGAAACGCCGTGTATTCGTTGAAATTCTTTTTTTAACCGACTTTAAAAAAAAGGAGGAGGTTATCAATTCATCGGAATGTCAGTTTTTTTTTGTTTTATTTTTTTTGTGTTTGTTCATTTATTTCTCTTTACCAATTTGAATGATTTTTTTGCATTGGGTTCAGTCTCGTACCTGATTGGTCGCGTTTTTTTTTCATTGGCATCGGACCTTTTTTTGTTATGTATGTTCACGTATAACTTCTTTGTTTATGGACCGATTTCGATGATTCTTTTTTATTGGGAAGGGCATACCTTAGGGGTAGTCACATATTAATAACAAACTATATAAGCGAGCTTACGCGATGTTGTCTTCATTACCCGCCAAACGTAGTAAGATCCGTCGAGTGCGATTCATAGAATGTATATATTTGGCACCGACTTCAAAAAATGATTTCATGTAACAATTTCATCGTTTAGTATAAGATATTTCATATCGTTTAGTGCATTTTATTTTATTTTTGAGTTGTTATTATTTTATTTCATCATCATCATTGAGTATACAGTCCTAAGACTGGTTTGATGCAACAATCCGTCTCCACTCGACTCTGTCCTCCGCCAGCTGTTTAACCTCTCTAAATGTCTGGCATCCCATATCCCCAATTATTTGGTTGAAATATTCTAATCTGGGTCTTCCCCTTCCCCTTTTCTTTCCCACCTCCCCCTCCAAGATATCCCTAAGCAGTCCCCCATGTCTCAGTGTGTGCCCCATCATCTGACCTCTTCTCTTCTTCAGACTCTTCCACAAGGTTCTTCTTTCTCCGATTTTTCCAAGAACTTCTTCATTTGTGATTTTATCCATCCATTTGATATTCATCATTCTTCTGTAGCACCACATTTCGAAAGCCTCCAATCTCTTTCTCTCCGCTTTTCCAATTGTCCAGGTTTCACACCCGTACATGGCTATGCTCCATACATATGTCTTCAATAGCAACTTCCTGTTTGCTAAGCTGATTGAGGAGGAGCATAGTAGTTTTTGTTTTGAATTAAACCCCATTTTTGCTTGGGCAATTCTTGATTTAATTTCGTTTTTGCTCCTCCCATCCCATGTTATTTTACTTCCTAGGTAGCGGAATTCCTTAACTCCTTCTAGGTTTTCTTGGTTAATTTTGATGCATTCCTGTCTCGTTTGTTCTTTTTTTGTACATACTAGGACCTTGGTTTTATTCTTGTTTATTTTCATTTTGATTTCTTCTATTAGGATTTGGTTAATTCCATTCAAGGCGTCCTCTAATTCTTTTTTATTGCTTCCTAGAAGGGCAATGTCATCGGCAAATCTTAACATAGCGATCTTTTGACCTTGGATTTCTATACCTGTATCAATTTTGTCTTTGAATTCTTTAATCGCTTCTTCTATGTATAAGTTGAAAATCATGGGTGACAGCACACATCCTTGTCTTACACCTTTTTTTATTTTGGCTTCTCTTTGTTCATCACCAATATTTATAATTGCCGTCTGGTTTTGATATAGATTGTAGATTAGTCTTCTCTCTCTGAATTTTATTCCCGCCTGTTTTAATATTTTAAACATAATTTCCCAATTGACGTTATCGAATGCTTTTTCTAGGTCTATGAATCCGATGTAGACAGATTCTTCCCTGATAAAAGCCCTTTCTATTATTAGTCTAAGAGAGAGAATTGCTTCTCGGGTGCCTCTGTTTCTTCTAAAGCCGAACTGGTCTTCCCCCAGATTTTCTTCAACTCTTTGTTCTATTCTTCTTTGGATTATTTTGGTTAGGATTTTGGAGGCATGTGAGGTTAGGCTAATGGTCCTGAAATTTTCACATTTATCCGCGCCTGTCTTTTTGGGAAGTGTGACTATTTTGTTTTTTTCGAAATCTTTTGGGATGATTCCCAATTTATAGATTTTGCTAATTAGTTCAAAAAGTTTGTCACGTGCCTTTTCTCCAGAGTTCTTTAGGATTTCAGCTTGTATATTGTCTATTCCGGGTGCTCTATTATTTTTTAGTTCCTTCAAAGCTGTCTCGAATTCTGACCTGAGTATGGGGTCTCCTAATTCGTTTTCGTCCACAGATTCTTCTTCTTCTATTGGGTTCATTGTTTTTTCTTCTCCATAGAGTTCTTCTAGGTGTTCCTTCCATCTATTTGCCTGTTCGTTTTCGTTTAGAATAATGTGGCCTCCTTTATCTCTTATGTTCTTGCTTTTTGGCTTGTCTTCTTGAAAATTTCTTTTTATTGCCCTATAGGCTACATCAACTTTTCCCAATACTAGATTTTCGTTGACTTCTTTACATTTTTCTTGAATCATTTTTTCTTTTGCTTTTCTACATTCTCTTATAACTTTCCATCTTAATTTTTTATATGTTTCTTTCCCTTCTTCGTCTTTTCTGTTCTTAAATTTTCTTCGTTCGTCAATCAGTTGCCGTATTTCGTCTGTTACCCATGGCTTTTTAATTTCGTTTTTCTTTGATTGAAGGACTTCGTTAGCTGTTTCGGTCAGGCTTGATTTCATGTCATTCCATTCTTGTTCGATTTCATCTTCTTTATTATTTGTGTGTGTTTTTTCTTCCAGTTTCTTATTCATTACGTTTTCGAAGAGTTTTTGGGTTTCCTTATTTTTTAATTTAGATATATCCCAGTTTTTTCGCGACCGCCCCTTTTTTATTAGTTTTTTAAATTTTAGTTGGCATTTCATCGCAATTAGATTGTGATCACTAGCTATATCAGCCCCAGGATAACTTTTGCAGTCCTTTAATTGATTTCTGAATCTTTGTCTGACTAATATGTAATCTATTTGAAATCTCCCCTTGTCTAACGGCATTTTCCACGTGTAGATCCTTCTTGGATGGTGTTGGAAGAGTGTGTTTGCTACTACTAGACTGTGCTTACTGCAAAATTCAATTAATCTTTCGCCCCTTTCATTCCTATTTCCTAGACCGTGTTCGCCCACCACTTTTCCTTCTTTGCCTTTTCCTACTCTTGCATTCCAATCCCCCATAATTATTAAATTTTCATCCCCTTTAACGCGCTTCATCAGGTTTTCAATTTGTTCGTACATTTCTTCTATATCTTGGTCCTCATATGATGTAGTAGGCATGTATACCTGGATTATCACAGTATCTTTCGGTTTCGAATCCACTGTAATCATAACAATCCTTTCGCTTACCTGTAGATAATTCTTTACCCTTTGCCCTATTTTTTTATTCATAATAATGCCCACTCCTGCCCTCCCATTCTGCCCCCCGTGTGAATGATTCTATGGCTGTTTTCGAACCAAAAATCTCCCTCTTCTGGATATCTCATTTCACTAATCCCAATAATGTCCAATTTGTGTCTATCCATTTCCCGCTTTAAATTCACTAGTTTATCGTCTCCCCTTAGCGTCTTAACTATTTTATTTGTTGCATTTAATTTTTTTGAAGTCGGTTTTTTTCTAAAAATTATTTTTTTATAAAAATATTTCTACCCTGTATGTTAAAGTAAAAAAGAACCTTACAAGACAAAGTGATAAATATCATGAGCAGGGCGGGATTGCATGTATGTTGTGTAATAGACAGTCTCTCTGTAGTTAATGGGACGTGCAAAAGCGACGAAACAAGAAAATACCCATGAACAGGCAGGAGTCAGAGAGAGCGTCTGTTATTGAATATATTAGAGTACTGTGAGTAGTAAATATGCCCTTAAGAGACAGAAGATAAAGTTTGGCTCAGGCCATTAACCAATGAGCACATGGAATGAAATTGACAAACGAACAAATAAATTCATATCATTACCCCACATATAGGATATCAAACTGTATTTTCAGAATTTTCATTTGTCTCACAAAATCTCGGAAATATCTTCTGACAAATAACATTTTTTACTTTTATGGAAGAGAGATTTTTTGCTATTTTATTATTTTATTTTTATTTATGAATTTTTTGTAATATTTTCAGGATACCAAAATGTAAGGGCTTATAATATATCTACTCTTATTAAACGAGCAAAAATTGTATATATATTTGTATCTTAGTTCTATTTTGAAAACGGCTCTAGCAATTTTGATGAAACCAACTCTATTAACAAGTTTTGGGGATGAGAAAACGATCTGGTTAGGTCTGGACCTCGACAAATTTCATCTTAATTGATCTTTTCTTAATTAAAGTAATTATTTATAGATGAAAATCTCAATAAAAAAGTTTGTTTACATTTTTTTTCAATTATCTTTTATTTTTAATTGGTTTGTTAATTTTAAAACCCACTAATAGGTTATAGCAAATATTAATATATATATATAAAATTAGGAATTGTTTGTTTGTTTTTAATTAACAGGTGTCTAAATCATAACAAAACAGGTGTGTTTACAAATAAAGCGGTTGAAGTGGCTTTTTTTATATAACTTGGCAACAAATCTTATTTAATTTTATGTTTTATTTCAGATCCTATACGGCTATTTTTTATTATTATTTTCCTATTTATTTTTTTATAATGTTTATCAATATGAACGAATGTGGGCAAATTGGTATGTGTACGAGTAAACAAATATACACATAATATGTAGACCATTAGAAAACTAGAAATTCAAAAACTGGGTGGGAGTGGGGTGGATGTGGAAGGTGCAGGAGGTGGGGAGCAGGAAATTGTGGGGATCCGGGGGTGGGAGGCGCGGTTGAGGTGGGGTGGGGCGGAGTGAGGCTGCAGTGGTGGGTGCGAGTTGTGTGGTTTCGGGAGGGGGGGGGGTCAGGGGTTACCGTGCATCGCTCGGTGGTTCCAGGTACTAGGAGTATTAAATGAGCAATTCTTATATATCTTTTCAGCAGTATTTCAAACTATTTGCTTTAGGACTTAATCACCTTTAAAATTCACAAAAATATATCTATAAACGTGACTTGTAGCCTTTCTACAATTGGAGACTCATATATCTTTATTAGGGTGGTCCAGAAAAAAATTCATTTTTGAAAATAGAAAGAAAACAAAACTATTATTATAAAAATAAAAGTACAATATTTAAACTAAACTATTATAACCGAATGTTTTCTACATTTAATTCAATCGCGAATCTAATGTAAGGAATTTTTGTCAAACATTGAGTGAAAATAATATTTGAACTTATATATTTCTAGCTTGAAATAATGATATTAAATAAATTTTATAATTTTTCTCATTAATATATCAAAGAATAATTGATACGTCAACAAGAATTATTTTGACCGCGCTGATTTGAAAAAGATATTTTTATCTCGCGAGACTACTGCGGATTACGCTATTGGAGTCTGCGGAGTATTAAGTCTGGACCAAGAGAGAAAAAGATGTGATCTACTTAGCTACAATCCAACGTCATTTCGCGTATAGCCCGCTAGACATTCGGATGGATCACCAAGTGACTTTGAAATCTCAGATGTTATATATTCTATCTTCCAGTCAATAGCGCTAGATCTATTAGCATGTATGTTAGATGCTTGTCATTAATTTACTTGGGGATCCATTCGAATGTCTAGCGGGCTATACTCGAAATGACGTTGGATTGTAGCTAAGTGGATCACATCTTTTTCTCTCTTGCTCCAGACTTAATACTCCGCAGACTCCAATAGCGTAATCCGCAGTAGTCTCGTGAGATAAAAATATCTTTTTCAAATCAGCGCGGTCAAAATAATTCTCGTTGACGTATCAATTATTCTTTGATATATTAATGAGAAAAATTATAAAATTTATTAAACTATTATATTTAAAAACGTTTAATCTTATACAATATAAAGTTTATTAAATGTAACTTTAGTTTTTTTAAATTAAGCCAGATGACGTCCTTGGCTCTTGCAACACTCTTCCAAACGGGCACAAAAATTTTGAAAAACTTTAGTAAGATTTGCTTTTGAAATCGCTTCCATTTCTTGCTGAATATTCAGCTTCAATTGCCCCAATGTTGTCAGATTATTACCGTATACCTTGCCTTTAAGGTGTCCCCATAAAAAGGAGTCTACTGGACTTAAATCGGGACTCCTCGGAGGCCAGGTTATGTCACCCCTCCGTCAAATCAGTTTCTGAGGAAACATTTTTTTTTATGAAAATGATGAGAGAATGAATTACACCAAAAAGGTGCAACCCCTAAAGGTCTGGGTATCATAACATATCACTTATCACGCGCATGCTCTCATTCGAAGTGTGACACGTGACTCCATCTTGCTGAAACCATGTGTTTCGATTGTAACCTCACGATTCTTGCAACTTCGCAATTCTTACAACTTCTAATGAGAGCATGCGCGTGATAAGGGATGTTTCCTCAGAACTGGTTTCTTGGAGGGGTGACATAACCTGGCCTCTGAGAAGTCCCGATTTAAGTCCAACAGACTTATTTTATGGCGACACCTTAAAAGCAAGGTATACGCTAATAATCTGATAATATTGCGGCAATTGAAGCTGAATATTCAGCAAGAAATGGAAGCCATATCAAAATAAAATCCTACTAAAGTTTTTCAAAATTTTCATCCCGTTTGGAAGAGTGTTGCAACAGCCAAGGACGTCATCTTGATGATTTAATTTAAAAAAAAACTAAAATTACATTTAATAAACTATATATTGTATAAGATTAAACACTTTTAAATATAATAGTTTTATTTTCTTTCTATTTTCAAAAATGAATTTCTTTCTGGACCACTCTATACCTACATAGAGAAGCTAACATTTCATTCATTCATTCATTCATGCACAGCCCAAACCGCTAGACCTAAAAAGATGAAATTTGTGGTGTATATGCTTTCTACGATTTATGGGTAATCTAAGAAGGAATTTTTTAAATAATATTCCAAATATGAGCTTAATAACTTGAAGAACATAGAAGATATAAACCATTGTGTGTTTAATACCATAAAATAAAAAAATCCCCTTTTTTCGGTTCGGGAGTAAAATTTAAAAAAAAATGAAAAAAATTACTCGAGATATTTTGCCAATAGACCTTTGTACCAAAATTGATTGTTAAAACTAAAAAAGGCACAGGAGATAGAGCAATTTAAATATTTCAAAAATTTACCCCAAAATGACTATATCTCCCTTTCATAGACAAATAGAGAAAACACTCAAATATGTTTTTTGTTTATTTTAATCCTTCTAAGCAAAAACTATATCGCTATCTTTTCTGAACCTATGATTGTCTTTTTTTAAAATATTTATTTATTTATAGTTACATAATATTAATTACTTTCACGTTTATATTCTATAGAATATATTGGGAGAGTATTGCGATGGCCAGTCTGGGTTCTGACTCTTTGAGAGCTTGTATCTCAGAGATGAAAAAAGTAAATTTCATTTTGTAACTTCTAGGTGGAAGGAATCGTTGCCCTTAATAGTTGGAAACCGGATTTAGGACATAAAACCGAATCAAGACACTTGATAAATACTTTATACTGATTTTTTAAAAAATCGTTGGAGCCGTTTTTGAGAAAATAAAAAAAAACGAAAAATCTTTCATGTAAATGTCCACTTCCGGTCTTCCGTTTTCACCCAAAAGCTTGATGTACTCCTTCTAGCCTATATCAAGCTTAAGTTCCACGTTTCATATCTCTAAGACTTATGGTTGCGAAACGCAGTGGGGGTAAATTTTTAAGAACGTAAACATCAACTTCCGGTTTTTTTATTTTAGCCAAAATCTTGTTATACTTCTTGTAGCCTCTAGATAGCTTAAGTTTCAAATTTCAAGGCTCTGCGACTTTTCGGAGACGAGATATGAACGATTAAAATATTTATTTTACGACACTCCTAATTTGCAACCCCTTCCTTTAATTCAATCGGATTAAAAATTTGAAACAATTATTAACTCATGACACTTAATAAATACGCTAATTTTTGAAAAAATCGTTACAGCCGTTTTTGAGAAAATCAAAAAAACGAAATAAAGGAAAGGGATGTAAATTATTAGTGTCGCGATGACTTCAAATAAATGAAAATGTGAAATTCGTGTGGTGAACACACCAGTTGATTTTTTAAAGCAACTATTTTTTAAATTTCCATTGATAAAGGAAGAATTTTGAAAGAATTATCGCTAAAAATAATTTTTCTTTTAAATTTCATACCTTTTAGCCTGTCTCACTGGCGGGCTGTATAATATAGAAATGATGACTTTTTCAACATCCTTTATATATATTTTCAAAATGTCTAATTGATCAAAAATAATTAATTAATATAACAACCCCCGAAATCTTTGTTTCTTTTTGTTTGTTTGTTTGTTTGTCTGTTTTTGCCAATTATATCGCATTGTCTAATAGCTTTTCTTGATGTCTTGTGTTACAGTGAAACCGAGGCAGTCACCCTGACAGTTCGCTTGGATAGGCTGTCAAGAGACGACACAGGATACAATTTCGATTTTCGAATCCTGTACAAGATGTTGCCCAGGGATTCGGCGATCGTCAGATACGGTGAGTTACTAATACTCTGCTCCTCTCTTTGTACACACGCACACAGACTCACTCACATATAAACAAATATTTTCATTTCAATTCTATAAATAGGTATATCAAATATATCAAAGACATATGACAAATATATTAAAATGTTTTTGTAATATAATACAGGTAACCCTTCTATAACACGGTAGATAGGTTCCTAGAAAACCGACTTCAAAAAAATAAATGCAACAAATAAAATAATAAGAACTCAGAAACTAAATAAAATGCACTAAAAGGTATAAAATAATTATCTAATTTAGTTACAACTAAACGACGAAATATTAACATGAAATCACTTTTTTGAAGTCGGTGCCAAAAATATACATTTTATGAATCGAACCCGGCGGATCTTACTTAGAAGGTTTGGCGGGTACGCTCGCTTATATAGCTTGTTTAGCACCGACTTCAAAAAGTGATTTCATGTCAATATTTCGTCGTTTAGTTGTAACTAAATTAGATAATTATTTTATACCTTTTAGTGCATTTTTTTGATTTTTGAGCTCTTATTATTTTTAACCGACTTCAAAAAAGAAGGAGGTTCTCTATTCGACTGAATTTTTTTTTTGTGCCTATGTTACCTCATATCTCCGCCAATTGTGAACCGATTTTGAAATTTTTTTGCATTGGGTTCAGTCTACCTTCCGATTGGTCCCATTTTTTTCATAGGTATTAGACCTTTTTTGTTAGGTTTGTTTAGGCCTAACTTCTTTGTTTATGAACCGATTTCGATGATTCTTTTTTTATTCGAAAGGGGGTATCTTAGGGATGATGTCATATTAATTTGGTCAAGTTCTGATGATATGATCACTATTAATAACATCACAAAAGAGGAAAATAAAAATAATTTTTAAGAAAAAAATAAAACCGACTTCAAAAAATTAAATGCAACAAATAAAATACACTAAAAGGTATAAAATAATTATTATCTTATTTAGCTACAACTAAACGACGAAATATTAACATGAAATTACTTTTTGAAGTCGGTGCCAAACATATACCTTTTATGGATCGCACTCGACAGATCTTACTTAGTACGTTTGGAGGGTATGCTCTCTTATAGATATAGTTTGTTTGGTACCGACTTCAAAAAGTAATTTCATGTTAATATTTCGTCGTTTAGTTGTAACTAAATAAGATAATAATTATTTTATACCTTTTAGTGTATTTTATTTGTTGCATTTAATTTTTTGAAATCGGTTTATTTTTTCTTAAAAAATTATTTTTTATTTGCTGCATTTAATTTTTTTGAAGTCAGTTTTTTTTTTATAAAAATTATTCTATTTTCAAAATATTTATTTGTTTATAGGTTTACTTTCTATTCCTTTCGTAAAGCAACTTTTTTTCGAATATCTTAAAATTTTCATTGTTTCTCCCGTAACGTTTGGATTTCAAATAAACTTTTTCACATTATTTTTTCTAAAAGATTTCTATTTATTTATTTATACTCAAAACAATGAATAAAATTGTTTCATTAGATCAATATTGTCAAATTGAAAAGTTAAAGTATAAACTCTTATTCTCGGGTTTTAAATGAATGTTTTAAGATTTTTTTTATAAAAGATTTTATTATAATTTCGATTATTTGCTCATAAGAATTGGAGATTTACGTTATTTCATCATTGATCATATCATCAGAACTTGAACAAATTTATATGGGACCACCCCTAAGGTACCCCCTTTCCAATAAAAAAAGAATCATCGAAATCGGTCCACATGGTAAGTTCTCGCTGAACATACATAAAATAAATAAATAGGTATCTTGACTATCTTGGAGCTATACTGATCCAAACGCAGAAAGAATGATTAAAATCGGTTCATAAACAAAGAAGTTATGCCTGAACAAACATAGCAAAAAAGGTCCAATACCAATGAAATTTATATTTTTACCAATCGGAAACTAGACTGAACCCAATGCAAAAAAATCAGTCGAATTGAGAACCTCCTCCTTTTTTGAAGTCGGTTAAAAATGCCAGTCTTGTGTGAAACCGTGTTATATGAGACTCAGAGCCAGCACACAAAGGGGGGTTACGTTCCAAAAACTTCTTAAAAACAAACATTTTTTTGAACCTTTTAGGTTGTTTATTCGCAATTCAATGTCGCGACCCAAAAAAGCCAAATTTGTACATTATCTTTTTATTTTTAATTCATACTTGAAAAATTTTCTTCATTTTACAATGATCACCTTTTTTTTATACTTAGATATAAAAATTTTTTGAAACAATTACGGTAAGATAAAAAAAGGTACTTTTCGATCCAAGGAAAATTTAATAAAAAAAAGTACGTATTTTAAAAAAGTATTGAGAAAATTAAGATATATTTTTAAACATTTTAAATAAATGTAGTAAAATATTTAAATATTTTTAAAGAGTATGAGCGACCCAAAAAATATGCTTCGCGACCCATAGGTTGAGAACCTACTGCCATACATAACCCTATATTGTATACTTTATGAATCAATAAAAAATTTATTTAATTTATTTTTAATTAAAAACATGTTTTCTATCAAATTTAATTCTTGTCTGAATTTTGGAACACCCTTTATATATGTTTTTAAATAAGTTTAATATTTTCTACAAAATTAAATAAAGTAAAAAATTAAGTTAATTAAACCTCAAACGGCGGCGACTGTGGGTTTAGAGTGTCGGACCGCTGACCTGAATTACGCAGGTTCGAGACTGAGTCTCGGCAGATATTAGCAACTGACAAACTACCAAGAGTATACTTGCCTAGTCAACCTCTCCAAACTAGCCGTTCGGAACCGGCGTTAAAAAGTAGATCCCATATATCTGTGTAAAACAGCTAAACACACTCAGCACAGGTATATGTGAAGAGGAACCGAAACGTCAAGGAGACCTTGATATGGCACTTAAAAGAAGAAAACGTCAAAAATGAATTTTGTACTACTGAATATCCGTCCCTTGATGGGGGCAACTTGACTTATTTAGAATTGCCGATGAAAAATGCAATAAATATACGTTAATTTACTTTTTTTCGTTAAATGCCTTTTTTCTTCCCTCTAATTCTTTTTTTTCAATTTAACGCGAAACAAATATAAAAATTTCACGATTAATTTGATTTGAAAATTCAATAGTTAGTGGCTGTAAATTTCCTTTTTTTTTTTTTTTTTTTTGGTGAAAGAATTAAATTGAAATGTAATTCGATTAATAAAATGTAATTTTTAGTTCATCCGTTTTTTATGCCAAAGAGTTAAAAGCTCATTGGCAGGGCATCAATAGCATCAGACAGAATACAAGTAATAATTGAATTTGGAAAGCTTCATTCTAGACTGATTAATTCTTAATTATTCATGAATTTAGTATGAAGTGAATTAATCAACTTGAAGTAATTTGAAAAGACCATCATCCTCGATTCGACGGGCTAATTCGGAAATTAATCAATGAAATAGAATAGACATCAACAATGTTTAGATTATTGCCACTGTTCCACTATCAATATAATTAAAATACGGTACACATTGTGGTCTGTACAGCCGTCCAATTTGAATTAATACATACTTCAGTCTCATTAAAATATTACCTTCGATCTCTACTTAATTCAAAGTATTTTAACTTAAATAAGCTCTATTAAATACCCCAACTTCCTGATAGACTTAAATGGAATGGATTGAAAATATGTTTTTTGTTTTACCGAGAGTAGCAGAACTGTTGATTCATAAAAAGAAGCCATTGAATCCATTGATCCAAATAAACATATACATATACGTATAAAAAAATAGAAATCTTTTTAAAAAACAATCTTAGAAACGTTTATTAAACCAGATGTTTCGAGAGAATTTTTCCCATTTATCAATGGCAATTATAAAGAAAGAAAAAAGTTGCTTTCTAATTAGAAGCAACTCTAAGAAATTAAATATTTTGATATAGACACATGAGGCGACTGTGGGTCAGTGGTTAGAGAGTGACGGGCCGCTGTCCTGAAATACGCTGGTTGCGAGACTGAGTCTCGTCAGATATTTGCAGTCGTCTCCTCTTGGAAATCACTGGTAAACTACCAAGAGTATAATTACCTAGTACATTCTTACGTATGTAAACATAAACTTCCGGTTTTTCTATTTTAACAAAAATCTGGTTATACTTCTTGTAGCCTCTAGATAGCTTAAGTTTCAAATTCCAAGGCTCTGCGACTTTTCGAAGACGAGATATGAACGATTAAAATATTTATTTTACGACACTCCTAATTTACACCCCTTCCTTTGATTCAATCGGATTAAAAATTTGACACAACTATTAACTCATGACTCATGGTAAATACACTAATTTATAAAAAAATCGTTAGAGTCGCTTTTGAAAAAAAAAAAAAAAAAACGAAAAATCTTTCATATAAATGCCCACTTCCGGTTTTTGGATTTCAACCAAAAGCTTGCTGTACTCATTCTAGCCTATATCAAGCGTAAGTTTCGAGTTTCGTATCTCTCAGACTTATGGTTGCGAAACGCAAGGTGGTACATTCTTACGTATGTAAACATCTACTTCCGGTTTTTCTATTTTAGCCAAAATCTTGTTATACTTCTTATAGCCTCTAGATAGCTTAAGTTTCAAATTTCAAGGCCCTGCTATTTTCCGAAGACAAGATATGAACGATTAAAATATTTACAACCCCTTCCTTTAATTAAATCGGGTTAAAAATTTGACAAAACTATTAACTCATGACAGTTGATTAATACACTAATTTTTAAAAAAATCGTAGTTGTCGTTTTTGAGAAAATAAAAAAAACAATTAAAGGAAGGGGCTGTAAATTTGTAGTTTCGCAATGACTTCAAATAAATGAAAATGTGAAAGTTGTGTCGTTAACCCACCATTTGATTATTATTATTTCTCCCTCGGTTGTATAACCCAATCGGCAAATTCATTTAAATTGTGTTCTCGAATTAACCGCGCGGACGGCCTCTTCTCTTTTGTACATATATACCATAGTTTGTGCTTGTGCACAAAGCAATAAGTTGGGGTATGCCTCGACATTCCTTTTAGTTCTTGTGTTCCTAGTATATCTTGGTAAACCTTTTGATCCCAGCTGTAATTCGGCCAAGATTATTTGCCATTAATCTCGGTTTAATTTAAAGCTTGGCTTTAAATGGAAATTGTTTTAATCAGTTATTTGTTACATTCACTCTAATACAAACCGAACAATTTAACGAACAGAGATTTTTTATATATTTGAAACGGAAAGGATTGGGATAAATGATATTGGGAGAATATGGAATTGGAATAATTATCGGAAAAGAGGTTTTTTCTTTAATTAGTTTTTCCTCTTATTAAAAACAAGGACTAAAAGATGATCAAGGACAGTCGATGGTGGAGAAGTAATCTCCGGAATCGAAGCTCAAAAACAATGTATGCATAAATTCATGTAAAATAATTGGTTTAATAAAATTTATAAAAAATAAAAAAATAAAAATGTATATATTTTAAACATTTAACTAGAAATTTATATATGAAAATAATGACAGAAAAAAATATTTCTTATAAAAATTGATGTTATCAAATATATTTGATTACCCCTTCCTATATCATAGAGAAATTTACCAGTTTACCACTCAAAGTTCTACCTATATAAATTAAATAATTTCTCGGTGGGACTGAAGGAAAGTTGAATATTATTTTGATTATTTATGACCATCGATTATATTAATAAGTTGTTGTAGGGAAATAAAGACAATAGCTTATGCAAATAATTATTATTTTTTGCCAACGTTTCGTCAACTTTGTTGACTTCCTCAGGGCTCAAACAAATTAACTTCTTTGCATATTTGTCATTTTATTAATAGTACCTGGCCACCGAGCAATGCTCGGCAACTTTTTGCTTCAATTAATAGCTATATATTAATCTCCGAACCCCCCCCCCCCGGACACCCACCACTTCACCCCACCTCCTTCACCCTCCACACTCCTGCACCCCTACACCCCCACCCCGTCCCCGAAACCCCGTATCTTCCCCCAGACCCCCACCACTTCAACTCACCCCCTACACTCCCACATCTACCCCACCCCCGCCCACGCACCCAGTTTTTGCATTTCTAGCCTTCAGTGGCCCACAGATTATGTATATATAGGTATATAAATAAATACGGTATAATTATATTTTTAATTAAATAACAATTTTTGAGTTCATCAATTAAATTGTCAAATTTGTAGGATTTAAAACTCAATTTTTAATCAATTAAGTTTATTAAACCATTTATGCATACATTGTTTTTGAGCTTCAACTCCGGAGATTACTTCTCCACCATCGAATGTCCTTGATCATCTTTTAGTCCTTGTTTTTAATAAGAGGAAAAAACTATTTAAATAAAAAAACCTCTTTTCCGATAATTATTTCAATTCCATTATTCAATCTATCTTGTCCCATCTCAATCAATTAAATTTTTTTTTTTTTTTATAAATTTTATTAAACCAATTATTTTACATTAATTAATGTATACATTGTATTTTTGCTTCGATTCCGGAGATTACTTCTCCACCATCGAGTGTCCTTATTCATCTTTAGTCCTTGTTTTTAATAAGAGGAAAAAACTATTTAAATAAAAAAACCTCTTTTCCGATAATTATTTCAATTCCATTATTCAATCTATCTGGTCCCATCTCAATCAATTAAATTTTTTTTTTTTATAAATTTTATTAAACCAATTATTTTACATTAATTAATGTATACATTGTATTTTTGCTTCGATTCCGGAGATTACTTCTCCACCATCGAGTGTCCTTATTCATCTTTAGTCCTTGTTTTTAATAAGAGGAAAAATCGAATTAGATAAAAAAACCTCTTTTCCGATAATTATTTCAATTCCATTATTCCCCAATCAAGTCGATTGGTTTTAATTAATCATCTTCCCTCAATTTTTCAATCAATTAAATTGCCCAACTTTTAATATATAATAATAATTATAATGATCTTATTGTGGGATATAAAATTAAAAAACAAATTATTTATTAAAAGGAAATTAAATAAAAATGTAAATAAACACTTTTATTGAGACAACCACCTGTGAATAATTATTTCAATTAACAAAAAACCCATCAAAAACAACTTAGCTGAAGATGAGACCGTGACAGATCGAATGTCCAACACAAAACCCTGCTAACCAGTGAATTTCATCCAAATCGTTAGAGCCGTTTTCGAGAACCCGACCGGATATATTAGTATATATACAATTTTTGTTCGTTTAATATAATAAGATTCATTCTTAGCAAACATATAAGGCCAGTCATCACACAGATTGAAAATATGAATATGAATAAAATATATTATTAAAAAAAATGAATATTAATAAAATGACAAATATGAAAAAAAGTTAATTTGTTTGAGCTCTGAGGAAGTCAACAAAGTTGACTAAACGTTGCCAAAAAATAAAAATTATTTGCATAAGCTATTGTCCTTATTTCCCTATAACAACTTATTTATTAGTTGAATAATATCTTTAGTTTTAGTTTTCCGTGATACTACTACCATAAGTATTATTTAACATAATAAATTTTTTTATACATTGTGTATAAAAATGTCTGAAACGTGGAGAAAAACCATTGTTTTCATTTTTTGTTAAAAACTTCCTCTCTTACCACAATAGCTATTACCATTCTTCCGAGTGAAACTTTTTCCAAGACTCGCTAAATACACGTTGTTTGCAGTTTCCTTGAATGAATAATTTTAAGGAGGTCCTTTTGCTGCTAATGTTAAATAAAAAATATTAGATTATAACTATAACTTAATTTTTTATAATAGTTTAAGTCTCTATCTATGCTTTGGTTAAGTTTCAATCACACATTAGAGAGCAAATTTTGACCGACGATGATGTAAATATGAAATTTCATAATAATCCCTTCAGCCGTTTTTACGTGAATCGTGAGCAATTTTTCGCGGAACCCACGGAAACATACAGACATACAGACAGACAGATAGGAATTTTGTTGAGGGTGTTTTCGTTCATAACTTTGCTTGAAACGTGTGCAACCAAAATTTGGCGTGATCTGGAGCAATGTACAGACAAAACCTTAATTTTATATATATAGATTTTGGCACTCACTCACTGACAGGTCATCAAAACCTCTAGGGTACTTCCCATCATCCCAGCATCATGAAATTTCGCCTGCTAGTAGAGTTTGGATCAAAAACAAAGGAAAAATTCCAAAAATACAAACTTTCTATCTTTCAACCCTTTCAAAGTGGGGGGAGGTTCAAAAATGACTACCCCGTTGAACCAAACTCAATCAAATTTTGTATACGCATTCTGTGGCCCGCTGGAGGCTAGAAATGCAAAAACTAACCACTCAAAATGGGGTGGGGACTCAAAAATGAAAATTCTAGCCCGTTGGACCAAACTCAATCAAATTTTGTATACATATTCTCTGGGCCTCTAGAAGGCTAGAAATACAAAAACGAACCACCCAAAATGGGGAGAGGGGTCAAAAATGAAAATTCTAGCCCTTTGGACCAACGGGCTTCCTCATTCCTTACAAAAAGAAGAGAAAACTCAACCAAAACATGCTCTGAAAAACAGGCCAAAAGTTCGAAAAATAGTGAAATCTAGTTAGTAGCCAAGTTAAATTCGCCAAGAATAATTAAGTTGAGAGATCTACTATCTTCTCAAATAAATTGAGAACTTAATTATTCTTGGCGAATTTAACTTGGCTACTCACTAGATTTTACTATTTTTTCGAACTTTTGGCATATTTTTCCAGAGAATGTTTTAGTTGAGATATCCCTAAAGCATCTCTTTTTTCAAATTGATTTAAATTTCCAATGATACAAGAAGAATTTCTGCCGAAACGTTTGCATTTCAAATAAACTTTTTCAAATTGTTTTTTTATAAAAGATTTGTATTTATTTATAAAGTAATTTTAACTGAGATACTTTTCAATAGCAAGCAAGCTGCCTTAAGAGATCTGTGAATGAAGACAAAATCGCAAACTTAAAGATTTAAAGAATCTTTTTCTCCATTTCTAAATTGTATGGAGATGCTTTCTAATTCAATTTTTATTGTTAAGCTCAGAGTTTTTTTTTTCTTTTTTTTTCTTATTCAACTGGCAACTGAGAAGCATTTATCGAACGATTCTAAAAGCTTTGCATTGAGCCCACGTGACCCTCCATTAGCGGAAGATCGAGAATGCAAGTGAAAGTAGACAGAGAGAGAGAAAGTGAAATCCACTCTTAAATTTTATATAAACAGAATTAATAATTAAATGAAGAGGAAAATTATTTAATGGATTGAAATTGGTTTTTGTTTTTTAGTTCTTTTGAAATTCCCTAATAAACTTTTAAGTCTCGGTTTTGTGATTTTAATGGTTATCATGGTGTTAAATTTAAAATTAAAATAAACAACGTTATAGCCTTTGTTTACGAAGCCATTAACAAGTACGTTTACAAATCATTAGAATTAAAATCAATCAAGCTGCAGCTGAATTTTGGAAAATATGAAGCCTAAAACAATTTTCAAGAACATCTAAAAATAATAATCAGCTCCCCCTACTTCTTACATTTTTAACTGACTTCAAAAAAATGAGCAAGTTCTCAATTCGTATGCTATTTCTTATGTGTTCAAATAAATTTATTTACATCAAGCAGAGGACAATAATTTTTAAAGGATTTTACTTACTGATTATTAAAAAATGTTTCACCTTGAACCGACACCTAACTCTTTAAAAATTATAGAGGACGTGCTCTTTATTTTATCTTTATTAAAAATACTTCTGTGATAAAATCTAGAAGGCCGTATTGTTGCCGTTTGTATTGTTTGTTTGTTTACGATTATGTTTATATTTATTCATTCTGTAATAGGCGTTTTCTGTTAAATAAAACCTTTATAAAAGGGTTTTCTGGTTCTTTATTCTTACAATTTAAACAAACAATACAAACGGCAACAATACGGCCTTCTAGATTTTATCACAACTTCCTCTGCGGGTTGGGCGTAGAATAGACCCGCAGTACTTCCTGCTTCTCGTAAGAGGCGACTAATAAGGAAAGGGTGGATGTGACTCTTCAGCCTTGATCAGCTACCCGTCTAGAGGAAAAAAAACCCTAAACAAATTAGGAGTGAGGCCCCTTTAAAGTCTGAAAAAGTAGGGTTTTTTTCATTTTGATGCACCCTAATATTAAACGGTCCTAAATTATACCGGGTGAGTTTTTTATCTTGAGACAGTCTTATAACTCAAAAACAGAGCATTATTTGGAAAAGAATTTCAAATAAAAGTTTGTTTATATCGAGAGGGAACCTAAACTACGGTATTGTTTGTCGACATAGAACAAGGTTTCAAGGGTATTTCAATGTCAAGTTCTGTTTTTTAAATACTAGAACCCTATATTTTTCGTTACGTCTACTTAATCTACAAAAAAAACTGAACAACTTTCATAAGAGCTATTTTTTTATATGACATCAAATAAACAAAATACATGAATCAATTAGATCTCATTTAATAATTAATTATTTAATCATTATTATTTGATAATTAAGTTAAATAATTGTTAAAAATAATTACAGTGAACGCTCTATATAAGCAACCTCTATACAAGCAACTTTTTTTAGTTCAACTGTTCTGTATAAGCAACTTATTTTTTAAAGCTAAATATTTGAGTTAAGTTTAGGCCAATTAAGAAGTGAAATCAACTGTAAACATTAATATAACCTCAAATTGTAAAAAATTCTGTTATTGGAATATGTTTCTGTTTTGTGCTGCCAGTATTGAAGTGAATTTCTGTTAAATAGAATAGTTACTTGAATTCTGTTAGTTTCTGTTAATTAATAAATTAATTAATTAATATTTTTGTGCTTTAAATTCAACCATAAAATATGAATCAGAAGAAAAAAGACGTTCAATTTCGTTAAAAGATAAACTATCCATTTTAAAGGACAATGCAAATGGTAAGAAAACAAAGGACATTTGTAACGAATATAAAGTCGCTAAATCTACAATAAGTAGACTAAAAGAATATTGTATAAAAATAAGTTCTTTGAAAGTTGTTCAGTTTTTTTTTTTTTTTGTGAGATTAAGTAGACGTATAGAAAAATATAGGGTTCTATTTAAAAAACAGAACTTGACATTGAAATACCCTTGAAAGCTTGTTCTACGTCAACAAACAATACCGTAGTTTAGGTTCCCTCTCGATATAAACAAACTTTTATTTGAAATTTTTTTCCATATAATGCAGTGTTTTTGAGTTATGAGACTGTCTCAAGATGAAAAACTCATCCGGTATATTAAATCGATAGAGGACGTTAATAGGAATCCAAAACATGTTTATTTATTGAAATCGGACTAAAATCGACGGAGTTTTTATTATTAGCCATTGAAGAGTATCGCAAGAATTTTAATAAAATGAATACCTATCTAGAAAATGTACAAAATTTTGAAATATACAAATATGATATAACTACAAAAATTCATAATTCCGTCAATTTTAGTCTGATTTCAATAAATAAACATGTTTTTGATTCCTTAACGTCCTCTATCGATATAATATATTATTTGGGACCGTTTAATATTAGGGTGCACCAAAATGAAAAATAGGGAATAAACCGATTTTTCCAAACTTTAGAGGGCTAGGGCTCGGCTACGCGATGTTCGATATGGCTCAAAATCTACAGTTATTAGTTTTTCATCTATACGAACAAGTTTCCGGGTTGTCCCGTTGATTTCCACATACTTCTAAAATAAGAACCACTATTGCTTAGTATAAAAATATATTTTTGAAATCATTGGGTATATACGGTATAAATGTAGGCATACCATAGGACCCGGTTTGGCCGAGACTGTTTCGGTTTGAAGGTATAGATCCAGCGACGGCCCGGCCAGTTTGTAATTTTGTCCCGGCTATTTAGGAAAAAATTAAAAAAAGTTCCGGATATACTCGAAACCAAAAAGTACAGCCTCGTAAAATGTCGATTAATCAACACGAAAACATTAATTATTATAAAAGTAAAGATTTGAGCATCTTATTTTTTGAAAAGAGTTGGAATGTTTTTCTAAAAATGAGACTCGGTATCATTTAATAATATTTCTATTAAAATCTTAGATTCTGTCCTAAAAATTAAATTCTTTCTAGTTTAAAATTGATTTGTTAATCTGAACCCGAGCTCATTTTTGAAAAACATTCCAACTCTTTTCAAAAAATAAGATGCTCAAATCTTTACTTTTATCTTAAATAGCAGGACTTGTATGAAAAACTTTTTTTCATTTTAAGCTAATCGTTTTAATTTCCGTTATATATTAATGGATTGAAAGATTTCTATGCTTACATCAAATATTGCGAATTCAGAGGGAGTTTTTTGTCTCGAGGGTGTGAGCTAACTGCCCGGAAAGCAAGTTAGTTCTCAGGTTCAGGACTCCTGGGGCGATGAATCCCCTCTGATATCGCAATTTAATAATTTTTCTATTAAAATCTTAGATTCTGTCCTAAAAATTAAATTCTTTCTAGATTAATTATTATGAATTAAATTTTCTTAGTGAATTGTTCAAATATCATAGAACTCTTTAAAAAAAAGTTGGGATAAATATAATAATAATATAAAGCGGTTTGTTCTACAGCATGCGCCGTTTTCCGCATCCAACACGCCAATTCTCTCTATCCAGGATGTCTTGCTCTTGTAGTTGCCTACTGGTCGTTGCCTCATCTACTCCCTGCTTCCACGTTCGTCTCGGTCTTCCTCTTCTCCTCCGTCTTTCCGTGGGCATCCAGGTCCATATTTTATGAGGCCACCTATCTTCCGGCATTCTTTTGAGATGTCCGTACCATATTACTCTCTTCCTTTCTATTCTATCTATTATGTCGTTTTCCATTTTCATTTTGTCCCTTATAGTTGTATTTGGGATATGCTCCAATCTCGATAATCGACTGGGATAAATATTAATAACTTTTTAATAATAATAATAATAATAAGTATAGTTCAGTTAAAAATAATTATAATAGTTGTTATTTCTTAACTACTCTATTTCTTAACCTTTTTGAATCATAAGTACTAACTGAATACGACTAGAAGGCGGTCACTTTCCCACTCTCAAAATTGTAAATAATTAGTCGTTTGTGTGGCTAGCTTGCTGAAACCACGAAACGAGTTTTCTCTATCCATTCGGATAATTGACCCTAAGAGAGGTGACACATAAGATATTTCTAATTAAAAAGACTGATGATGAAGTTCAAACCTTCAAATCTATAATCTCAAACAAACTAATTTATATAAAGAAAAAAAAAATATTGATTGTTTATATCATATATGGGCAGCCCCCGACCCTCCATCCGCTTCAATCCGGCCCGTGAGAGATTCAGAAATTTCAAATAACGTGCAAAAAATTATACAAAGGCAATTGCTAAATCAGCTGTACACATCTTAAACCCTAGGATGCATAACATGGGTATTTTATACCCACGTAGTAATAAAATTCTGTTTTTTACTTATAAGATGTGTAAGAAATGTAATCAAATGTCATGAATTCCTCTATTGGTTAGTTATGAATGAAATAAAAGTGTTAACGTGTACCGTAAATTTATTGTTATTTTAATATTTACATACGAGCTTTTTGTGCGTGCCTTCGGCACGCCCCTCGAAGCTCGGCCCTCCGGGCTGGTGCCCTGTGTGGTTAGTTTTTGCATTTCTAGCTCTTTAGAGGCCCAGAGATTATGTATACAAAATTTGGTTGAGTTTGTTCCAAGGCCAAGAATTTACATTTTTTCACCCCTCCCCCCCCCTTTTTGGGAAGTTTTTTGGGGAAATTTTTTAAACAAAAGTTGTCAGAAATCACATCCCCTACAACTTTGTTTATCATAAAATTTGCTGTAGGGTTAATAGTTTAGGAGTTATTTGATAATTTTGATTCGTGCGCCCCCCAAACCCCCATCTGGAGTCAAAATATCAAAACGTTATATAGATAAAAACGTAAGTTAGAAGACATCTGATGTAAATATGAAATTTCATAATAATCCCTTCAGGCCGTTTTTAGGTGAATCGTGAGCAACTTTTCGGAAACCACTGAAACAGACATACAGACATACATACATACATACATACATACAGACAGGAATTTTGTTGAGGGTGTTTTCGTTCATAACTTTGCTTGGAACGTGTGCAACCAAAATTGGCGGATTTGGAGCAATGTACAGACAAAACCTTAATTTTATATATATAGATATGCATTTTTATTTGCATCAAACAAAGGACAACCTCATTGATTTCTCTTTATGAATCAACAACTCTGATACTCATGTCAAAACAAAATCTATTCAATTATCTCAAAATTGTCCCGGTTTGAGAAGAAAATATTGTGGTAGGTCTATACAAGTAGGTATATAGGTATGTGATTTTTCTTCCCAGATATTTATTTATTATTTATTATTCATTCCAATCCGTAGGTATCCTATTTGGGTTTTGGATTTATTCATAACTATGCTATTTTTATGGTACATAAATAAATAATAAATACTTCTTTTCAGATAATTTTTATTTAAAAGATATTTTATTTATTCTAAATATAAGGAACCCTAGATGATTTCGAGATTCGTTCCGGGATTCATGCTCCCCTTCACGAATATAGATATTTCTCCATATTTTTAGAAAGATGTTTATAAATAAATAACCCAGTGATTAATAATCATTTGATCTTTGCTTTGTTCTCTTTTTAGGGGCGAAACCAACAAGCGCACCGTTGAACGCCACCCCCGCCCTGGGGGAGGAGTTTTTGCCTGTACCGCCAACCACCAGCATTCCCGATATCTGGCTGCAACCGCAGAACTCTTATCATCTCGGCGAATTGATTGCGGGAACTTACTGCTCGAGGATATTCAGCGACTGCGATCGCAAGGTGAGCTCCTTTAAAGGGCAAAATGCCAGGGTAAATTGAAAAACTTTCCTTACACACACACTGTAGGAAGGATTCTTGATCGCAATTACTAGATACGCCTGCCTTCCGGACGAGCCTACTATTCAATTTGCACAATTTATTTGCTCATTATGTTGAAAAATCTCTCAAACCTGGAGAAAAATATTTGTTTTTCTGTCTGTATGTCTGGATTCAGATATCCGAGAGTCTCTCGTGAACTGATTCTCCTGTTTAATGAAATTTTTTAGCAACTAAAAAAGAAGTAAGATTTCAAATATTTAGTGGCCCAGTGTAATTTGTTATTAAAGATTGATTATTTATGTCCATCGATTAAATTAATAAGTTGTTGTAGGGAAATAAGGACAATAGCTTATGCAAATAATTTTTATTTTATGCCAACGTTTCGTCAACTTTGTTGACTTTCTCATGGCTCAAACAAATTAATTTCTTTGCATATTTGTCATTTTATAAATATTCATTCTTAGCAAACACATATAGGCCAGTCATTGAACAGATTGAAAATATCTACTCTTATTAAACGAGCAAAAATTGTATATTTGTATATATATTTATTTATTTATTTATATATTTGTATCTTGGTTATATTTTGAAAACGGCTTTACCGATTTTAATTAAATTCACGGGTTAGGGGTTTTGGGGGTGACAATTCGATCTATCACGGTCTCATCTTCGACAAAATTGTTTTTGATGGGTTTTTTCGTAATCAAATTAATTATTCTCAGCTAGACAAATCCCATTCTTAGGGTTTTAAAAAAGGTTTCCCTTTTCCTTTTGTACTCAGGCAGACAATGGGTCGGGTAAATCCTTTATTCTCAAAGGCCTTGAAGAAGTATTGTGATTGTGGATTTTAACATATTTTGTTGTCCCTAAACGTTAGAAATATTAATAAACGTTTTATAATTGTTTTTATAATGAACATTATTTATTTAATAGAATAAAAAATAATCAAGAGCAGGTCTCAAAAAATCTTAAAAAACAACACATTTTGATAGGTTTTATTTATTAACAATTGGATGAATAAAAATGAATCATATGGTTGAATCAAAACAGGTGAAGGAGGTGTGGTGCAGTGGTGGGAGATTCGGGGGTATGGCGAGGTTTCGGGGGTGGGGGTTGAGAGGGGTGTAGGTGGGGGGGTACAGTGGTCGAATATTATATATTTTTGTATTTTTTTTTAATTTGAAAGCGGCTTTCAAATAAAAAATCTACCTTTTTATCAGAATTTTAAATTAATTTAAAAATAATATTAAAATAAAGCTTTTAACTGAAGGAAGAAGTTACCGAGCATCGCTCGGTGCCTCCAGGTACTTTCCTATTTAAATCTAAAAATTTCTTCTTTTTTTTCAACAAAGTTGACGAAACGTTGGCATAAAATAAAAAATATTTGCATAAGCTATTGCCCTTATTTCCCTACAACTTATTAATTTAATCGATGAACATAAATAATCAAAATAGTAGTTATAATATTTTTTTTTTTTAATTTAATGTGAATAAGTTTATGTTCCTATTTCCGACGATCGCTTATCTCTAGTTAATTAGTTATTTTATCTATTAATACTTTTGTAATTACAAACTTTTATATAACCTTCAAATTTCGTATAATGATGTTTTTCTGGTTCCAAATTTGTATTCCAATGTTAACTCACTTTTTATTATTCGATCGAGATGAAATTTTCCATACAATAAAGTTGTACAGGGTCCATGTGGAGAATTTCGTCTTCCATTAAATGGTCTAAAATTACCTATATTGATAGTTCTTTTTTTTTGAACCACTCTAATTTTGACCACTGAAAAAAATAATAACTCTCTTTTTTAATAGGTTTATTATATGTTCATTTTATGATATATAATATTTCATTTTTCTTGTTTTTTTTATTTTGAAAATCTTATAATTTTAATTTTTTAATCCCCTCCGTTAATTTTTTCTTCGATTTAAACCAAAATCTAATCAGCTCTTAATCTCAATGCACCAAAACAACATGTGAAATTTCGTTTTGATATTCACACTGGTTTTTGAGCTAGGGCGTCACAAAATTTGGTAACATATAGTATACTAACCTACTAACAGACATTTTGACAAAACAATTAATATCTCGAAAAATATAATTTTTTCGATGTTCACTCATTAAGGCTTTTTTTGTAGACCAAAACTCCATGGTTTTGCTCAATTTCTTTAATCAAAATAATTTCAGTCTTTTTAATTTCTAAAAAACGAAGCAAAAAAACAACACTTTTTTCATACCCTGTCTGGTAAAGTAATAAGCTGACGTGTTATGATGTGGCCATCCAATTGACTTTACCATACAACCAGGCCCTCACTTATATTTAATATTTAATAAAATTCTATAATCATGTTGGGGAGGGGGGTTAGTTTTGCATTTTTTGACTTCTGTGGGCCCACTGATTATGTAGGTATACAAAATTTGGTTGAGTTTAGTACAAGAACCTATATTATCATTTTTGACCCTACATCCACCCCCCATTTTGGACGGTTAGTTTTTGCATTTTTAGACTTCTGGGTTCCCACTGATTATGTATACAAAATTTGGTTGAGTTTGGTAATTGGACTATATTTTCATTTTTTGACCCTACACCCCCCTCCCTATTTTGGGCGGCTAGTTTTTGCATTTTTAGACTTCTGGAGTTCCACTGATTATGTATACAAGATTTGGTTGAGTTTGGTGCAAGGGTCTAGATTTTCATTTTTTGACCCTTCACCCCTCCCCCATTTTAGGCGGTTAGTTTTTCTCATTTTTAGACTTCTGGGGTTCCACTGATTATGTATACAAAATTTGATTGAGTTTGAAACAAGGGCCTAGATTTTCATTTTTTGATCCTACAACCCCCCCCCTCCCACTCATTTTAGGCTGTTAGTTTTTGCATTTTTAGACTTCTGGGGTCCCGCTGATTATGTATACAAAATTTGGCCTAGATTTTTAATTTTTAGCAAAAAATTCCCGAGCAACTCTAGGTCCGCCTTAAATTAAAGGTGTTGTAGGCATGTAAGTAATGTTAATATGGACCCCTCGGGGGAGTGTGGAAAAAGTCCTCGAAGCCCACCTGCGACGTAGCTTTAAAACCATCCTCTTTAAAACTCGAATCAGAGTAGATCGCTGTGTGGAACTAATTCCGGAACTAACCCGAAATAGTTTCAAATTGAATAAATCGACTATCTTCTTTAAACCAAATAGAACCACGCTTGTAATTTGTGATAATTTAAACATTGAAAGGCTAATGTATTTAGAATATATAAAGGGTTGGAAAAATTCTATTAGAGCCGCAACCTCCCTTTAAGCTTAACTGTTATTGGAATAAATAACATTGGGAAATTTATTTCTTTACGAGTGTGGAATTCAGCTAATTCCATGTGAGTGAAAAAGAAACGGACACAAATGGTGAAATTACACTCGTATAGGCTTATCGGTTTCCACAGCCCGTATCAATAATTTTTTTCGGAAACAGAATAAATATTCAAGAATATTTACATTTGAAATCTATTAAATCTGTGGGCTCTGATTTTTTGATTTACCTATAGCTGGTACACTTTTGGAAAAATAATTAAAAATCATGTCAGATTTAGTGCCTTTTCCAAGATTTAGTTTAAATAATAACTTATAATAATAATTTGAAATTGAAGGGGACAATAAAAGAGTGTGTCTTCTGCCGGGATTATAAATTTTATTTATTTATAACGATACTATAGTTTCGAGGGCTTTGCCCTCTTCATCAGTCTATTACAATGGATTCACAGGAATTAATTTATGATATTCATAAATTAATTCCTGTGAATCCATTGTAATAGACTGATGAAGAGGGCAAAGCCCTTGAAGCTATAGTCTCGTTATAAATAAATAAAATTTATAATTCCAGCAGAAGACACACTCTTTTATTGTCTCTTTCAATATATAAAAATTCTGCTACTTCCGGCACAAAAACTTTCAATTTAATAATTTGAAAGTTTATAATGGGAAATGTGTGATTTTTACTTTACCATACATGGTATGGTCAACAAGTATTGTAATTGATGAAAATAGTATTTTTTTGCTTCATTTTTTCGAAATATCTCAAAAATTTATTTTAAATTGAACTTAATAGATCATTACAAATGCTATTATATATTAGAATTAGCCAATTTGATTAAATAAAGGTATTTTTCTATATAATAATTTAATAGAATTTCAATTTTATTCTCTTAAAAAAATCCGACAATTCGAAAGATCATACCTCCTTCTTCATGATTTAAAAGGGTCAAAATAAGGGAAGGGTGTAAATTAGTCATGTCGGAAAATAAATATTTTAATCGTTCATATCTCGCCTTCGGAAAGTCGCAGAGCCTTGAAATTTGAAACTTAAACAATTTTTTTTTTAATGCAATCGAATGCAAGAAGGGGTGTACCAGTAAAGATGCAGCCCCTATGGATCTCGAAAGACCCTTGCATTACCGAAGAGAAGGGAAAGTTGATTAAGTGAGAGGGTGTAGACGTAGGTGTCTATGCACTCCGGTTTTGAAGGTTTGAAGATTATAAGTGCTGGGAAAGATGGAGGCTGGGAGGGAGTTCCAGTTCCTTGAAGTCATGGGGATATATGAATTGGCGAATGAAGTGGTCCGGCACTTTTCTAATTTGACCGCGAAAGAGTGTTGGGAGTCGGCAAAACGCGTGCTACGTGCAAAGCATGCTTTGGGGGGAATTATTGATTTTATCTCATCAGAGCACCTGCCGTGATAGTATCTATAGAAAAGGGAAAGGGCAGAGACATTTCTTCGATGAGCCAGCGAGTCGAGGGAGTCGGTGAGGGTAGAATCGTCAATTAGCCTGACGGCTCGTTTCTGAATTGCATCAAGGGTAGCAAGAGAATATTTTGAGGCTCCTCTCCATAGATGAGAGCCGTATTCGAGACAGGGGCGGATTTGGGCCTTGTAGATGGTGAGAAGTTGTGGGGGTTTGTAAAATCGCTTGGACCTGAATAAGAGGCCAATCTTCCTTGCTGTAGATTTCGCTACAGAGGAGATGTGTTCATTCCAAGACAGGTCAGATGCGACAGAGACGCCCAACATGGATAGGCTGTCACACATTTTCAGGGTATTCGAATCGAAATGAATATCAGGGAAATCTTTATTTTCGCGCCTAGAAATTAGACAGCATTGAGTCTTGTTTGAATTAAAGTTAACTAAATTTTGAGAGCCCCATTTATTCAGTTTGTCTAGGTCGAGAGTAATTGAGGAGGCAACATTGATTCGATTATTCGGGAGTGCGGGTTTGCCGTGTAGAGTGCTATCGTCGGCGTAGCAATGAGTGGGGTTTGCCGTTTGATCAATAAGGTCGTTTATGTAAATTAGGAAGAGTGTGGAGGAGATTACGGAGCCTTGGGGAACACCAGAGTTTGTGGAGAACGATTCAGATGATGTCCCATCCACCACAACTTTTATACTTCGGTTTGTCAGAAAGCTTGCTATCCATTTGCGAAGTGTTGGTGAGAATCCAAAGGCTGGCAGTTTGGCAAGAAGATTTTTGTGCCAAACCTGGTCAAAGGCTTTGGAGATATCAAGGGCTACAGCGAGGGTTTCTTTTCCGGCCTCTAGGGAAATGTTCCAGGTGTGGGTGACATAGGTTAGGATGTCGCCTGTAGAACGATTTTGTCTGAATCCATATTGCCTATCGTGAATTAATTTATTGTTTTCTAAGTGATGAAGGACGTGTTGGTTTATGACTAATTCCATTATTTTGGAAAGAACAGAGGTGATCGAGATAGGCCTGTAATTAGAGATTTGTGAAGAGTCTCCTTTTTTAGGAATAGGTGTGACTCTGGCTATTTTCCAGCTTTTGGGGAATATGCCCGATTCGTAAGAGAGTTGGAATAGCTTGGAAAAGATAGGGGCAAGTTCAGGGGCGCATTTTTTAATGAGAATTGGTGGGATGTATTTAGAAGCAAAAAGTTACCGAGCATCGCTCGGTGCTCCAGGCATTTATTTATTATTTATTGAATTAATTGGAATTTACATGAAAACTCTCTGTAAGTAAATATAAAATTGTAAATATTAACATAATTCAAACGCTTTTACGTTTTAGAAAAATGATGTTTCATTTTCGCTAAAATAACTTCAAAATTAGGACTTTTTGACATGAGCGCAATTTGAATACAATCCTCTAGGCATTCAGCCGATTTCTTGCCAGGTTTAACTGACTGCTTTAAAATAGAAAAAATACACCAACACTCATCATGACAAAAAATGCATAACTTTTATTAATGTTTTTATATTTTTTTTTAACTTTTATTAATTTTAAGATTTTGAATTCCTGGAAAAGCTATCAAACTAACAATACTATAATAGTTTATAAAAAAAAAAATAATTAAAAAATGTCCTTTTTACCCCCGATAGTTTCATTTTTACCCCATTTGGGGTAATTTACTCCGGCTCCCCGACCCCTGAACTATGCTATCCTTCAACAACGAGCTGCTTAGAAATGGCGTTTCTTCCATTTAACCAATGAAGAATTGAGTAATTATTTATTTTAATTTTAAATTAGAGATTCAGCTTTTTCATCGGCACACGCACTCTAAAAAATTTAATTTTATAATTATAAATTGTGGTGTCTTTTTGAGGAATTTTAATTATTGAACTCAATCGCATCCGTGTTATTATTTAATGAATTAAATATTTTAGCATGTATTTAGACAGGAAAATAGAAAATCAAACAATTCTCATCGATTTGCGCAATGTTTCGCCAATTTTATTATTTTTTATTAGAAAGAATTTAATTTTATAGACCAGAATCTAGGATTTTTAGTAGAGAATATTCATGTATGTACTGTGAAGAGAATTAGGGACAATTGATTTAATTTGGAAACATGTTCATGTGCACATCTGTTTATAGTCTTCTAATTAAATTATAATCATTGAGGTATGTTTCATGATATATCCTTTGTTGATTGAGTGTGAAAGAGAGAGAAAATGATGTAAGTTATATACAGAGTGTGGCATAAAGATCTACCATATTTTGAAAAGGTATAAAAAATGAAAAAATTTAACTAGAAAAGAACTGAATATATTTTTGAAAAGAACATAAAATATTTTTTTAATGTGTTTTAACAATTAGCAGACAAAAAGGTGTGTGTGGGGGGAGGTTCAAATATTAACCATTTGAACAAACTCAACCAAATATTGTATGCATATTCTGATGGACCCCTAGAAGGCTAGAAATGCAAAAAACTAACCCAAATTTTGTGTACATAATTTGTTTGCTCGAAAGGGTTGAGAATTTTCATTTTGCCCCCCCCCCCATTTTGGGTGGTTAGCTTTTGGCGTTTCTAGCCTTCTGGGGATTCACAGAATATGTATACAAAATTTGCTGAGTTTGGTCGAAAGGGCTAGAATTTTCATATTTGACCCCCCCCCACACTTTCTTTGTCTGATATAATGTTTAAAACATATTTAAAAAAAATTATTTTATGTTCTTTTCGAAAAAATATTCAGTTTTTTTCTAGCTAAATTTTTTCATTTTTTTATACCTACCCCTTTAAAATGTGGTAGATCTTTATGTCCCACCCTGTATGTGCATGAGCTAGTTTCGAAGTTAAAATCATCCTTTGAGCTACTTGTTACAAAAATTTACTTATTGCTTATACAATCTTATTTATATACAACGAGCTTTTCGTGCGTTTTCTCCGGGCTGGTGTGCCCTGGCGGGTAGCGCCTCAGGCCAATAATTTTATCCCCCTTAAAAATCACACTCCAGGGGTACCTATATCTGGAAACTGCAGAAGATACATCGTCTCTTAAAAGTTTACCCTCATATTCGTCCTGAGAAATTGATTTATTGATATATGCATTTTATAATAGGTAGAGGTCTACAAATTTTAATCCTCCATCCGTTCGTGGGGTTCGGAGGGCGATGAAAGTCAGTGGAAGAGGAGAGAGCCAGAAGATGTATAGGGTTGGTGGGGTGAATGATGATCGGAGGTGGATCTAGGAGGAAGGATAGGGTCAGAGGGTGATGAGGATTAGAGGAGACTAGCAAGAGATCCGCCTCGCCGACTGCAGATATTTAATTTTATTGTAAAGTAAGAAATTTTAAAAATGAAAAAAAATGGAAAATTTGCTTAAAAAAATTGTGGCAATTTGACTGAGAGTCAGAAATTTCGATGCATTTGTGATCAATTTCGATTTATTTCGTATTTTTGATTATTAGGAACTGTTTCTATATAGTTCCCAAAAGTACCATAGAGTAAAAAAGATCACCACAACGCCTAACATATCCACTAAATTCGCGAATTGAACCATTAATTTAGTAAACACCCACAATTTGTAGACCATGAAACCCAAAGCTGAAGCCTGATGACACAAAAGCCTTTAAGAAAATTTCAAGATTCATTTTCTTCCCAGGAATAATTTATTGTTTGTTGTTTTAAATTATACTTATTTTTCTTTGTTTTTATTTATTTTTTTAAGAGGAAACGTTAACTTTTTAGTAAAAAAAAAGTCTCCGCTTAGGTTGATGTCAACTTTCTTGTAGCCCATTATTTAACAAAAGAAATATTCTCTCTCTTTCGTGCTTAAAGCTCGGAACTCTAATATTTATATAATACGTGCAGGCAATATTGAACAACTTAGCGAGGAAGAAAAGGAAGGGATCGGCATTCACCCGGGGTCTTTACTCTTTATACAGGCTAGTTAAAAGGGACGAGGGCTAAGCACAATCTGTTAAAATAAGAGATTATTATTATTATTATTATTATCAATATCCATCTATCAACATCAACTGCACGGACAGATCTCGTCAAGCGTATCCAAACAACTCTCCTTAAATCTTGAAATTCATATTTGAAACTTTTTTGGGGCTCTATAGAGCGGAGGCGCTCCAGGCATGTAAACATAATTTAAAATACTTGTAATATACATGGATACGTTTTGAGAGAAGAAAGAAAAAAATATATGTTTATAATTTTGATATTTTCCAAGATTCATTCATTATATGTAATTCTTAATATTAAACATAATGATTTTTTTATTGTAAATATATTGGAGAAATGTTGCCTAAGTATATATACTATATATAAGAGCCTAGATTAATTTGTAACAACGCTAAAAGAATTTTCTTTAAAAAATTACCCTCTTGCCTAGAATCGAACCGACGAACTCTTGAACTAAGGGCATCAGATCTAGCCATTACACCAATGCAACATTAATATTTATATCTTGATTTCTGTTACTAAAACTATATATTTTTGATTTAGACTTTGTGTCGAGATAATATTATATTCATTTGAACTCGAATGAAAATGAAAAAACACCAATAGATTTTAAATTAAGAAACATTAAATATATATTAATTAACGAGGCAAATTTGAAATATAATTGTCAGCTCGGATTTTAAACTGATGGCTCTAATCGATTTTCATTAACCAGGCAAATTTGAAATATAATTGTATTAGGTTGTTCGGAAAGTCATTTCGTTTTTTCCCGCCAGAGGACTTAATTACGTTTTTTCGAAACTAAATTCACACTTAAGCCCCATAACCATTATATGTCTTGAGAGCTGATATTGCAAGGCTTGTGTGTGAAAAAGTTCTATTAATTCTACCCAGTAGTTTTTGGTTGGTGCCCTTTTAAATATGGAGAGCAATAAGCAGCATTTTCGTCATATTTTACTTTTTAACTTCAGAAAAGGTAAAAATGCTGTCCAAGCGAGAAAAAATTGACGGATGTGTATGGAGAAGGCGTGTTAACAGTACGCCAGTGCCAGAACTGGTTTGCAAAATTTCGATCCGGCAATTTTGATGTCGAAGATGCACCACGGTCTGGAAGGCCGGTCGAAGCTGACAAAGATGCGATAAAGGCATTAGTTGATGCAAATCGGCGAATCACCACACGAGAGATCGGTGAGAGGTTAAATTTGTCGAATTTAACTGTTTATGGCCATTTGAAAGGCATGGACTTAACCTCGAAGCTCGATGTGTGGGTGCCCCATGTCCTTACCGAGCGAAATTTGTGTCGTCGTGTTGACGCGTGTGATTCGCTCCTCAAACGTCTAGAAAATGATCCATTTTTGAAGCGGATTATTACTGGGGACGAAAAATGGGTTGTATACAACAATGTTAAACGCAAGAGGTCATGGAGCAGAAAAGATGAACCGGCTCAAAGCGTGTCAAAAGCCAACATTTACCAAAAAAAGGTGATGCTCTCCGTTTGGTGGGATGTCAAAGGAATCGTTTTTTTTGAGCTTTTGCCGGACAATACAACGATTAATTCAGAAGTCTATTGTCATCAGCTGGAAAAATTGAATGATTCACTTAAAGAGAAGAGGCCCGAATTAATCAACAGGAAGGGTGTAGTGTTCCACCAGGATAATGCGAGACCTCACACAAGTTTGGTCACTCGCCAAAAACTTTTACAGCTTGAATGGGACGTACTGCAACATCCACCATATTCTCCAGATCTGGCGCCTTCCGACTACTATTTGTTCCGGTCCCTGCAAAATTTTTTGGATGGCAAAACCTTTACCTCAAATGAAGATGTCAAAAACCACCTGGACGAGTTTTTTGCCAGCAAGGACCAAAACTTTTATGAGAGGGGGAATTATGTTACTGCCAGAAAGATGGCAAAAGGTGTTGGACCAGAATGGCCAATATATAATTTAATAAAATATTTATTCATTTGGACTCGAATTTTGAAATGAAAGACTCCAATTCATTTTAAATTGAGAAACATTAAATATATTGATAATTATTCCTCCCCCCCCTCGCCACTCAAAAATTAAAGTGGCAAAACTTTTAAGAGACGATGTATTTTTGGTAGTTTACGGGTATACATTTGGAGTGTGGTTTTTTAAGAGGAATAAAGTTTTTGGACCGAGACGCTGCCCGCCAGCCCAATTGGATATCTTTCTAATACTTTTGTTACTAACCTAGGAATAATTACTTGGGGTATAATAGCTATTTGAAGAGGGTAATCAGACATAATTCAATTTTCTAGCTTTTACAGTAAATTAATTTGACCATGCAGGGTATGGTCAAGTCTTGTAATAATGGTGCCGCTCAAAGCAGCGTGGAATATTAATTTAAATATTAAGAAAATAAAAAAATTAATTATAGATAAAAAAAATGAACTGTAAGTAGGTTTAATTAGAATTTAATATAAATTTTTGGATTATAAAAATATGAATTTTTAAAATTGAATACAAGTGATGTTAGGAGTAACTTAAAACTATATAAATACAGATAATAAGTTTGAAAATTGAACGTTAAATTCAGCTACATTTGAAAAAATACAAATATTCACAAAATAAAGTAAAGTTTATATATAAATCAATTATATACAAATTAACATAAGAATATCAATTATTATTAAAAATTAATTAATTAACGCCAATCGCGTTTTTAGCACAAATTGCTAAACATATATAGCCAGATAACCGTGAAGCGTTCAACACAATTTAATCTAATTTTCTAGTTGGTTGTAAATCAACTAAACAAATAGAAAAACTCAATATCAATCTCAATTGATGAAAAAACAAATAAATTTATGCTTACGCGTTATCTGGCTATGGAATTAATATGAATTTTGAGCAGTCTCAAAATTCATACTAGATGCCCACAGCGTTGGGTTCAAAATAAAAGGGGTTTTTTGTTGCTTCAAGGTAAAACATATGTGCAAATTGAGGTTAAGGAGGATTTTCCTGATTCTAAAATCATCTTTTACCTGGTCAGGAGAAACAAAATAAACAGATTAATAAATTCAATTAATTAAGGATATGCAAATATCTAGAAACATAATTCAGAGATGAAGATAAAAAACCTTTTACCTGGTCAGGAGAGAAATAAGCGGCGATTTCAGTAAAATTTAACAATTTTCCACTTTGCGAGGGCTATTTGTAAGGCAGACAGAATAGATAAGAAAAGGGATCAATAATTGATTGATATAATTAAAATTTTACTCACGCTATCACAAGAGCTAGGTGACCATTCCTAGCGAACGACATCAAAATAAGAAATGAATTTAACATTTTTTATCATAAGCTTAGAAGAAAAGGCAAGGAAATAGAGAGAAGATAGAAAATAGTGCCTCAAAAAATCGAGGTACACAGCTCCATCTATTTTTCCATTCGACACGGCGGTGAATTTTGAAAACGAGTTTTTTAGTGGTCTTAAAGCTTTTAATGGAAAAATAAATTATATTTAAAAAACATGCTTCTATAAAGGCTACAAAATAATCTAATACTTAATCAAAAAGCGTGCGGCACTTTGTCGAAATTAATTAAAAGTTTCTGCGCCCCACACTTTTTGATTAAGTATTACATTATTTTGTACTTTTTAGAAGCATGTTTTTTTAGTTTTTTTAAATATAATTTATCTTCTATGGCACACATTTCGTGAGCTAACTCCAGGGTTTTCCCTAGCATAGGGTCATACTATTTTTATGAAACTGGCCCTTAAGTATTTAAGTGGGGATTTAAGAATGAATTCATTAATTCAAATTCTACTTCTTTCTCTTTCAAAAGAAGAAAACATTGAAAAGTAATTTAAGAGAAAAGTTCAAAATGGTCAAACTATAATACTTGGTTATATTTTTTAAGAGAATGAAGATTTTTGAACTTACCATTGAATCTTGTTTGTGGCTTTTGTTGCAGACGTGCATGGTGCAGTCGCCCAATTTCCCCGGGGTGTATCCTCGCAATTTGACTTGCTACTACGCAGTTCGCCAACACGAAGTTCCTAAAGGTAAACAAGCGCTCATCTCAGTCAGGCAACCAGACGGACAACTTGTGGCCATTCGGAGCGAACTACAGGCGGCCAATCCACAGCAGGTAGACAACATCCTAGTTCTTATTATTATATTTTTCTAAAAATTTCAAGAACGATATGAAAATTTTCACATCTTCAGATGTGTCAAGGAAGGAATAAAAATAAACATCAATAAATTAAATATAAGAGTTCAAATTACCGATAGAATTAGACTTTAAATTTAGAAAATCATCTACTACAGCGGTCGAGGAACCGGGGTAAATTACAAATGGGATAAAAATGAAACTATCGGGGTAAAAAGGCCATATTTTAAATTTTTTTATTTTAAAAACTATTATATGTAGTATTGTTAGTTTGATAGCTTTTCCAGGAATTCAAAATCGTAAAATTAATAAAAGTTAAAAAAAAAAACTTATAAAAACATTAATAAACGTTATGCATTTTTTGTCATGATGAGTGTTCGTATATTTTTATTCTTTAAACAAAGTCTTTTTAAAAAGCAGTCAGTTAAACCCGGCAAGAACAGAAATCGGCTGAATGCCGAGGATTGTATTCAAATTGCGCTCACGTCAAAAAGTTCTAATTTTGAAGTCATTTTAGCGAAAATGAAACAACATAATTTTTCTAAAACGTAAAAGCGTTTGAATTATGTTAATTTTTACAATTTTTATTTACTTTCAGTTAGTTTTCATGTAAATTACAAATAATTCAATAAATAATATACATTTACCTTGCTTTTTTTTAGTTTACCATACAGGGTATGGTCAAGTATTGTAATCGTGGTTGAAAAATGTGTTTTTTTTTCGTTATTTTTTTTCGAAATATCTCAAAAACGGCTGAAACTATTTTGATTAAAAAAATTGAGCGAAACCATGTCATTTCGTTCTACAAAAAAGCTCTTATAAGTGAACATCGAAAAAATTATATTTTTCGAGATAACTGTTTTGTCAAAATGTCTGTTATCTGTTGTTAGTCTGTGCGTTACCAAATTTTTGTGGACGAGCTAGCTCAAAAACTAGTGTGACTATCAAAACCAAATTTCACACGTAGTTTTGGTCCATTGAGATTAAGAGCGGATTAGATTTTGGTGTATATCAACCCAAAAATAAGGTGGGTAGAGGGGGTAGAGGGGTGGGGTGTTAATTGAATGCCATTTGAGCAAACTCAACCAAATTTTGTATACATAATCAGGGGGTCCCCAGAAGTCTAAAAATGTAAAAACTAACCGCCCAAAATGCGGGGGGGGGGGGGTGGTTGTAGGGTCAAAAAATGAAAATCTTGGCCATTTACCAAACTCAACCAAATTTTGTATACATAATCAGTGGGACCCCAGATGTATAAAAATGCAAAAACTAACCACCCCCCCATTAGATGATTATAAATCATTTTAGGGGCCAGGTTGTATGGTAAAGTCAAGTGGATGGCCACATCAGAACACGTCAGCTTATTTGATTTTCAGAATGTAGGGGTAATAGCGACCTACGCAAAAATATTTTGGGGTAATGGCTAAAAAAGTTCCCCGACCTCTGATCTACTAGATCCGACCTGGAATGGATCATTTTCAATTATTGTCAGAAGGTTTGAAGGTTCAATCCATTGTCAAAAACACCACAAATAATTCAACATGGAAGCAAATATCAATAGTAAATTTTACGTACTAAACAAAGATACCATTTTGGAACTACAAACTGAATCGTTACAACAAGCTATAAACAACTATTACAAACTCCGCCTCAAGTATTCGACTGCCAACAAAAATATCTTCTTCAACAAAACCTGCCTCTCCAAAAAATTGACTCCAAGATACGTCCAGATCAAGATTAAAACCAAATCAACGCTCGCTTCAAAAATCATCGAGAAATCAACAAAAAATTGGGTAGATTAGAATTAAATAAATGGTACAATATCAGGGATACACTCAAACTGTATTTATACAATACCCACACTCGGCTTACAGAATTTATTACACCCTTGTGAATTTGATACAGTAGACTCTCAAGTAAGAGATAGGATAGATAATATAATAAAAATAAAAACCGACAAAATTAATAAAAAGTTACAAAATTTAGAAAAACATAGGAATCAACAAAAAGAAAAAAATTTCAAAAAAAAAATTCAAAAATTTAGTCAATCTATTGTCAGAAGGGTTTGTTTTTATCAATACATTAAGTTTAATTGGTTATAGGTAATAATTATAGGAATATAAAATGGGGAATTACCAACAACAGTAGACTTATAATTTCATCTAGTGAATTTTTATTGCATGTTAGAAGGGTTGAATACTAGGTATATATTATCTTTCTTATATGTAATAAAAATTACTCAAAGTAACTCAAATTCACTAGATAGCAACTTCGCATGATTTCCTTTTGAAAATTAGGAATAGGGATATTTTTTTTTATTTGAAAAAATCAAAAGACTTATAGAGATTATCTTCTACTTTCAGTGAATTTCATTATATGTCGGATATAGGTTGTATTCATCCCCTCGGAAGTTAAACCGGCGTACCAAAAAGCAACCCGGGCTAAGAGCTTGTCCTTCGAAGAGAAATCAATTTAATATATACTAGTACACGTAAAAATTTCTTACTGATTAGCATTAAAAAATTTGATGATCAAGTGATTAAAATTCAAAGATACAGCCAATATTTTTATTGAAGATAATTTCATCCCCAATACAATCTATATTATTGTTTATTTTCAAAATATTTATTTATTTATAGCTGCTTTTATATTCATTTTTATAACTATATTAATAATTATATATTTTTTTCAAATTCCATTGATTAAGGGAAAATTTCTTCCAAAACGTTTGGCCATTTTAATAAATGTTTCCAGATTGTTTTATAAAATAATTTGTATTTACCATATTTTATACAAAAACAATCTCTAAGCTATTTCAACATATAGTTATGTATCTAGGGTTAAGCCAACTGACCGGAAAACAAGTTTGGTACTTGGGTTCGACTTCTGACATATAACTAATAAGATCTGTTATTCTCGGCTTTAAATAAATTATTTGGCTAAAATATAGCCACTAGTGATATCAGATTTTTTTAAAAATTGCATCATTTTTAAAAATCAAAAACTCACTCGATTTTAATAATAAAATTCTACTTTTCACGGTGCAAGTGTCCGCCCTGAACTAAAGGGCTTTCACTTTTTTGGTACAATACCTTCTTGTATATATCATTATAAAAATTAAAAAATGATTTATTTTTAAAATGCAATTTTCATTACATTTATTAGCTTATTCATTTTAAAACTCGCTAATAGTTGATTTCAAATACTTAACATATTAAAATAAATTGACTATTTTTTTTTATTGAGGGAGGAGAAGGGATGGAGAAACCAATCGACTTGATTGGGGAATAATGGAATTAAAATAATTATCGGAAAAAGAGGTTTTTTATCTAATTAGATTTTTCCTCTTATTAAAAACAAGGACTAAAGATGAATAAGGACACTCGATGGTGGAGAAGCAATCTCCGGAATCGAAGCTAAAATACAAGGTATACATTAATTAATGTAAAAAAAAATTGGTTTAATAAAAATATTTAGGTATTCTTTTTTTTTTTTTTTTGGGTCTCGAGATAAGATATCTCGGGAGGAAGGAGGAGAGATGGAGGGAATTGGAAGGATACCAATCGATTTGATTGGGGAATAATGGAATTAAAATAATTATCGGAAAAGAGGTTTTTTTATCTAATTAGATTTTTCCTCTTATTAAAAACAAGAACTAAAGATGAATAAGGACACTCGATGGTGGAGAAGTAATCTCCGGAATCGAAGCAAAAAATACAATGTATACATTAATTAATGTAAAATAATTGGTTTAATAAATTTATATATTTTTTTTTAGGGGGAATGAAGGGATAGGGAAATAATGGAATTGGAATAATTATCGGAAAAGAGGTTTTTTTATCTAATTAGATTTTTCCTCTTATTAAAAACAAAGACTAAAGATGAATAAGGACACTCGATGGTGGAGAAGTAATCTCCGGAATCGAAGCAAAAAATACAATGTATACATTAATTAATGTAAAATAATTGGTTTAATAAATTTATATATATTTTTTTTTAGGGGGAATGAAGGGATTGGGAAATAATGGAATTGGAATAATTATCGGAAAAGAGGTTTTTTTATCTAATTAGATTTTTCCTCTTATTAAAAACAAGGACTAAAGATGAATAAGGACACTCGATGGTGGAGAAGTAATATCCGGAATCGAAGCAAAAATACAATGTATACATTAATTAATGTAAAATAATTGGTTTAATAAAATTTATATTTGTATTTTTTTGGAGGAGAGATTTGGGGGAAAATATAGAATTGGAATAATTATCGGAAAAGAGGTTTTTTTATTTAATTAGTTTTTTCCTCTAATTAAAAACAAGGACTAAAAAGATGATCAAGGACAGTCGATGGTGGAGAAGTAATCTCCGAAGTCGAAGCTCAAATAAAATGTATACATTAATTCATGTAAAATAATTGGTTTAATAAATAGTTGTATTTTTTTTTTATGATATTGATGTGAGAAGGAGATACACCAGAAGGTTCATCCCCTAAAGGCCTGTATGGGATGGGCCATCGTGAAAAGAACAGAGTAGAAGGAAAGAAGCCGGGATCACGAGCAAATCTCAGAAAGTTAGATACTATCCAATTTACTAAGTTTTTTAAGGGCTTCGAGCTGTGGTAAATTCTCCGTGCGATAAATTAGGTTAAATTTATCTCCCACTTAAAATTTATGATAGAATGAGGATTGGGAATATGAAATTGAAATAATTATCGGAAAAGAGGTTTTTTTATTTAATTAGTTTTTTCCTCTTATTAAAAACAAGGACTAAAAAGATGATCAAGGACAGTCGATAGTGGAGAAGTAATCTCCGGAGTCGAAGCTCAAATACAATGTATACATTAATTCATGTAAAATAATTGGTTTAATAGTTGTATTTATTTTAATATTAATCAAATTAATAAGATGTTAGCTGGTTTTACGTTTCCAGATTGTTTTATAAAATAATTTGTATTTACCATATTTTATACAAAAACAATGTCCTCCAATGCCTCCAATTTCCACATCAAAATGTAGATATTATTTTATAAATAAAAAGAAGACACCAGCACTTTTAAATGCAAATTTAAAAAGAACTTTATTTCAAAAACAATCTCTAAACTATTTCAACATATGTCTCTAGGGTTAAGCCAACTACCCGGAATGCAAGTTTGGCACTTGGGTTCGACTTCTGACACAATTATCTAATAAGATCTGTGAATCTCGGCTTTATATTCTTGTTAACGATTTGGCAAAAATATAGACACTAGTGATGTTAGATTTTTTTAAAAATTGCATCTTTTTATAAAATTAAAATCTCGCTCGATTTTAATAATAAAATTTTTTTCTATTTTCGATGCAAGAGACCACTGTAAACTAAAGAGGTTTCACTTTTTTGGTACAATACCTTCTTGCATCAATACAATTTTATATCATAATAAAAATAAATTGACACGTTCTGATGTGCCCATCCACTTGACTTTACCATACACTGGTTCAATTTGGTACAAGGGTCTATATTTTCATTTTTTGTCCCTACAACCCTCCCCCCTCATTACGAGTGGTTGTTTTTTGAATTTTTATACTTCTGGGGGCCCACTGATTATGCATCCAAAATTTGGTTGAGTTTGGTCCATGGGCCTAGATTTGCATTTTGCCCCCCCCTCCCCTTTTGGGCGGTTTGTTTTTGCATTTGTAGTGATCTGGGGGCCCAGTGATTAAGTATATAAAATTTTGTTGAGTTTGCTCAAATGGCTAGATTTTTATTTTTTACCCCCCCCCCCCCCTAATTTTGTCGCCAGAAAAAAATATTTTCGTTATTATAGCTTCATTTTATAGTATATTTCATTTTTCTTGTTCTTTTTAGTTGAAAATATTATAATTTTAAATTTTAACCGCCTGCCCCTCCCCCTTTAATTTTGTGTAGATATGCACCAAAATCTAATCAGCTCTTAATCTCAACGCACTAAAACTACGTGTGAAATTTAGTTTTAATATTCATCCTAGTTTTTGAGCTAGCTCGGCCACAAAAATTTGGTAACGCACAGACTAACAGACTAACTAACAGACTAACAGACATTTTGACAAAACAATTATTATCTCAAAAAATATCATATTTTCGATATTCGCTTATTAGGGCTTTTTTGTAGACCAAAGTGCCATTTTTTCTCTCAATTTTTTTAATCAAAATAGTTTCAGCCGTTTTTGAGATATTTCGAAAAAAAGAATAAAAAAAAACACTATTTTCATGAACGATTACAATATTTGACAATACCCTGTATGGAAAGCAACTAAAGAATTTTGTTTTTAAAATTCAATTTTTATTAAATTTATTAGCTTATTCATTTTAAAACTTACTAATAGTTGATTTCAAATACGTTATTATATTAAAATGAATTAACAAGTTAAATTTATTTGGATTGGAAAATGAATAATAATGGAATTGGAATAATTATCGGAAGAGGTTTTTTTCTTTAATTAGTTTTTTCCTCTTAAAAACAAGGACTAAAAGATGATCAAGGACACTCGATGGTGGAGAAGTAATCTCCGAAATCGAAGCTCAAAAACAATGTATACATAAATTCATGTAAAATAATTGGTTTAATAAAATTTATATATATAAAAAAGTTAAATTTATTTTAACATTAATAAAATGAAAAGCATCTTTTAAAGAAATTGATTTTACCAAGTTTCCTATAGAATCCTAGCCTAACTTTTGTTTGTGAATTTTATTTATTTTGAAACTGAAAAGTAGCTATTTAGGAAAGTTGGCTGAGAGGATATTAAATCAAAATATTTCCTTAAAAGGGGTATTATCAACGTGAAAATGAAACTCTCATGATTAATTTTGAAAGTTAAAGAGTAATGGAAATTAAAGAAGGGAGAGGCAAGGTCTAATATTAATTTATGGTCCACAAACAGAAAGGAGAGGGGGCAAACAAAATCCACTCAGCTGATAGATGCTTAGTAAATAAATGAAAGAAATTTCCAGACCCGACAAAATTAGCTCTGGGTAAGAGACTACGGGTATTTTGAGATCAGAACGAGCGATTAATGAACTCGGGCAAGGGACCAGGGGGTCTTAAAGCAAATAAGAGCTCAGCAATTTCATTTGTCGCTTTTCCTATTTTATTTTTTCAAATTTTAATTAGAAACATTTACTAAACCATGGAATATATATTTTTAAAAAATGTACTTTTGATTTTGGATGAGATATCGTCGTCTAAAATACTAACTGTTTAATATTTGTCAAATTTAAATGAGCTTGGATTATATAAATAGAAATCTCTTTCGATTTGAAAGAGACGAAGAATTAAATGATGAATTTAAATCGTCGTCTATCTAAAAGTATATTCACATTTAAGTCACATAAACATAATTTATTTTAGAGGGGACCAAATAAAGAATTCTATGAAAATAAATTATATAGGCATTTATTAATATAAAAATATAAGATTAAATTATTTTAAATAAAATATGTATGTATGTATGTATGTATGTATGTATGTATTGTATATATAGAATTATAAAAAAAATTCAATACAAGAATCAAGTACAAATAAGCAGAATTGTGAACAAATATAACAATAAACCATCCCCCCTCCCCTCATTCATTTATAATAAATGAACGGAGACGCAGAGCACCATCAATAAAATTGTATAAGCTTCTCAACTTTTGTAAGCTCAAAGGCCTCAAAATATCCCAAAAATCTTCAGCATTCTCAATAGAATCCCTTAGATAGACTTCCTTCAACGCATTCTATATCGGGCATACATTTAAAATATGAAATAAATTTTCATTTTCATATTTGTTACAAATGGAGCAGACCATCTCCGGGTTTATTTTGTGTCCAGAACCGTTCAACCAAAAATACAATATTTTTATATTGCCCACCCTAGCCTGGTGAAGGACTCTCATCATCCGAATGGGAGCCCCCATTGCTAGAATTCCTCCCTGGCCATAGTCGATCAATCGATAAAGAGGGGTAAAGGAGGAATTAACCATTCTCCTATGGTCCTCCCCGAAATAATAAGATTCTAGTTCCTATGTCAAGGTTTTTATGTTACTCCTAATTTCTTCTGGGTCCTGCCTAAACCAAATTTCTGATTTATTTAAAACATCGAAAAACTTCCTGATCTGACAGGCCCAGTTCAAATCGATAGAATGACTCTGATCATTACTAAGGGTAAGCGTTCTTTGGTAACATATTTTAGGCAATCTGTATTCAGGCATTACAAGAATTTTATATAGCCATTTTAGGGCTCTCTTAAAAACATATGTAATAACTCTTTTCTGTTGGAATTCCTTCCTTATAACATAGCCGGGAGTAGATCCATTTAAAAAATATAGAGATTTAAAAAACTGTAACTGTGCTCGCTCTATGCTGTCCTCTTTGTTCAGACCCCAAACCTCTGAGGAGTACAAAAGTACATTTAAAACGGTAGACTTATATAAAGCATCTCTGGCTGAGTAACTATCCATTCCAGATTTACTCATTACAATCTTAAGGTTAGCTGTAGCGGCTCTTGCCTTACTAACCATCTGATCTGCAGCGAAATTAAATTTCCCCGATGAACTAAAATGTATCCCCAGATAGATAATATTTTTAACTATTTCTATTTCTTTTTCATTATAATAAAATGCATAGTCCGGAGGTCTTCCGGCTTCACGAAATATCATTACTTTAATAAAATATCAACATACACTCATGGACAAAATTAGTGGAACAACAAAAAAAGCTATAATTCGATTTAGTGCTACTCTATTCTTTTGGTTTTTTTTATTAATTTGTTAAAATATTATATTTAAGCTTAATTTTATTTAATAACTAACATAAATATTGATTTTCCCTCAAATCTCACATTTTATTTAAATTTTATGAAATTTATCTTTATAAGGTACATTGTATCAAATTTCTTATTCGCTTAGAATTACATGTTTTTTTAAAACATTGATTGAATAAAGTTGATTTATTATTAAAATTGACTCGTTAGACACTAAACTTGACATTAAATGCAAAATGACAGACCTGAGCGAAGTTCAGGTCGCCAGAACTGTTACATTAATTGAAAACAGCAAAAGGACATGCCAAGAAGGGGCTGAAATGCTTGGTGTATCGAAATCTCCTATATAACGTTATCGCAACATTGGGCAATTCAAGAGACGTGAAGACTAAGGTAGAAAAAGGGCTACATCCACTAGAGACGATAGATTTATTGTTAGCTCTGCTCTGAGAAATCGTGCCCATACCGGAAGTGACATCCGAATTCAAATGAAAGAAGTGATAGTGTCTGTTAAGACAGTTTAAATAAGACTTAACTAAGCTGGGTTATTATCGCAAAGACCGGCCAAGGATCCCCTTTTAGAGACACGTCATCGAGTAGATCGTCCACAATTTGCAAAAATATATGAGAATTGGTCTGAGATGGATTGGAGCCATGTTTTGTTCACAGACGAATCAAAATTTTATCTGAAGCCAGGCGATGGATGGTTGAGAGTGTGGGGACGTCGAAATGAGAGGTACCATCAATGTAACATTCTTCCGCGGACGGCTTTCTGTGGCGGTTCTGTTATGGTTTGGCCTGACATTTCTTTGGGGCCACGTACGGAATTACACACCTTGGAAAATGGGTCAATGAATGCTGAAAGGTATATTTCAGACATTCTGAAAGATTATGAAATGCATTTCGCACCATACATTGGCGACCAATTTATTCTAATTCATGATAACGCTCGCCTTCACGTAGGCCAGAAAGTTTGTCGCTATTTGTCAGCAGTGAATTTGTCGACAATGAATTGGCCTGGACGCTCTCCAGATTTAAATCCTATTGGGCATGTCTGGGACATGTTGGGAAGACCATTGAAGAAGAGATCTCTAACTCCTGTTACCCAGAGGAGCTAAAAATGCACTTCTTGAGGAAGCGTATCAAATACCTCAAAAATTCATTGATAACACAATTAAGAGCATGCCCAAGAGAGTTAAATGTGTTATCAGAGCCAGGGGAGGGAATACAAATTATTAAAACAATGGGGGTGGGGTGTAGGGTCAAAAAATGAAAATCTTGGCCATTTACCAAACTCAACCAAATTTTGTATACATAATCAGTGCGACCCCAGAAGTCTAAAAATGCAAAAAATAACCTTCCAAAATGGGGGGAGGGTGTAGGGTCAAAAAATAAAAATCTTGGCCATTTACCAAACTCAACCAAATTGTGTATACATAATCAGTGGGACCCCAGAAGTCTAAAAATGCAAAAACTAACCTCACAAAATGGGGGGGGGGGTCAAAAAATAAAAATCTTGGCCATTTACCAAACTCAACCAAATTCTGTATACATAATCAGTGAGACCCCAGAAGTATAAAAATGCAAAAACTAACACCCCCCCTTACATGATTATAATTTTAGGGGCCAGGTTGTAAGGTAAAGTCAAGTGGATGGCCACATTAGAACACGTCAGCTTATTTAAATCTTGAGAACCATAGGTACTCCATTTAGAGTAAAAATAATAAAATATAAATATTGGACAATTCAAAATATGTATATCGAAAATAACTTTTGTTTATATAGAATAATTAGTTTGGATAAAACAAACTAAAAACCTTCCTGATTTCACGTCCCGCTGTTTTTTAATAAAATGGCCACCAATTTTCTTATTTTGCATTTTATAAAAGAAAAAAAAATCGCTATCATTTTAATTATTATTTTTTTTTTGTTCAATTGGCATTTTTGTTTAGAGATTCGTTTAATTTAAAAAAGTGTGGAGATTTTACTTTTTAATTAAAAAAAATTTTTATCGTTCTTTCTAACTGATGAAGTTTACTCAGAATGTAATTTCGATAATAAAAAGATTTGTATAATTGAATTGAGGAGAAAGGGCGTATAAAAATATGTTTAACTTTTATTTTACTTTATCAGAATGTTGGTTGGTTTGAAAATAATTGTGATTGATCGATTTAATGTGAGAGTAATAAAATCATATATAGGTATTTAAGGAAAATGTTCAATCTTTTTAACCGATTTCAAAAAAGGAGGAGGTTCTGTATTCGACTGATTTTTACTTTATCCAATGCGAAGCATGGGTAAAGTATTGTAATCGGTCTAGCGGCAAGCGCGACTTCAAAGGGTCCTCAGGTAAAGACTACGGAACCCATGGACTCAATTAAGGTCACAAATTGTAGTATTCAATTAGATTGAATTTTAGCACGTGACGATTTCGACAAAAATTACCTGGGGTCTCGTCGAGAGGCCAAAATGTGCCATTTTTTTTGGAAGTGCGTGCGGATGGATGGATGTATGTTATCGTTTTTTTCGTCCACGATTTTTTCCACACCGTTGCACCAATTGAAATGAAAATGAAAACCTAACATTATTTTAACAAAATGAAGCGCTGATTAGTTTTTGGTACATATCGGCCCACAAACATTAGTACTTTAATTTGGTACTTTTTACTTTTTTCTAAATATCTTGAAAATGACTTAACCAATTTTGATGAAATTTAATATTGTAATTGAGTACCTTGAGGACCACAAAAATGATCATATAAAATTTTTTGTAAAATTATATTTTAAAGTACTTTACCCTAGACTATGATAGTTCATTGGATAAAGTTTAGCAACGATCCGTTGCAGTTTTTTTTTTTGTGTGTGTCTATGTTACCTCATATCTCCGCCAATTATGAACTGATTTTGATGATTTTTTTTTTGCATTGGGTTCAGTCTAGGTTCCGATTGGTCCCGTTTTTTTTTTCATTGCTATTGGACCTTTTTTGATATGTTTGTTCAGACATAACTTCTTTGTTTATGAACCGATTTTTAGCCGACTTCAAAAAAGGAGGAGGTTCTCTATTCAACTGAATTTTTTTTTTTTTTGTGCCTATGTTACCTCATATCTCCGCCAATTGTTAACCGATTTTGAAATTTTTTTTGCATTGGGTCCAGTCTAGCTTCCGATTGGTCCCATTTTTTTTCGTTTTTTTTTTCATAGGTATTAGACCTTTTTTATTAGGTTTGTTTAGACCTAACCTCTTTGTTTATGAACCGATTTCGATGGTTCTTTTTTTATCCGAAAGGGGGTGTCTTAGGGATGGTGTCATATTAATTTGGTCAAGTTCTGATGATATGACACTATTAATAACATCACTAAAAAGAGAAAAATAAAAATAATTTTTAAGAAAAAATAAAAACCGACTTCAAAAAATTAAATGCAACAAATAAAATACACTAAAAGGTATAAAATAATTATTATCTTATTTAGTTACAAGTAAACTACGAAATATTAACATGAAATTACTTTTTGAAGACGGTGCCAAACATACCTTTTATGAATTGCTCTCGACGGATCTTACTTAGTACGTTTGGTGGGTACGCTCGCTTATAGGTATAGTTTGTTTGGCACCGACTTCAAAAAGTAATTTCATGTTAATATTTCGTAGTTTACTTGTAACTAAATAAGATAATAATTATTTTATACCTTTTAGTGTATTTTATTTGTTGCATTTAATTTTTTGAAGTCGGTTTTTATTTTTTTCTTAAAAATTATAATGATTCTTTTTTATTTGAAATAGGGTACCTTAGGGGTGCTCCCATATTAATTTGGTCAAGTTCTGAAGATATGATCAATGACGAAATAACGTTTATCTCCAATTCTTATGACCAAATAATCGAAATTATAATAAATAAAATCTTTTATAAAAAAAAAATCGTAAAACATTCATTTAAAACCCGCAAACGTTTCGAGAGAAAATTTCTATATTTATGAATTGATTTTATTATCATTTTCTGATTCATTCGCCCGACGCTTTCTCTTACGAGATGCAAAAAAGTATTATCTTAAGTCACTATTTATAACATCACTAAAAAGAGAAAAATAAAAATAATTTTTATAAAAAAGAAATAAAACCGACTTCAAAAAAATTAAATGCAACAAATAAAATAATAATAACTTAAAAATCAAATAAAATACACTAAAAGGTATAAAATAATTATTTTATTTAGTTACAAATAAACGACGAAATATTAACATGAAATTACTTTTTGAAATCGGTGCCAAACATATACATTTTATGAATCGCATTCGACGGATCTTACTTAGTATGTTTGGCGGGTACGCTCGCTTATATAGTTTGTTTAGCACCGACTTCAAAAAGTGATTTCATATAAATATTTCGTCGTTTATTTGTAACTAAATTAAATAATTATTTTATACCTTTTAGTTCATTTTAGTTTATTTTTAAGTTATTATTATTTTATTTGTTTCATTTAATTTTTTGAAGTCGGTTTTATTTATTTTTTATAAAAATTATTTCAAGAGTTGATAAATTTTGAGTATATTTTAGTGATTAGGCAGATTTTCGTCACAGAACAATTTGAGCTAGAAGATTTAAACTAGACGTAAAAGCAAATTTCAGATTCAAAAATGATTTTTTCCAATTTCATGATTTTATTTGTTTCGTAAGACCAAAATTTACAGGCGAAAGATTTGTCTAAAAAGACTTGAAAGATTTTTCATTTTTTTTTTTTTCTAAGACTTTTTTGGTTTGGCAGAGATAATAATAAATAATAAATGATGTTAGAATTCCTAGTGGCTGGGCATATTATTAATTGAGCCCTGGCAAAGCCCAAGCCTGAGCCAGGGTAGATATCGTTATCAATTGCATTCAAAGCTCAGACAGATGACAAATGAACTCGGATAGAAAACGGCAACCAGATTTTTACTAATTTAAATAAATCAAATTAAAATTAGATCATGTCAAGAAATATTTTTATATGAAGTTGATGGAAATATAAGGAATCGTAGATAACGAAAATTACCATTAAGGACTCCCTATACATATTGCAATTGCAATTTATCAACGTTAATTGACATTTTACCATTAATAAAAGAAAGAGAGATTAATTTAGAAGAAAAAAATTCAATTTGCAAATTGAAAAGCTCTGGCCATAAGTAAATAAAATAGGAAAAAGAGGGAACTTTTTTAAGTGCTTTGTTAAAATTTCCCTGTGCGGGGGTTCGGGACTGTTTATCATTTTTATAAGAAAATTCTAAAATTTTTATCATCGAATCATTAATGTATTAAATATGTATTCCCGATATTTGAAGTTGATCGTCTGTCCCATTACCGAGAAATAAATTATTGAAAATTGTCCTTTTAACATGGAAGTAAATGGACGGATCTTTTAAAAGAGCTATAACTTCTATACAAATTATACCATTTTCAACAAATTTATACAGATCAATAATTCAACTTTTATGAATCGAATGATACATTTTTCAATAGATTTGACAGTCTAGTTAATTAGTTATTCATAAATGTAAAAAATTAAAAGTTATTTGAAGCCAAGAGAATATAATAAAAGCACTAGTGTGGAATTTCAACTCTATTTCTTGAAATCGCTTTGGTGTTAGATAAATGTAAAAAAATTATCTCAATATTCTTTTAAAAATTTATCTCAATATTTTTTTAAATTATCAAAAATAAGACTTTTATTCGAAATTAACCTCATTATTAACAATTTTTTTTATTAAAAAATTTAGTAGGCAGAGGTTGTCACTCTATGGAAATACAAATGATTTTTTCAAAGATCAACCAGATAGATAAGCAGTCTCGAACTCCCTTAACACTAGAACGCCCGAAGCCGTCAATTTGACGGTTTTCACATTTCATTTCTCATTCATTTCGTTACTATATAAGTTAGAACTTTGAAACTCGCTGACTTTTAATCATTTTTGAATAGCTTTCTAATAAAAAAAAATAGCACCCTATGAATTTTTATTTAGGAGAAAATTATGGATTTACCAAGAACGCCCAAAAGCCGTCAATTTGACGGTAACACTTTTTACCCCAATTTTTATATTTTAAATTAATTTTTCAAGTATGAATAATTCCCATTCTTTTTTGGAACATTTCCATCCTTTTTGACCCTCGGATTTGTTCTGACTTTTTTTTTAATTTACAATTTTCCTTGAAAAACTTGGGGTAAAATAAAAAAATTATGTTTCTTTATGTCAATTTTTTTTCTTTTGATGATTCACTTTATTATTTTACAACATTTCGACGGAACCTACTGTTTTGAAATCCATATATATATATATATATATATATATATATATATATATGTCGAGCCCCTAGTCTTGCCATTACATTTTTGTTCCGCCCTTAGAATTATCAACATCAAATTTCTCTCTCAATTTCTCGTGAGTTTTTTTCGTATATTTTTTTTTTTATTTCAATATTATTTATAATAATATAATATTTATAATAATAACATATAATATAGAACTACTGGTTTTGTTAATGATAATACTCCATAAATATAGCATGTTAATTTTTCATTTTATATCATAATGATTATTAAAATGTAATATATTAATATGTATTTTTAATATATAAATTGATAATAGAATTATATTTATTATTAGAAAAAATAAAAAAAATATTAAATAAAAGGAAACAGAATGATTTTATTTAGTTTGAGTGTTGAAAAATGCAAGTCGTCAAAATATTCCCCAGTATAAGGGAGAATACAAAAGAGATTAAGTGAGAAGCTTATAATCATAGTTTTGAATAATATAAACAGACAAACATATTTTGGCGGCTAATTAGCCGTTTGAAAGTGCTGCTGTCTGTCGTGTTTATTAGGAAAAAATGGGAGCCCCAAACACACCCTGCCCGACGATTGGCTGGTTTGGTTTTCAATGTGTGTTTGATTAGAAAAAAAATGGGAGCCCGAAACACACCCCGCCCGGACTAAACTTTCGGAGGTTCGGTTAATATATATTCAGTTCGGCTCGGTTGGGTTCGTATAACTCCTTTTCGGGCTGGTTTGTAGACGGTTCGGTTGGCGCCAGCCTGAAAAGGAGCTATACGAACCCAACCGAGCCGAACTGAATATATATTAACCGAACCGGAGTCGATTTGCATTACTCATAAGATTCACGAGGTGGAGTGTTATTTTGTCATGAGATATTTTGTCTGTAGGATATTTTGTCAGGGGATGTTTTGTCGGGGGCTGAAATGTCGCGGAATCAAATAATTAATGTAAAGATTTAAGCATCTTTTTTGAGTTTCTTTTTTTCAAAAAAGATGGAATTTTTCAAAAATGAACCCAGGTTATTTAATAATAATATTAAGAAACTACTAAAATCTTAGATTCGTTCCTAAATAAAATCGTTTCTAAATTTTATATTTTAATTTGTCTGAACATCTGTTGAGAAAATCTAACTAGAGTGGACTGTTCGCTAATCAGAATGAAGTAGGCGTAGTATAACTAACACTTATTTCAAACCAATTGGACTAAGCTGCACTTGTGGCCACGCCTACAGTCCTCTCGATTTAGATTTTCTCTAGTAGTGTATTTGCACCCTTAAACATGATCTTTTTCTTTCCCAGGGTCCTCGGGGTCTTCGTACTTGGAACGCCTGTGACGAAGTGCATGACTTTGTCACCGTCTACGATGGCTACACGACTAGAGATGCTGCGCTTGTGAAGATGTGTGGAGGCGGAGTTCCAGTTCCTCCAGCAACCTCAAGTGGTCCTGAGTTGCTTGTGGAATTCACCTCCGCCCCATACGGCACCTTCCACTATCCGCCCGCTTTAAAAGCACTCCACGGTTTCCAGCTCCAGGTCGACGTAAGAGACAACCTATTAATATATGCAACCAATTGCCAGTAGTAGTAGAGTTGAGATTTCGAAAGAAAATTTATATTATAGTGAGTCGCGAAAGTTATGGAAACGCAGCCCAAGAAAAATAAAAAGTACGAATTCCGAATATAATAAACATTTTTAAAGTTTCCAACGGTTATAAGAGGCCGTCCATAAATTACCTCACACTAATTTTAAGATTTTTAGACCCCCCCTCTCCCCCCTCTACACACACACACATTCTGTCACATTTTTATTGAGCCTCCCCTATATTGTGACGTCATACTATCACTTTTATACCCTAATAACACTGATCAACAAAAAATTTTCCCCATAAAGCTAACAACCATTAGATATTAAACCTCAATATTTGAAATCAAATTTTTTGACGTAATAGAAAACAGCTTTCTCTTTGATTTTAAAATTACCACATGTTGTAACAACTAAAAAACTATAAGTTCGTGATTATAAAGGATAATAAACATAGATAAAAACATAAGGTCTTGGTTTTTTATTTATAACTCGAGTTCTAATTGAGCTACAAACAAGTGGTAATTTAAAAAATAAAGAGGAATCTGTTTTCTATTACGCCAACAAAATATTTTGATTTCAAATATTGCTGTTTTATATCTAATGGGAATCGAAAATAGGTCTAAATGGCCTTTTTCGTCATTTTGGACGATAATATCTCAAAACTCTGACTTGTTATAAAAAATCGGGAAATTGCATGATAATCAGCTTATAAAACTCTACTGGAATACATTGTTAAGTTTACGGAGAGAAATTTTTGTCGAGCAGTGTAATTTAATAATTGTAGAATTTTTTTATAATTTAAACTCAACTAAAGGGATATTTTAAGTTTAAATTTATTTTTATTCATATCATTTAACACATTATTCCCTATTTCTATTATTATTGCATTACTATATAAATAAATTTTTATTATTAATAAAAATAATAAGTTTTTTGATATAGCTTACAATTTTTTACCTAGATTTATTATGAAGGAGACAATAAAAGAGTGTGTCTTCTGCTGGAATTATAAATTTTATTTATTTATAACGAGACTATAGCTTCGAGGGCTTTGCCCTCTTCATCAGTCTATTACAATGGATTCACAGGAATTAATTTATGAATTATGAATTAATTAATTCCTGTGAATCCATTATAATAGACTGATGAAGAGGGCAAAGCCCTCGAAACTATAGTCTCGTTATAAATAAATAGAATTAATAATTCCAGCAGAAGACACACTCTTTATTGTCTCCTTCAATATATAAAAATTCTGCTACTTTCTGCAAAAAAACTTTCAATTTAGATTAATTTTATCAACACATTTTCAGGTTGGAATAATAATAACCTGAAATCTAAAAAATATATTTGAAAAGTTTTTAAATTTTTTAATTTGACTTTTATGACATCACAAAGATCCCCGGGCCTCCTTATCGTTGACGTAATTTATGGTGGCCCCTTATCTATAATATATCCAATCTGAAAGATTCATTTGTCTTTAATTTTGCTTGCTAGATTCCTTACCTTCTTGCCGAAAAATGTCTACTCTAGATTGAAAATTTTTAAGTGAATTAATTTCTTCAGCCTTTTAGTAATTAATAGCTTTATTCGTTTTGAGTGCTTTGGGCGCCCTTATGTTAGCCTCAAGTCACTAAACCATATTCGTTTAGGAATACCAACCGACTTGGTGTGCCCCAGCCCTATTCGTTTTGGGATAGTTGTGGCACTACTGGGCCTTCTTGTGGCGTGCACCAAGTGAACATGCTCATTGAGCATGGTCACTTTGGGGCGCCCTTAGTAAAGCTTCGCACCATTTTGAATTTCAAAACACCGATTTTTTATATACTCTGTTTTAAACTTGAATATATTATTGTTATTTAATTTAGAATAATGAATGACCGAGTGAGGTACGTTATTATTTTATTAAATTATTTATATAAATTATTCTTTTAAGTCGTTTATTTGTTATTATTACATTGATTATAAAAAAATTTAATTGAAAGCTTATTTTTGCCGAAAGAAGCAGAATTTTTATAAATTAAAGGACACAATATTAGTTTCTTCTGCTGGAAAAATAAATTTTTAATAAGTAGGTTATAATGAAAGAAAATAAATAAAATTAAATACATTTTTAACATTTTGAAAATGCCTTTTGAATTCTTCATCGCTGTAATGAGTGACAGTAAACTCACTCTAGTGATTTATAGCATTTTTTCTTTTCTTGCTATAGTTAATAGCATTTTTCCAATAATTTCAGGATCATCATCTGAGCTTGATGAAGATTCACAATCAGAATCACTTTCGAGAAGTAATTTTAGAATGGAAAATTATTTTTCCATAAAAGTATCCATTATTTATTTGTAAATATATTATTTATTTAAAATAATTATTAAATAAATAAATTATATAAATAAATAACTTATTATATATGTATACCTACCACTCTTAATTATTCCACTATAATAAAAATAATATATTTTTTTTAATTTCGTTATTCGAATATAGCCATGTGCTCTAAATGCATTCTTTTTAGAGTGCTCCAACCTGGCCCAGCTGAAAAAAGTGACACCAGATGGAGCACTTGACTCAACTTAAGGCACACATGCCAATTCCAAAACGAATAAAGCTATTACTTAATCTATTTGTCAAAAATTTCAACTTTGGATTTTATTTTAAATACAAAATTTCCATTAGTTCATATAAAATCTTCTTTTCTATGTAGTATTGCAGCTAATGGAAATTAAAATTCTACTGGACCGCTCGGCACTATAAATTTGAATAGCGTGGGCGTTGAATAAAATCAAGACGGCTGAGAAATCGAATTACAAACATTGTACCAACCAATCTTTAAAGAATCAAATATTTTATCTCCATTGAAATCAAAAAAGATTTAATCTAATCCTTTATTTTTCTTTCTCTATTCCTCCCATTCAATATCGTAGATTAATTCAATAGTTCCTGTTTTGGATGTTTTGGTGAAATCTTGGCTCAACACCAACAATTATGGCCTTCCCCAAATGGGAACCAACCAAAACCACGCATATTAAACAGAGATTCTGATTTATAAATTTATTTTTGAAAATTATAATAATTTACCACATGCCTTTTTATGAATTCTAAACAAAAAGCGTTACTAATTATTCTTTTAAATTTGTTCCCTATTTGTAAATTACAGTGTGGAAAATTCATGATTTTAAAGTTCTGTACAAACTTAAAACGGTACCTGATTAGTATCCTTACAATATCTTCATCTCTCTCTCTGGCAGACTTTTCCCAGATAGCGTCAAGATAACTTCTAAATATCTCAAAGACATTTTAGTGACAAGATTTTCTTTTGCCTAGAGAAGCAAAGTTGTCGATTGATAAAGAGAAATCAATGAGGTTGTCCTCTACTTGATGCAAATAAAGGGCATTTGTGCATGTGTCTACCTATATCTATCTACCATATGTCCGACCTCGTAGGAGTTATTCGATTATTACTCCTAAACTGTTTACTCTACGAGAAATTCCACTAGAAACAAAATTCTAGAGGATGTAATTTTATGACATTATTGTTTAAAGAAATTTTGAAAATAGCCTTCTGAAATAGGGGAGGGTCAAAAAAGAAAATTCTAGCCTTTTGATCCAAACTAAACCAAATTTTCTATACATAATCTGTGGCCCCCAGAAGGCTAGAAATGCAAAAACTAACCCGTTTATTTTTCTAAGAACGGGTTCTTATTAGTTAAAACGCGTTTCAGTGAATACCTTTGTGGCAATTCTCATTTTTATTCATCTTCCGCCTCATTTTGGGTGTTTATTTTTAAAAAATTTTAAACGAAAATGTCAAAAATTACAACCTCTACAACTGTGCTTCTAATTTTTGACATTTTCGTTTAAAAAATTTTGATAATAAACAGCCAAAATGAGGCAGAAAGTAAAAAATTGAAGATTCTAGGCCTTTGAACCAAACTCAACCAACATCAGTAAACCCTAGTTTCCACAAATGTCTCCAGTGAAACGCGTTTTAACTAGTAAGAATCCGTTCTTACTAAAATCGCGCTTTTCCTACTACATATACATAATTTGTGGACTTCTAGAGAGCTAGAAATGGGGTGGAGAGTGACTGGGGGCGGGGGAGAAGATCTGGAGAGGATTGGTGTGGTTGTGAGTGGAGGAGAGAGGGGTCGGGTTTTGGGATAGGGTCGGTGGTAAGATGTGTGGAGGGAATAGTGTTCAGCGAGCGGGGGATGGGACCCAGGGGGTGAAGTTTTCTTTTGACTAAATATCCATGAATTAATAAATAATCTTTTGGCAAAATATCTCGTATTCTTTTTTTCCAGGTGCGTTTTGTCGATGCAGGTTCCCCTACGTATGCACGTCATAAGAGGTGCGAATTTGTGATTCGTGGACCAGGAAAAGGAGTACTTGAAACGCCCCGGCATTCTCTCCCGCCCAACACCACCTGCGTTTACCACTTGATGGGTAAAGAGGAGAATCGGACATCATCAATGCAACCTGCAAGAAGGTGAGTTTTAATATCTCGTAAAATATCAGTAATTCGATGTTCAGTCATTAGAGTTTTTTTGTAGAGCAAAATGCTTTGGTTTTGCTCAATTTTTTTAATCAAAATAATTCCAGCCGCCATTGAGATATTTCGAAATAAGCTGACGTGTTCTGATTTGGTCATCCTCTTGACTTTACCATACAGCCCCTCAGTTATATTTAATAAAATTATTTTTAATCATGTAGGGTAGGGGGGTTAGTTTTTTGCATTTTTCGACTTCTGGGGTCCCACTGATTATGTATACAAAATTTGGTTGAGTTTGGTACAAGAACCTAGATTTTCATTTTTTGATCCTACACCCCCCCCCCCCCCCATTTTGGCCGGTTAGTTTTCGCATTTTTAGATTACTGTGGGCCGATGGGATTATAGTATACAAAATCTGGGTGAGTTTGGTACAAGAACCTAGATTTTCATTTTTTGATCCTACACCCCCCCCCCCCCCATTTTGGCCGGTTAGTTTTCGCATTTTTAGACTTCTGGGGTCTCACTAGTTATGTATACAAAATTTAGTTGAGTTTGCTCAAATGGCCTAGATTTTTAATTTTTAACCCCCTCCACCCCCTTAATTTTGGATCGATGTGCACCAAAATCTAATCAGCTCTTAATCTCAATAGACCAAAACTACGGGTGAAATTTTATTTTGATATTCACATTAGTTTTTGAGCTAGCTCGTCCACAAAAATTTGGTAATCAGACAGACTAACAGACATTTTGACAAAACAATTATTATCTCGAAAAATATAATTTTTTCGATGTTCACTTATTAGGGCTTTTTTTATAGAGCGAAATGCCATGGTTTCGCTCAATTTTTTTAATCAAAATAGTTTCAGCCGGTTTTTAGATATTTCGAAAAAAATAAGGAAAAAAACACTTATTTCATGCATGATTACAATACTTGACCATACCCTGAATGGTAAAGTAAAAAGGAAGCAAATATGGGTATATATTGAAACAAATATCGTTTTAAAATATCTTTTCATCTTTATACTTGATACTTAAATTATGGAATGTTTAAAAATAAATTGTTCTATTTTACTACTTTTTACATTATTTTATTAAATTTCTTTGTCTCTGTCTAATCTAAATGTAATATCTCTGATCTTTTCAAAACTTCTAGCTTAACGACCCCATTTTATCTAAAAATTATGCATAAGACCGATATAATAAATAAAATACGCTCGGTAGTTTAATCTGAAAATCAATGGTTCAGGATATATATATATATATATATATATATATATATATATATATATATATATAATTTAAGTAAGAGCTCTATGGTAGGTCTACGTTTTTTCGATAGGGTTTCTTTTTTTCAGCAGACTCACATTAATTATTCTTGAATCTTTAACTGAATTTGAAATATTATGATGTTACTAATCAGTTTCCCATAGTAACTTGAAGAAATTAATCAAAATTCAAAACCTTTTTCTCAACTCTTTACATAACACATGAACAAAAATCTATTATAAAAAATCAATCTCGAAATGTTTGTTAAAAATCCAAACGTTTTGGGAGAATTTCTTTCTTTATCAATGAATTTTAAGAAATATGAAATCTCACTAGTAATTTTAATCAACTCTTAACTATTTACTCTTATTAAACGAGCAAAAATTGTATATATATATTTGTATATTTGTATCTTTGTTCTATTTTGAAAATGGTTCTACCGACTCTATTAACAAGTTTTCATGATGAGAAAACGATCTGGGTAGGTCTGGACTTCGACAAATTTCATCTTATTGTTAGAGTTCGTGACTGTGATGAAACTGTACTAGTTGAAAGAGGAGGTATCAGCCAAAGATGGAATCACTGGGTTCAATAAAACACCTTTAATAAGACGTTTCGGCCTGAATTTTATTTGCCCATCTTCAGTCAATTAGGAGTTATACACAAAATGCGGTACACATATGTGATCGAACCAAGCCTTGTCAAAAATAAAAATTCTTTTAGCTTCATGTGAATTTATAACTTGCCTGGACCCAAAAGTTTCAGAATGAAATTTCATCTTTTTTTTTTTTTTTGACTTTTTTGATCCTTCTAGCCATAAGCCAATTTACAATACTATATATTTTTAAATTTTGTCTCTACCCCAGGGGTCAGATTTTAGCCGAATGCCTCGAGTCGGATTCGAAACCGGGAAATTTCATCTTAATTGATCTTTTCTTAATTAAAGTAATTATTGATAGATAAAAATCTCATTAAAAAAGTTTGTTTAAATTTTTTTCAATTATCTTTTATTTATTAATTGATTTTTTAATTTTAAAACCCACGAATAATTTATACTAAATATTGTTATATATTAGAATTTGCCAATTTAATTTATTGGAGATGGATGTGTCGGAGTGATCATCAACCAATCGACTTGATTGGGGAATAATGGAATTGGAATAATTATCGGAAAAGAGGTTTTTTTATCTAATTAGATTTTTCCTCTTATTAAAAACAAGGACTAAAGATGAATAAGGACACTCGATGGTGGAGAAGTAATCTCCGGAATCGAAGCAAAAATACAATGTATACATTAATTAATGTAAAATAATTGGTTTAATAAAATTTATAAAAAAAAAAAATTTAATTTGTTAAAATTCCTATTATTAAAAAACACGTACTAAAAATATTCTCGCAAGCTAGAAGATCAAGTCGATGGTGGGGAAGTAAACTCCGAAATCGAAGCCTCAAATACAATGTATACATTATTTCATGTAAAAAAATTAATAAAATTATTATTTATTTAATTGATTAAAAAACTCGATAAATTGTTATTTAATTAAAAAAATTAATTATACGGAATTTATTTATATACCTTTATACACAAAATATGTGGACCACTAAAAAGCTAGAAATGCAAAAACTGGGTGCGGAGTGGGGATGGATGTGGGGGGTGCAGTTGTGTGGGATCCGGGGGTGTGGGCTTCAGGGATCGGGGATGAGGTGGGGCGGGGTGGGGGTACAGTGGTGGAAGCGAGGTTTCGCGGGGGGGGGGGGATCCAGGGGCGTGTAATATATATATTTGTATTTTTTTTAATCTGGTTACCATGCATCGCTCGGTGGCTCCAAGTACTGAAATTTAATGATTTATCAATTATTTCTAAAAAGAATAAATTACTCATCAAATAAGAGATAAAAAAAATATATTGTCAAATAAAGGACTCTTCAATAGGTTAAGAGATATTTTTTTAGTATATTTTTATTCTTTTTAGAACCGTATAAGTGATTGAATTAAATTAGAAATCCAAATTAAGCGAGGTGTCAGATATAATCGTCTAGAATAAATGGCTTGGGTGAAAATTCAATTAGAAATCAAATTAGTTCTTCATTAATAAAAATCTTGGATGGGGGAAATGAGGAGGTGGAAGGGCGGGGGGGGGTTGAAAAAATAACAAATTTCAAGTTAAAAACACAATTAACGATCCCGGAGAATAATAAATCAAGTAGAAAAATGAAAAACATTTATTTTTTAAAACCATGATCTTTTGTTAATTGAAAATCCATAAATCTCTGATTGGGCTTAATTATCTAAAATAAAATTTAATTGAAAAGATTTTGTTTTGCCGAGAGTAGCAGAATTGTTGATTCAGACACGGCAAATCAATAAGCTTTACAGCATTTTTGACTACTTTAGGGGATGATTATCCGAAAAACGACTGGAGTTGGTGAGTTAGTATTTCACTTTGGGGTGTGTGTTGATCAAATTACAGTATGGGATATGTTATTTCTAATCTGAAATAATCGTCCAAAAAATTCACTATCTCTTTGTAGGTATACAGTGTGATTCACGGTCGATGGCACGTTAGGCGTTTATGGAAAACGGAAGGCAGGATTTTTCTAAAAATTTAGCATCCTACATTTTCTTACCTGTTCTATCTATCTAAAATATTTTCAGCATTGCGAGGTTTCGGCTTCCATTTAAAAGTCGTAGCAAATTTTTTTTTTTTAATGGAACACCCCGTATATTGGCACGTTTTTGGAACCGCACTTTTATTAAAATACTTTTTTGTCAATATTGTCCTATACCTATCTCTATTGATTTTCGAGATAAAAAATAATTTGTGTTAAATATGGTCCAAAACTTGGCCCTAATTAAACTTAAATAAATTAGTGCTCTCGATTCATGAAAAGTTGATATTTTGGTGGTAGTTTAGACATACCCGAAGTATTTAATTTTCATCGAGAAATCGACTCCATATTATACAGGGCGTGCTAAGATTACTATTATTTCCGTTATTCATAAAAGGGGTCAAAAAGTTCGTTTTTTCAAATAAGACCTCCTGTATATTACTCAATAAATTGAAAGACGAAGAAAAATGCTTTAAGATGATATATCATGTCCCTGTCCCTATACCTGAAACATCACGTTTTCTTAATAAAGGCGCTTTTTCTTGAAAAATTAATTTTTAATGAATTTAATTTAAACTAACCATGGAAATATCAAGGTTATGACAGTTTGTTGACTATTTATAAGTAACTTATAAACAGTTTATTAACGGTGTTCAAAAAAATCTCCCAAAATGATCGCAAATATTGATTATTCAAACGAAGTTCTTATACTACAAAATAAAAAATTTCATATGTTTTGGACCATATTTAACACAAATTATTTTTTATCTCGAAAATCAATAGAGATAGGTATGGGACAATATTGACAAAAAAGTATTCTAATAAAAGTTCGGTTCTAAAAACGTGTTAATATACGGGGTGTTCCATTTAAAAAAATAAAGTTGCTACGACTTTTCGATGGAAGCCGAAACCTCGCAATGTTGAAAATATTTTAGAAAATGTAAGGTGCTAAATTTTCAGAAAAATCTGCCTTCCGTTTTCTATAAACGTCTAACGTGCCATGGACCGTGAATAAGAGATAACGACAATAATTGAATTTTTAAGAATCACCCTTAGGTATATTTATTTAAGTCGTTCAGACGATATTCTTCATGAAATGTCACTTATTCTTTGATTCATAATAAAAAAATTAATAGGATTTATTTGCTTTTGTTAGACCATCAAGACCTCGTTTTCGCATTTGGCTGAGTGTTCTCAAGTTCCACGTGCCTAGCCCGGACATCGAGGAGTGTGCCACCCAACTGTCCGTTTGGGACGGGGCCCTTGACCCACCCACTGAGCCCTGCAATGACGTTTACTGGTAAGTTCAACCACACAATCCAATGTCCGGGATAACTTTACCAAAGCAAGAATAAACCCAGGGTGAACATTCAATGGAATATATTCAACACATATATATGTATCGAAATTCAAATAGCGAATATTAAATTAACTTTTGGATATCCGTTTTGGTTTCTAGCAAGGAACAAATAGATAGAGGGATTAATTGAATTTGCCGTGAGAAAACATTTCTCTGCCTGTCATGATAAACTCGAGTAGAAATTAATATCAAAAAGGAAAAAGACTCTTTGAGATATTTTTGGTGGGGGCTGACATAAAAAATTATTATCTCTCTTGGAATAATCATTACGATATTAGCGATGGGTTCCGGCTAAGGGTAAAAATATATCTTCAAGTTTCCACAACTAATGGTACTATAAGTCACTGTTTCTCAAACTTTTTAGTCTGCGTTCCCACTTATGGGATTTGACACCCCTATGTTAGAGCTAAGGCCAAATACAAGTCCCGACCAGTGCAGGATTTGCGTATAAACTACACAAGCTATAGCTTAGGGCCTCCACTTTCTTAGGGCCCCCACAAAAAAATTGTCCGAGAGATCAATTGTCATATATACTTAAATATACTGCAGCATTATTTGTCCGGTACGTCCCATATTCTTCACCCAATTTTTTTTGGGCGTCCTTTCGAAGAACAAAGAGCTATTGTGCCTAGGTTTTGCATTACCGAAAACCGGTTAACCGGTATTACCAGTAATTATGACCACCGAAATTACTGATAAATTTTGACAGCAAATGCCGGTAATTTCTGTAATTTTAAAAATTATTTCATTATTATTTTATAAGAGAAATGGAACGTGTAAAGTATAAAATTTAAATTAATGACATATTGTCTTAAATAGGTTTAAGTGATAAAACATTAAATAAAATATCGTGCCTTAAGTGTAAACCTGCTAACTCACATCAAGGAAATTTTACAGGGCAGAGAAAAACAAACAAAATTTAATATTGTTGTTATGGAAAAAACTAATTTTCACATTTTTTTCTACAACTTACGATCGTAATTTTAAGTACCAGTTTTACTAGGACGAAGCTGAATCTCTTTTTTTTTTATATGAAAAAAGTGGAGTTAGCAGGTTTACACTCTAAGCCGACGACATTTAAAATTTATAGATAGGTCGATCCTATGCCCACACCTGTAGCTTTAATAATTATAGCATATATTTTTAATAATTTTACCAGAGTATGCATTTTCAAGTTGATTATGAATAAAAATGATTTTAAGTTAAAGATTTATTATTTCACTATCTATATACTTCTTAATTGTATTTCAGTTTAAGCCTCTAGGTATCCGAAAATCATATTTGGCACTGACATATAATATCTGGACTTATAAAGGGCCCCATAATTATTTCATATAGCTTAGGGCGGCCTGTACCCGACATGCTTCATATTAGTAGAGATTAATTTCTAATTGTCCAACTATAATCCAACGACTTTAGTTATTTGTTTTGTTTTAATTAGTTTTGTTTTATTTGTTTATACACCTATTCGACGTGAATCTGTGACGACTGGCTAAATGGGCATCAGGTTCCCGAGGCCAAGGGGTAGAAAGAAAAAAAAAAAAAATTCTAATTGTAAAGTTTTTGTTTTGCCGAGAGTAGCAGAGTTGTTGATTCACAAAGAGAAACAAAGAGGTTGTCCTCTGCTTGATACAAATAAACATACACACATATATATCGAGATGATATATCTGTATATATATATATTATTTATTTGTTTGAGACTATAGTTTCGAAGACTTGTTCTTCATCATCAGTCTTTTTTAATTATAAATGTTGTTTTTCATGGAGTCAATATCGTATGGATATTGAAAATTTGATGTTCCTTCTTCACTGGTGGCCAGCTTAGAACTAAAGACATTCTTTTGGTTCACATTCAAATATATAAGAATGGCAAAGACAATGGATAGAATCTTCAAGACTTAAAGGTTTCAACCTTTATTTGTTCAGAAGAGTTAAATTTTAACAGCGAAAATGATGTCGTATTCGATGAAATTTGCAAAAAAAAGCGAAGATTAAAATAAAAATTTCAAAAAATGAAGGGTACTTTTTTGGACAGCATCCCCTGGTTAAAAAGTCACCAACCGCCACTGGTTAATAGGAATATATTTTCCTTGAAGTGGCCCGAAAATACTATAATGATGCCACATAATCTGTAAAATTCCTATTTGAATTAAACCTCTTTTAAAAGTTTTCAAATAATACAAAAATAACTACAAAAAATTTGCATTAAATTTTATGTCTATTTTGTCATTGAATTAATTATAATAGAAGCCATGGCGAATGTCTCTGATGGCCATATAAAAGCTCGTATTCTATTCTACGATAAATTATTTTAAACTATAAAATTCACTTGGGTAAATTAATCCCATTTATAAGAGATTTTACGTTTTAGTTGTTTTTTTTTTCTTTTTGGAATCTATCCTTGCAATTCTCAACTTGTGTGGTAATGGCTGAGTTTTATGTGTATTCTAAGATATATTTCCAAAAATAAACGATGCGCATATAAAAATTAATTTTTTCGAAATAAAAAATTCGTAAAAAAAAATTTGAAATAGATTTTTACTTAAATATTTTAAAGTTATCTTAGATTTTAAGAAGTTTAAAATTTTAAGCAAATACAAAGCGTGTTAGGGAATTTTATTTTTATCGACTTTTTACATTTCCATACAAAATCTGGTGAAAATATTGTATTATTTGATAAAAAATGTATTTTTTTTTTTTTTTTTGAAATTACTGAAAAACTGCCCATTCGATTCTGATAAAAAATCAACTCACTAAATTCATAGCATTAAGGCCTACAAAAAAGCTCTTTATAATAAACTACCTACGTCAAAGTAATATTTTCAGAGATATTAATGATTTTTTAACCGACTTCAAAAAAGGAGGAGGTTCTCTATTCGACTGATTTTTTTTTTTTTTTTTTTTTTTGTGCCTATGTTACCTCATATCTCCGCCAATTGTGAACCGATTTTGAAAAAAAAATTTGTATTGGGTCCAGTCTAGCTTCCGATTGGTCCCATTTTTTGTCGTTTTTTTTTTCATAGGTATTAGACCTTTTTTATTAGGTTTGTTTAGACTGTTCTTTGTTTATGAACCGATTTCGATAGTTCTTTTTTTATCCGATAGGGGTGTCTTAGGGATGGTGTCATATTAATTTGGTCAAGTTCTGATGATATGATCACTATTAATAACATCACTAAAAAGAGAAAAATAAAAATAATTTTTAAGAAAAAAATAAAACCGACTTCAAAAAATTAAATGCAACAAATAAAATACACTAAAAGGTATAAAATAATTATTATCTTATTTAGTTACAACTAAACGACGAAATATTAACATGAAATTACTTTTTGAAGTTGGTGCCAAACATATACCTTTTATGAATCGTACTCGACGGATCTTAATTAATACGTTTTGCGGGTACGCTCGCTTATAGGTATAGTTTGTTTGGTACCGACTTCAAAAAGTAATTTCATGTTAATATTTCGTCGTTTAGTTGTAACTAAATAAGATAATAATTATTTTATACCTTTTAGTGTATTTTATTTGTTGCATTTAATTTTTTGAAGTCGGTTTTTATTTTTTTCTTAAAAATTATTTACAATATCTATTGGTGGGTTGAAATCGTCAAACTTTTGTTTTCCCTCTATCTCAATAACTAATAATAATTATACAAAAATTAGCCCAGGATCAGTTCTTGGGTATTTGTTAATGGAAATTATAACTTTAATTGAAGGATTAAGTTCGCTTTGTTGTTGTTGACTGTTTCTTTCATTAGAAGCCAGGTCATTAGAATTAGTTATTGAGATATTACTTATCTGTAATTCAGGTTCAGATGGCTGAGAAATATAATACTATCAACATCTTGGATAATAAATGCAAGATCAGGGGGGCCCGGAGCCTCCGAGACCCTCCAACATTCATTAGGATTATTAAATATGTTACTACCATGAAGGACCATTATCTCTTCATGGTAGTAACATGTTTTTAGATTTCTTTATCAGGTAGAAATTACGATAAAGAAAACAAGTCTCCGAAAATCAAAACTATGGAGAGAGCGGATCATCTAGCGAAGGCGTGAATTTAACTGAAACGAAAATTTATATTTAGTCATTTTATACTGAGATAAAAAGCCCAGAGGATTTTTTTTAATGTAAACTTAATATAATGCGGCTTTTCAAGAGGAAAAATTTTAATCCTTAGCCAATTTTGAATAAATTTGCACAGTGACTTTTCATGACCCTACGAAATAAATAGGACAAAAATCATTTTTTTTTTTTTTTTTTTAATGCAATCGAATGCAAGAAGGGGTGCACCAGTAAAGATGTAGCCCCTATGGATCTCGAAAGACCCTTGCATTACCGAAGAGAAGGGAAAGTTGTTTAAGTGAGAGGGTGTAGACGTAGGTGTCTATGCACCCTGGTTTTGAAGGTTTGAAGATCATAGGTGCTGGGAAAGATAGAGGCTGGGAGTGAGTTCCAGTTCCTTGAAGTCATGGGGATATATGTATTCGCGAATGAAGTGGTCCGGCACTTTTCCAATTTGACCGCGAAAGAGTGTTGGGAGTCGGAAAAACGTGTGCTGCGTGCAAAGCATGTTTTGGGGGGGAATTATTGATTTTATCTCATCAGAGCACCTGCCGTGATAGTATCTATAGAAAAGGGAAAGGGCAGAGACATCTCTTCGATGAGCCAGCGAGTCGAGGGAGTCGGTGAGGGTAGAATCGTCAATTAGCCTGACGGCTCGTTTCTGAATTGCATCAAGGGTAGCAAGAGAATATTTTGAGGCTCCCCTCCACAGATGAGAGCCGTGTTCGAGACAGGGGCGGATTTGCTCCTTGTAGATGGTGAGAAGTTGTGGGGGTTTGTAAAATCGCTTGGACCTGAATAAGAAGCCAATCTTCCTTGCTGCAGATATAGCCGAGATGAGAGAAAGGTGGGGGGGGTAAAATTTACGTTTTAATAAGAGAAAACAAAAAGAAATTTTTTATCAAATTATAACGAAATAATACTTCTTCATAATATACGTAACATTGAAAATAGTACCTACCTAATTATTTTTGGGAAAATAAATTTTGATTTTAGTCTAAAATTCGAAAATTATGAGATAATGGTCCTACATGGCAGGAACATTTTCCTTTTAGAGAGAAAGTTGCAAAAAGTATTTTTTTATCAATATTATAAAGAAATATTTTTTCTACTCTATATATAAGAATAGAATATTGAAAATAGTAATAATTTTTGTGAAAAGATAACTTTATTATTTTCCTGTCTGAATCACAGAATATATGACAATTGTCACCCTTTATAACATTGGAGTAATTTTTGGAGACGGACTGATAAGTGAATTAAGTGGATTTCGATGAGGCAGTCGCATTGGAGGGGAATGTCGCATTGGATTTTCTTCACTGACTTTTCAAAACCCTGAAGAAGGAGGGAATAGCCTCCGAAACGTCGGTTTTATGAATAAAAAGATAGTTTACACTTCTCTTTTTCTTTTTTTTTGGACTGCCTCATCATCCACTTAACCCTTTATAACATTTTACTTTTAGAGAGGGGATACACAGAGTTTTATTTTTTATCGAATTATATAACAAATTAATATTTTTCTAAAAAAAATATTGAAATAGGTTTTTGCCAATTTTGATTTTAGTCCAAAAAACCTTAGTTTAGCTGATGATGGTCCCCATTTTTCCTTTGAAGAGAGTGTGTAAAAAGTACATTTTTAGCAATATTTTACTGAAATAATTTTTTCTACTCTATAATAGAATAAAATATTGAAATCAAAAATAATACTTTGCATTCCTGTTACATTCGCAAAATATGTGATAAAACTAATGGAAAATTTTCAAAATAATAATATTTTATTCACTGAAAAAAATTTCCTTATACATTTTTTTTTCATATAATAATACAGGTTTTAGAAAATAGAAATAATATCGGCATTTTCTATTAATTGTTATTTGCCAGTGAACAGCCTGCTCTTCGGCAATTTTCTCCCAGACCACCCTCGAGTAATGCAACCATTTTAGCGAAATATTGTCGAGACCAGTTGCCTAGGACCTGTGACCACGCGATTATGGCTAACGGATCTCGCCAACCAAGACCTTGTTCCTCACTAGAGAGTTTCCTTAGCAAAGGAGAGGCTATGACATTGGAATTAAGGCTAACCGAAGCAACTGCTCTCAGGTGAGAACACAACTGAAAATACTATTTACTTTTTATAGATAACTGTTATATAGCTGTTAAAGCTTATAATTACAGTCGACTCTCGATAATTCGAAATCCAAGGGATTACAAGAAAAATTCGAATTATCAAGAAGTTTGAATTATCAAGAGTAAAGAAAAAATCGGTTGTCTGTAAAGTCGGTTTACTGACGATATTGAACGTGACAACGTCATAAGAAAATACTGATGGAATGGTATTTTCTCATGACGTTGTCACGTTCAACTATCGTCAGTAAACCGACTTTACAGACAACCGATTTTTTTCATAAAATTCTTCGTTCAGAAAATCATTTTAAATTTACAAAATACTTGAATAAAATTTATTGTTTAAATTTCTACTCAACTGTTAAAATTTAATTTTTGATTTTATTATTTTATAATAATAAATTTTGTATTGACATTATTTCTTTCAGCAAGTAAACTGAATAAAAGTTGTTGTTCAATTAGTTACTTAATTATTTTTGCAAATTTAATTGTAATTTGTTGTAAAAAAGTAATAATTTTGAATAATTTATTATAAGAATAAACTGTGATTAAATTATTGTTCATAAATCTTAAATTTAAAATTTAAATTTTTTGTAACTGTAGCTTTTAAAAAGCCCGCCTCAATCTTTGTCGCTCGTTCCGCGCTCTCGCTTGCACTTCAAGCCTTAAATGGAATGCCTCAGAGTGAGGTAACGCCGCATGAGTCATGTTTTTTCGAGCGTGCAGCCGGCTCCATCGAATTATAAGACGTTGTCACTTCAAAAAATCGAATTATTAAGAGTTTTTATTATATTTTTGAAAATATAGTAAGGTGGTGCAAGAGTGCGCTGTGTACAAGAGTACGCAGAGTCATTATCTAAACAGATAATGTTGTTTAGAGACTAATGTCAGTTGTCCACTATCCACTGACATGATAAGAGTATCGACGAAAAAGATTTACGTGTTTTGATATAATTTTCAAAAATTTAGATGAGAAAAAGTGATTTTAATGTCTGTGAAGTAATATTCTTCAGTTTTGAAAACAGGATTGTAATAAAAGTTAAAAAGGTAGGCATTTGTTTCCTGTTTATTTAAGTTACATCAGTAATTAATTTATCAGTGTCGTACGAGAGAGACATGCCTTGCAATAGATAAAACTAGTGACTCTTCAGTTTTTTAATCTGTATAGTGCAAGAGTGCGCACCACCAAAATGTGTAAGAAGGCACATGCACTCTTGTCAGATACATGTGTTGTTCACGCCTTTTAATTAATTTACTCATAGATTTTGTGGATCAAAAACCTTTTCAAAAAAGAGTAGACAAACTAAACTGAACAATGCTAAACCAAAAAAAAAAAGTGTGGGTATGTCCAGGTTGCTCAGAGATATATAAAGAACCACTCGTGGATGATTGGATCGAGTGCATTTCTTGTAAAAACTGGTAGCTCGAGAAATGCTCAGCCTATATAGGTAATGGTCACTTCAAATGTGACATTTGTGATTCTTGTCCTCAGTGCGCACTCTTGAACACCTAAGTGCCCACTCTTGTCCTCATAGATTGTGCAAGAGTGCTCATTTAGAAGGTTGATTATTTTGTAAATAGTTCTCAAATCGTTACTTTATTATTTTATATTGTTTTAATAGCTATATAACCTAAGATAAATCGAATATAATATCATCTCGAATTCTTTTGATTTATTTCCACAGAAGGGAATCCCGAAAGTGCGCACTCTTGCACCACCTTACCATATGTATGAGCTTGAGCTTACATAGATTTTATATTTATAGATCAAGAGCCCACGACTGCCAGACCTTCGTTATTCTATAAAAGCTGAAAGTTTTTCTGTGCATGTCCCCTATACAGGTAAGAACGACCAGCGACTATAGAGTTTGGGTTGTGGTTGCTTTGGCAGGTGGCAGGTAATAGGGGTGTATAAAATAGTACTTTGGATTCTTTAAAGTATAAAGCTCAATTTTTTTATATTTTCTTCGGGATAACTTTAGAAATCTCGTCATCCATTGCCGGACACTTATGACAGTTGCTACCCCCTGCCAGACACCCCTAAACTTTGATAAATTATAATTATACTTTCGTTATAATATAAAAGATAAATTTTATATATGTTACTTGGCGACCTATAAAAAAATGTTACCTCAATAGGCGGACAGTTTTAATGGTTTTTACATAGATTTTTGACATTTCGGTTATTATTGATAACCATTGGTGAAGACATGGAGGAATCGACTTAAAATCAAAAATAATCATCGATTCTTATCAAATACTAGAGGAATAACCTTATTGCATTCCATTTTTGTTGTTTTGACTATTAATGACAACTTCTACTGAAAACGTGGAAGAATCGACTTAAAATCAAAAAGACTAAATTCTTTTATGGCAAACCACTCAAGCTTGAGTTTCTTAAAGTTTAGGGGTGTCTGGTAGGGGGTAGCAACTGTCATAAGTGTCCGGCAATGGATGACGAGATTTCTAAAGTTATCCCGAAGAAAATATAAAAATATTGAGCTTTATACTTTAACGAATTTAAAGTACTATTTTATACACCTTTATTACCTGTTACCTGCTAAAGTAACCACAACCCAAACTCTATAGTCGCTGGTCGTTCTTACCTGTATAGGGGACATGCACAGAAAAACTTTCAGCTTTTATAGAATAACGAAGGTCTGGCAGTCGTGGGCTCTTTGGCTATTAGCCTCTAGTAAAAAAGTAAAAGTAATGAAAACGACAAAAAAGAACAAAAAATTAACATTGCAATAGATAATAACATACCTAATAAAAAAAAGAATTATAAAGAGGGGAAGTGGCCTAGTTCGAATTATAGAACGTTCTCTCCCCCTCTTGTTACCAAAAAGATTTCGAGTTATCGAGCGTATCAAAATACACAGAATTTTTTCGATTTACCGAAGTAAACAGCTGAAGAGTTCGAATTATCGAGGTTTGAATTGTCGAGAGTCAACTGTATATAATTTTCTAAATAAATATATTGAAAGCTACATTTTTATTTAAATTATACATAATTAATTGTAACCAGTAACGGAATTGTTATGCAATAAAACCGCCTAAAAATTCAAAATTTAATATAACGTCAATTCAGATTAAATGAAATGATGAAAGCAAATAAATTTCCTAAATATAAATTACTTTCTGTTTGTTATATACTAGAATAACAAAATATAAAAAATGAAAATGGATGAGCTTCATTCTCCCTCTTTTCCACTCACTGCCTTCATTCTCCCTCTTTTCCACTCACTGCTTCTTCTTTTTCTATATTCACATACCTATAGCACTTAACGACTCCATAAGAAGTTACACTTCTATGGAGCTTCTTCATGATCCTGACAGATTTTTAATTGTAATTAAGAAACGAATTTGTGAATTTACAGGCCGGTCTCTTTTCGAGCACTGTACGAGTTCGTGGAACTTCAGCATGAACCTCCAAAAGAAGAAGATTATTCCAAAAAAACAAAAGAATGTTTCCATCGGTTTACAAGCATTACAGGACGTCATCGAATGACGGAACCAAAGGATATCTTTTTGTATGGACGAGGGGGAGCCCATCATTTAAAGTAAGTAATCCAGAACCAGTTTATATTTGCATGCTAGCTAGAATAAGCGGTCAATTCGCTAAAATGGATGTTTTAAACTTGACAAATTAATGAATAATAAATATTCATAATAGATAATTAAAAATAATAATATTTTTTTATTTTATCAATGCGAAGCATGGGAGAAAGTATTGGAATCGCTCTCGCGGCAAGCGCGACTTCAAAGGGTCCTCAGGTAAAGACTACGGAACCCATGGACTCAATTAAGGTCACAAATTGAAGTATTCAATTAGATTGAATTTTAGCACGTGACGGTTTTGCCGAAAATTACCTGGGATCTCGCCGAGAGGCCAAAAAGTGCCATTTTTTTTGGAAGTGCGTGCGGATGGATGGATGGATGGATGGATGGATGGATGTGTTATCGTTTTTTTCGTCCACGAATTTTTCCACACCGTTGCACCGAATGAATTGAAATTGAAAACCTACCAGTATTTTAACAAAATGAAGCGCTGATTAGTTTTTGGTGCATATCGGTCCACAAACATTAGTACTTTATTTCAGTACTTTTTTAGTTTTTTCTAAATATCTTGAAAATGACTTAACCAATTTTGATGAAATTTAATATCCTAATTAAGTACCTTGGGAACCACAAAAAAGGTTAAATAAAGTTTTTAGTAAAATTATATTTTAAAGTACTTTACTCTAGAACATATTAATATTTCAAATGAATTTGGATAAAGTTTAGCAACGATCCGTTGCAGTTTATTTTAAAGTATTATTTCTGAAATTTTAGATATTAAATTCTTGTGAAAAAAATTAGATTTGGGTCGTTTATTATAATAGTGGTGTAACTCCATGAAAGTGAATTCGGAGATAACGAGCTTTTTGCAAATTGATGCATAGGGAAATAAAGACAAGTATTCATTCAGTGTTTTTTTTTTATTTTTTATTGTTTAGTACAAATCAAAGATTTTATTTGTTGTCACTTACAAAATAAAGCTAAAACTAATTAAATAAATGCACATAAACTTTTTTTCTGGAGTTTTAGTTCTGCACTTTTAGTTCCCTAGTAGTGCCTTTTATGGGCTTTTAATGCAATATTTGGTGTTACTTCTATTTTTAACCGACTTCAAAAAAAGGAGGAGATTCTCTATTCGACTGATTTTTTTTTTGTGCCTATGTTACCTCATATCTCCGCCAATTGTGAACCGATTTTGAAAAAAAATTTCGGTCTACCTTCCGATTGGTCCCATTTTTTTCATAGGTATTAGACCTTTTTTGTTAGGTTTGCTCATGCCTAACTTCTTTGTTTATGAACCGATTTCGATGATTTTTTTTTATTGGAAAGGGGGTATCTTAGGGATGGTGCCATATTAATTTGGTCAAGTTCTGATGATATGATCACTATTAATAACATCACTAAAAAGAAAAAATTAAAACCGACTTCAAATAAACTGCAACGGATCGTTGCTAAACTTTATCCAAATTCATTTGAAATATTAATATGTTCTTGAGTAAAGTACATTAAAATATAATTTTACTAAAACTTTATTTAACCTTTTTTGTGGTCCCCAAGGTACTTAATTAGGATATTAAATTTCATCAAAATTGGTTAAGTCATTTTCAAGATATTTAGAAAAAACTAAAAAGTACCAAAATAAAGTACTAATGTTTGTGGACCGATATGTACCAAAAACTAATCAGCGCTTCATTTTCTTAAACTAATGGTAGGTTTTCAATTTCATTTCAATCAGCGCAAAGGTGTGGAAAAAATCGTGGACGAAAAAAACGATAACACACACACATACATACATACATACATACATCCCCACGCACTAATGGCACTTTTTGGCCTCTCGACGAGATTCCAGGTAATTTTTGGCAAAACCGTCACGTGCTAAAATTCAATCTCATTGAATACTTCAATTTGTGACCTTAATTGAGTCTGTGGGTTCCGTAGTCTTTACCTGAGGACCCTTTGAAGTCGCGCTTGCCGCGAGAGCGATTCCAATACTTTCTCCCATGCTTCGCATTGGATAAAGTAAAAAATTAAATGCAACAAATAAAATACACTAAAAGGTATAAAATAATTATTAACTTATTTAGTTTTTTTTTTTTTTTTTTTTAATGATAATGATGAGAGAAGGAGTTACACCAAAAAGGTGCAACCCCTAAAGGCCTCGGTTGGCCCCTCCATCGTGAAAAGAAGAAGAAAGGATTTTATGGGTTGGGCGGAGGTCGAAGGTATCTGTGGATACGGGTCTTAAATAGCTTAAGGTTATAAGTCGCGGGAAAGATGGTGGCAGGGAGAGAGTTCCAGTCTCTGGAGGTCATAGGAATAAAAGAGTTGGCGAAAGCGCTTGTTCGACTTTTATCCAATTTGACAGCGAAGGGGTGCTGAGCGTTAGAAAACCGCGTGTTTCTCGTAAAGAGGGCATTAGGGGGGATAAGAGATTTCAGCTCGACTGAACAGACACCGTGATAGTATCTGTAGTACAGGGAAAGGGCAGAAACGGTTCTTCGGTGAGCCAGGTACAACTAAGCTACGAAATATTAACATGAAATTACTTTTTAAGTCAGTGCCAAACATATACCTTTTATGAATCTTATTGGCACCGAGTACAAAAAGTAATTTCATGTTAAAATTTCGTAGTTTAGTTGTAACTAAATAAGTTAATAATTATTTTATACCTTTTAGTGTATTTTATTTGTTGCATTTAATTTTTTGAAGTCGGATTTATTTTTTTCTTAAAAATTATTTTTATAATGCAAGATATGTGATACCTATCATTAAGCAAAAAATGAAATTAAAAAACAAATGGAGTTACACCACTATTATATTAAACGACACATTTATAGATAATACTCGACATTGCTTACCTAACAGGCAGGTGACCTTTTTATTGAATTCACTCAAAAAAATTGTTTTACTCATTGTTTTAAAAAATGTCTGAAATTTGATGGGATTTCTTGTCGAGCAATATTTTTTTTTCTGTCTAACCAAAAATCTTAGAAATTTCGTTTTGTAACCCAATGTTTCATATTTTAATGCCAGAATCCTTTCTAGTCATCGAATTTTTGTTCAAAAACGCAGAAATTATCATTTCTTGAAAGAGTTTATGGGATTTCAAAGAGTTGTGATGATAGAACCATAAATAAACAAAATAGCTGTTTTTCAATTTAAAAATATATTAAATTAATCAAATTATTTATTTTAAAAATCACTAATAGTTTATTACAATATTATGTATTAAAATTAATCAAGAAAGTGTACGGAGAGGGGGTGATATGGATCCAATCGACTTGAATAATGGAATTGAAATAATTATCGGAAAAGAGGTTTTTTTATCTAATTAGATTTTTCCTCTTATTAAAAACAAGGACTAAAGATAAATAAGGACACTCGATGGTGGAGAAGTTATCTCCGGAATCGAAGCAAAAATACAATGTATACATTAATTAATGTAAAATAATTGGTTTAATAAAATTTATAAAAAAAAGAAAGTGTACGGGGAGGAGGGGGATGGGGGGAAATTAATTGGATGGATTAATTTCCGCAATATGGTATTGGAATAATTATCGGAAAAGAGGTTTTTTTCTTTAATTAGCTTTTTCCTCTTATTAAAAACAAGGACTAAAGATGATCAAGGACACTCGATGGTGGAGAAATAATATCCGGAGTCGAAGCTAAAATACAATGTATACATTAATTCCTATAAAATAATTGGTTTAATAAAATTTATATAAAAAAAATAAGAAAGTGTACGGATAACTGATTCCATGATAAATAACAAATAAAATAATTCTAATAAAAACTGATAATGAGGGTAAAACCTTCGAAACCATAGTCTCTAACTAACATTATAAATATATACACCATATACCTACATATTTATATTTGGTATACGTAGATATGTATATGTTTATTTTCATCAAGCAAAAGACAACCTCAATGATTTTCCTTAATGAATTTTTGTTGTTTAAGATTTCGAAAATTTCTAAAAATAATTTTTTTCAAAGTTGTGCTCTTCAAGATTTGTATTTATCTATACACAAAATATTCAATAAAATTTTATCAATATATACCATTATCTATCTATATATATAAAATCCTTAGTGTGTATGTACGCGATCGACCCACGCCTAAACCACTGAACGTATCGAAACCATATTCACACCATATGTTTGCTTAGTGCTGGGGATGGTTTATCTAAATTTTGAGCCAAATCGGTTTGATTTTATTTTTTATTTTTATATTTAATTGATTGACAGATAAGATCTATAGAAATAGAGCCTCTAAAAGGGCCAAGCAAACAATACATTATCCCTGCCCTGAAAGGTCAGGTCTTAAACAATGAAACCCCTCTTAACAAAAGAAAGGGGAATTCAGGTACTCAGAAACTTTTTTTTTTAAGATAATAAAATCTATATAGAAAATTTTGAACTTTGACACATTTATGATTTGGGTGGGGGGGGGGGGGATATGTTCTTTAAAAATAAATTATTGAATGAATGTCAGCTACTCAAGAAATTGTGGCCCCAATAGGTGGCGCTGCGGTCGATATAAATATATCTGTAAATACATTTAATTTACTAATTAATATATAAAGTTTGAATTTATAAGTAAAGAAAATTAAAAAATTTTAAAAATATAAAATTCTAGGTATGTTTCATACACCATTCTCTCTTAAGAAAAGAATGTGATTATTTTATTGTTATTAGTTGGCTAACCTGAGCCTGTCGGGAAGAAACATTCTAAATCTTAATCAATGTTTCTTATTATAAATACATTTCTCAGTATCCCAGTGCATTCAAACCATTTTTTTAATGAAATGTTCTATATTGCATTATTTAGTTAATTGAATTTTAAATTAAGGATTTTTCTTTTAAAAAGTTTTATTTCTATGAAATTTTTAAAAATAAGTTACAACAAACCATTTTTATAAGGTAATGTTCTATGTTGCATTATTTAGTTAATTGAATTTTAAATTAAGGATTTTTCTTTTAAAAAGTTTTATTTCTATGAAATTTTTAAAAATAAGTTACAACAAACCATTTTTATAAGGTAATGTTCTATGTTGCATTATTTAGTTAATTGAATTTTAAATTAAGGATTTTTCTTTTAAAAAGTTTTATTTCTATGAAATTTTTAAAAATAAGTTACAACAAACCATTTTTATAAGGTAATGTTCTATGTTGCATTATTTAGTTAATTGAATTTTAAATTAAGGATTTTTCTTTTAAAAAGTTTTATTTCTATGAAATTTTTAAAAATAAGTTACAACAAACCATTTTTATAAGGTAATGTTCTATGTTGCATTATTTAGTTAATTGAATTTTAAATTAAGGATTTTTCTTTTAAAAAGTTTTATTTCTATGAAATTTTTAAAAATAATTTACAACAAACCATTTTTATGAGGTAATGTTCTATGTTACATTATTTAGTTAATTGAATTTTAAATTGAGGATTTTTCTTTTAAAAAGTTTTGTATTTCTATGAAATTTTTTCAAAAAGTTCATTAAAAACGAAAAAAATGATCCCTGTTAAGTTGCAATATCTTTGTTCTTATCAATTAATCATATCAATCTATTAGAATATAATTTTTTTTTTTTTTTTTTATTCAGTCTTACACTTTCTTTTAATTCAAAAGTTTTATCCAATGACATAATATTAATATAATTATTATACAGGGTGTTTCACAGAACTCACTCATTGAAATTTTCATGGAAAGAGTTGAGAGAAAATTTTGAACTTTGACATATTTATGTTTTGGAATATGCTTTTTTAAAATAAATTATTGAAAACTTTTGAACACTTTTCGCTTTGCCGCAGTCGCCATCAACTTTCATCTTTATTCTTATCAATTAGTCATATCAATCAATCTATTGGAATATAATTTTTTTTTTTTTTTATTCAGTCTTACAATAATCTTTAAATAATTAAGCATATGTACGAGGGAAATTTAAAACATTTTTTTTATTTAAAAAACTATTCATTTTAGTTATAGGTAATATTGAATAAACTCCTATTGGATTTTTATGTGGAATTAAAAAATATTAAAATTTATGCCATGTTCCATTTGAAAAAGTTGAGTATTTACAACTTTTTGATTTTCGATTATTATGGTCATCCGGAAAATAAAATTTGAATTTTTATGATTAAGTAAGATTTTTAAATGTCTAATTAAAAGTTCCCAATGATCAAATAAATTATACAAACAATAGTTTAATTATTATTAATTTTTAAAAATGAACGCTAAATTGGCAGATTTTACAATCTATAAATATTAATCTGTTAAAATCTTTGTATACAGTGAAATAATATAAAAATGCCTGCACGACGTATTGTCATCGGTCGGACTACTCGACGAAATCAAAATTCACAAAGATATCTAGCAAATCTCACACCAGCACAACGAGCGCAAACACAAGAAAGAACACGAATACGGGTGGCACGTAACCGTGCAGAAGAAATGGAGGAACAACGAAACCAACGTCTAGCCACTATGAGGGTATTAAGGAGACGTAATTACGTAATTATACAACAGATGTAAATAGACGTTTAAGTCAGTTGACTAATAGATTTCAATTACAATTATCATCATATCATCGAGTTGCATTCAATTATGATCCTGCAATTGAATATTGTGCTCAAGCTGAAATTGTGATTGGTAACATGGATAAAGAATGCAATTTTTGCCATGCTTTAAAATTTAAAAATGAAACGGTAGGAATGTGTTGTTCATCAGGAAAAGTTGTTTTGCCAGCATTAAATGCACCACCGGAACCTTTGAAATCATTAATGTCAGGAGAAAATGCAGAATCAAAATTATTTTTAAAAATAATCAGAAAAATAAATTCCTGTTTTCAAATGTCTTCTTTCGCTGCAAAAATTATTCCTAACATTAATGCACAAGGTGTCAATTACAATACAACGTTTAAAATACAGGGACAAGTGTATCATCAGATTGGCTCTTTGCTTCCACTAGCGAATGAAACTCCGAAATTCTTACAAATATATTTCATGGGAGACGAAGATGAGCAAGTTAATGTTCGTTGTCAATTTCAACACATCCGAAAAATTCAGGAACGATTAATTGTATCAACATTAGAAACTTTTTTGGCAGAAAATAATCATCTCATTCAATTGTTCAAAAGTATGTCAAGAAGATTGCAAAATGACAATTACATGATTGTCATTAAAGCAGACAAAGTTCCATCTGGCGAACATGCACGTCGATTCAATGCTCCAACTGTTAATGAAGTAGGAATAGTGATGGTTGGTGATGCATTTGAACAGAGAGATATTCGCATAATGCGCAGAAACAACACTCTCCAGAACATTCATGATACGCATCGTTCATACGACGCATTGCAATATCCATTAATATTTTGGGAAGGCGAGGATGGATATCACATAAATATCAAACAAACAAATCCAGCAACAGGTACACTAATACTATTTACAAAGAAATTAATATTTATATTTACACAGGAATTAATATTCACAAAATATTTTCGTTATTTTATAGGAGGAGAAACGAATAAAAAAGTAAGCGCCATGGATTTCTATGGGCACAGAATTATGATTCGAACCAACCAAGATAATCATATTTTAAAATGCCGTCATTTATTTCATCAATACATTACAGACATGTATGCGAAAATCGAAAGCGAGCGATTACGGTATATTCGTTTCAATCAAACGAAATTGCGCGCTGAAGAATACATTCATTTACGTGATGCTATAAATAATAATGTTGATGGAAATTTAAATATTAATGACATTGGAAATGTGTGCATACTACCATCATCATATACAGGCAGTCCACGTCATATGCAAGAATACACACAGGATGCAATGACTTATGTTCGTGTTTATGGTCGACCAGACTTATTCATCACATTTACTTGCAATCCGCAATGGGATGAAATTAAAAAATATTTGTTACCTGGACAAGAAGCAAGTGATCGTCACGATATTACAGCACGAGTTTTTAAACAAAAATTAAAATCATTAATTAGCCTCATTGTCAAACATCACGTATTTGGTGAAACACGTTGCTGGATGTATTCAATCGAGTGGCAAAAACGTGGTTTGCCTCATGCTCATATTTTAGTTTGGTTAGTAAACAAAATTAGACCTGAGGAAATTGATAAAATAATCTCAGCCGAAATCCCTCAACAAAACTTTGATCCAGAGTTATTTCAAATTGTGACTGCAAATATGATCCATCGTCCTTGCGGTTCTATAAATATGAATTCGCCATGTATGAAGGATGGTAAATGCACAAAACGGTTTCCAAAAGATTTGTTATCGGATACTATCACTGGAAATGACGGATATCCGTTGTACCGTAGACGATCAACTGAAAATGGTGGACATTCCTTTATGTTAAAGTCGAGAAACGGACAAAATGACATTGAAATCGATAACCGATGGGTTGTACCATATTCACCACTACTATCAAAAACATATAAAGCGCATATTAATGTTGAATTTTGCAGCTCAGTCAATTCAATTAAATACATCTGTAAATATGTGAATAAAGGCAGTGACATGGCCGTGTTTGCAGTTCAAGGTGTCGACGTAAATGATGAAATTGCACGTTACCAAATGGGCAGATACATAAGTAGTAATGAAGCTGTATGGCGAATCCTTTCATTTCAAATTCATGAAAGAGAACCAGCTGTCACTCATTTAGCAATACATCTTGAAAACGGGCAACGTGTATACTTCACTGAACAAAATGCAGCAGGACGAGCAGTAACTCCACCAAAAACAACATTAACTGATTTCTTTCGATTATGCCAACAACAAAATGTTTATGGTCAATTTGCAAAAACATTGCTCTATTCAGAAGTTCCAACCTACTTCACATGGAATAAATCAAGAAAATCATGGGAACCTCGCAAAAGGGGTATGGCAGTTTCAGAATATCCAGGAATTTTTTCTACGAATGTTTTAGGCAGACTGTACACTGTTCATCCCTCGCAACGTGAATGCTTTTACTTACGATTGTTGCTGATTAATGTTCCAGGACCAACATCATTCGATTATTTAAAAACGGTCAATGGTGAATTACATGCAAGGAATCATGATGCATGCCTAGCATTACGATTGTTAGAAGAAGATTCGCATTGGGATACAACTCTTGCCGATGCTGCTCTCGGTTCATCGCCACATCAAATACGATGTTTGTTTGCCATTTTATTGACAACGTGTTTTCCAACTAACCCGTCTAAATTATGGGAAAAATATAAGGCTTCAATGAGTGAAGATGTATTACATGCTCTACGTACAATTCGAGGAGATCAAGATATAAATTTCTCGCCAGAAATATATAATGAATCTTTGATTAAGTTGGAAGATTTATCCATGATCATTTCGAATCAACCACTAATTAAATTGGGGATGCCATCAGCTAATCGGCCAGCAAGTGATTTATTTAATCGCGATATGCAACGTGAACAATCGTACAATCTTGATGGTTTGAATGCATATGTTCAAGAAAATGAACCAAAATTGTTACCAGAGCAAAAATTAGTTTATGATGAAATTATGCATGCAGTCGCTGCTCAAGAGGGCGGTTTCTTTTTTTGGATGCACCAGGTGGAACAGGGAAAACATTTTTAATTTCGCTCATATTGGCACAAATACGGTCTCAAGGTGATATTGCTTTGGCAATGGCATCATCTGGAATTGCTGCGACTTTATTAGACGGAGGAAGGACAGCACATTCCACACTAAAATTGCCATTGAACATACAAACAAATGAAAATGCTGTATGTAACATTAAAAAGAATTCCGGTATTGCTGATGTGCTTAGGAGATGCAGCATTATTATCTGGGATGAATGTACAATGGCACATAAACATTCTTTGGAAGCATTAAATAGAACATTAAAAGATTTGAAAGGCAGTGAAAGACTTTTTGGTGGTGCTCTCATTTTATTGTCTGGAGATTTCAGACAAACATTACCCGTTATATCACGCTCAACATATGCAGATGAAATCAATGCATCTTTGAAGGCATCATCATTATGGCGCACCGTTCATAAATTGAAATTATCAACTAACATGCGTGTCCAAATTCAAAATGATTCGTCTGCTGCACGATTTTCTAAACATTTGCTCGATATTGGCGATGGGAAAATGCCTATCAATCCAACAAATCAAAAAGTGAAATTTCCAGATGGTTTTTGTAATATTATGCCATCAAGAGATGCATTAATTGCGAATGTTTTTCCAGATATTCGGGTTAATTTAAAAAATCATCAATGGTTGAGCGAACGTACAATATTATCTGCTAGAAATGTTGATGTTGATTCCATCAATATTCAAATTCAAAACATGATGGAAACTGAATCATTTTCATTTAAATCAATTGATACAGTAGTAGAAGGAAATGAAACTGTTAATTTTCCTACAGAATTTTTGAATTCACTGGACATCTCAGGTCTACCTCCACATAATTTACAATTGAAAATTGGTTCACCAATAATTTTGTTACGAAACATAAATCCGCCAAAGCTATGCAATGGAACAAGATTGGTTATTACAAAAATTTTAAACAACATTATTGAGGCAACAATCATCAATGGGAAGTTCAAAGGAGAACATGTTTTGTTACCACGAATTCCAATGATACCAAACGAAGCACCAGTTCAATTTAAACGATTACAGTTCCCGATTCGTTTAGCATTTGCAATTACCATCAATAAGGCACAAGGCCAGTCTATGCAAATATGCGGCTTGGATTTGGAAAATGCATGCTTCTCCCATGGACAGCTCTATGTAGCCTGTTCGCGTGTTGGTAAACCCGATGATTTATTTGTTTTTGCCGAAAATGGAGAGACAAAAAATATTGTACATGATTTGGTATTAGAATAAAGTTTTACATTAAAACCCATATCAAACATTTATTTTTATTAAAAAAATTACATTTTAAACAAATTTAAACCACACAAATTTTTAATCCATGAATTTCATTGTTCTAAACATTAATTACTATTGAAGAGCCTTATACCGTATATTCGAACGGAGGAATGTATATTAAGTGTTTCCCTCCTAAATTCAAAAAATAAATTAATAGCCCTAATGAAAATGTATTAAGATCATTGTCTAAATTTATAATTAACAAGCTGCGCCAGGCTCCCTCTGCACGCCCTCTGCACCTTGGCCCTCCGGGCAGGTCAATTTTTTGTTAAATATGCTCAAAATAAATAATATCTACAATCTATAAAAAATATTTTTTATTTTGCTTTCGCAATGGGTTAAATTATTTCTTGGGGCCGATTTTTAATTAATCTAAAAAATTTAATGATGGAAAAATATGAATTTTTATGTTAAATATTCTCAAAATAAATTTTTTGGGAGGGTGGGGGATCGGCCAAGTTAAAATAAAAATCAAAGATTTAGAATGAAATTTGCCATAAATAGAGTTGAATAAAATTATATTGCAAACAAACTTTTGGCCGTCTCGAGACGCTGCCCGCCAGGGCCACCCGCCCGGAGGGCCAAGGTGCAGAGGGCGTGCCGGAGGCACGCCTGTAGCGCAGCTTGTATATATATATAATCCTTAGTGTGTATGTGCGTGATCGACCCACGCCTAAACCACTGAACGTATCGAAACCATATTTACACCATATATTTGTTTAGTGCTCCGGATGGTTTATCTAAATTTTGGGCCAAATCGGTTTGATTTGATTTCACACGATTTTAAGTAATTAAATTAATTATTCTCAGGTAGAAGAATGCTAATCTTGGCGTTTTAAAAAAGGTTTCTCATTTCTTTTGTACCCAGGCAGATAATTGGTTTGGGTTAATTCATTGTTATCAAAGGCCTTGAAGAGACTTATATATTCGAACGGAGGAATATATATGTAAGTGTTCACTCCTAAATTCAAAAAATTAATTAATAGCCCTGAAAACGTGTTAAGATAATTGTCTAAATTTAAATAAAAATATAATAGATGAAATTTTTATATAATAAATTTATTTAGTACCTAAATATCAATTTTTTTTTTAAATATGCTCAAAATAAATAATATCTACAATCTATAAAATATATTTTTTATTTTGCTTTCGCAATCAGTTAAATTATTTCTTGGAGCTGATTTTTAATTAATAAAATATACCTATTTAATTAAAATACAGTTGAACAAAATTATATTGCAAACAAACTTTTGGCCGTCTCGATACGCTGCCCGCCAGGGCCACCCGCCCTGAGGGCCAAGGTGCAGAGGGCGTGCCGGAGGCACGCCTGACGCAGCTTGTACATATATATATTTGTTAGAGACTATAGTTTCTAAGTTTTGAACTTCATCATCAGTCTTTTAATTATTATAACTATTCTGTTATTTCTTATAAGTTCAAATACCTACCCGACGACTCCTTTTTTAACCGACTTCAAAAAAGGAGGAGGTTCTCTATTCGACTGAATTTTTTTTTTGTGCCTATGTTACCTCATATCTCCGCCAATTGTCAGCCGATTTTGAAAAAAAATTTGCATTGGGTCCAGTCTAGCTTCCGATTGGTCCCATTTTTTTTCGTTTTTTTTCATAGATATTAGACCTTTTTTATTAGGTTTGTTTAGACCTAACCTCTTTGTTTATGAACCGATTTCGATGGTTCTTTTTTTATCCGAAAGGGGGTGTCTTAGAGATATTGTCATATTAATTTGGTCAAGTTCTGATGATATGATCACTATTAATAACATCACTAAAAAGAGAAAAATAAAAATAATTTTTAAGAAAAAAATAAAAACCGACTTCAAAAAATTAAATGCAACAAATAAAATACACTAAAAGGTATAAAATAATTATTATCTTATTTAGTTACAACTAAACGACGAAATATTAACATGAAATTACTTTTTTAAGTCGATGCCAAACATATACCTTTTATGAATCGCACTCGACGGTTCTTACTTCAGTACGTTTGGCGGGTACGCTCGCTTATAGGTATAGTTTGTTTGGTACCGACTTCAAAAAGTAATTTCATGTTAATATTTCGTCGTTTAGTTGTAACTAAATAAGATAATAATTATTTTATACCTTTTAGTGTATTTTATTTGTTGCATTTAATTTTTGAAGTCGGTTTTTATTTTTTCTTAAAAATTATTTTTTTATAAGTCAAATTCTTCAGAAGTAACAAATTGCTTTAAACAGTTAGAAACTATTCTAGAAACAAGCTAAATAATAAATTGAAGAGTGCTTTTTTCCCCTATTTCAGTTGTTCTTACCACTGGGAAGGAAGTCCAGGGGAGAGAATCCGCATTACAATCCACACCGTAAGAATCGCTAATCGCTCGTGTCTCGGGGGTCTTGAGGCAGGAACCGGCAGATTTGTTTGCCAGTCGAACGCGACCGCCACTTTGAAACTTTGGAATGCGCCATGGCATCAGCTCGGAACTGGTAATTACCTTTTAGCTATTGCATTAAAAAGTTTCTTTGATTATTGAAACTTTTTTATACAAGTTGTAGTTTCATTCAAAGATCGAGAGAAGGCGACAAAAATGCCATCTGGTGATCGTGACCGGGTATTCAAAATTATTCATTTTTTTTATGGTCAAAGAATGATTTAATGTAAGTAAGTTATATTTTAAATAAAGTATTATCTCTCAAAATATTTTGTTGCTTATTAATGATTTATCGATCTTTTTGTACAATTTGTAACTATTTATACTCCATAAATCTTTTCATTCTCGGTCACTAGAGACTTCAAGGAGAAAAATAAAGCATCAACAATAAACTTTTTATATTTATCCAAAAAATCTTATTTCGAGTAAATTATAAAGAAGAAATCGATCGAAATCTGAATAATTTTTATTATTATTATCATTTCCGTCCATAATTTGTATCAATTTAAATGTTTATAATAGGAAATTAAGGACAAGATTTTGTGTGTGACTTTTTTATTTATCAGCCAACGTTTCGTCGACTTTGCCGACTTCTTTAGGGCTTCAAATAGTTACATCACACATTCGTTTAAATTACGTTATTTTCTTTTATCTCCGTAACCCCTGAAGACCATCAGAACCTTTTTTTTTATTTATTTATTTATTCTCATCTGGAACAAAGTCCATTTAGACAGCACATCAGTAAAGTTTTAGTGGGGTTAGTGAGGGAGCCTAGTTTTAGCCGGTAGAAATTTTATATGCCAGCCAGGATCGAACCCCGGCCTTCCGCTCCAACATCGTCATCATCGTTTGATTTGTCCGCCTCCCTGGTGTAATGGTCAGAATAACTGACTGGCAACCCGGAGGTCTCGGGTTCGATTCCCGGCTATACCCAGACATTTTTTCTGTAAGTGTAGGGTCTGGTAATAAAAATTAAGTGGGAGATAAATTTAACCTAATTTATCGCGCGGAGAATTTACCACTGCTCGAAGCCCCTAAAAACTTAGTAAATTGGACTATACCTAACTTTCTGAGATTTGGCTCGTGATCCCGGCTTCTTTACCTTCTACTCTGTTCTTTTCACGATGGAGGGTCCAGCCCATACAGGTCTTTAGGGGATGGACCTTCTGGTATATCTCCTTCTCACATCAATATCATAAAAAAAAAAAAAACATCGATGCCGAAGCGGGGCTAGCGTGTTAGCCAGCTCGGCTAACCTGACTCCCATCAGAACCTTAATATTTCAAAAAATTTGACACATTCACATAACAATATTACTTTTCTTTTTTTTTACTAACAATTATTTTGGATAAACAATCTTAGAATGTAACTGTGATGAAACTATTTGAAACCCTGAAGAAGCCGGCAGAGTCGACGAAACGTTGGTTGATAAATAAATAATAAATTGACACTTTTTGATGTGGCCAACCACTGGACTTTATCATACACTTCTGGTTGAGATTGGTACAAGGGCCTAGAGTTTAATTTTTTGACCCTACAATCTCCCTTCCCCCCCCCCCCATTTTGGGCGGTTAGTTTTTGCATTTTTAGTCTTCTGGAAGCCCACTGAATATCTATACAAAATTTGGTTGAATTTGGTCCAAAGGCCTAGATTTTCATTTTTTGACCCTACAACTCTCCTCCCCCCCATTTTGAGCGGTTATTTTTTGCATTTTTAGTGTTCTGGGGACCCACTGAATATGTATACAAAATATGGTTGAGCTTTGTTCAAATGGCCTAGATTTTTATTCCCCCCCCCCCCTAATTTTGGCGCCAGAAAAAAATAATTTCACTTATTTCATTTTTCTTGTGTTTTTTTTAGTTTGAAAATATTATAATTTTAAATTTTAACCCCCCCCCCCCCCCATTAATTTTGGGTTGATATGCACCAAAATCTAAACAGCTCTTAATCTCAATGCACCAATACTAAGTGAGAAATTCTGTTTTGATATTCATACTAGTTTTTGAGCTAGCTGGTCCACAACATTTGGTAACGCACAGACTAACAGACTAACAGACATTTTGACAAAATAGTTATTATCTCGAAAAATATAATTTTTTCGATGTTCACTTATTAAGAGTTTTTTTGTAGACCAAAGTGCCATTTTTTCTCTCAATTTTTTTAATCAAAATAGTTTCAGCCGTTTTTGAGATATTTCGAAAAAAAGAAGCAAAAAACCCACTTTTTTCATGCACTGAGGAAGTCGGCAAAGTCGACGAAACGTTGGCTGATAAATAAAAAAGTCACACATAAAAACTTGTCCTTATTTTCCTATTATAAACTTTCAAATTAATAATTTTTATATTGATAACATTTTATTTGCTAAGCCTACCAAGTAATCATTTTTTTTTTTTAATTTATCTTTCCTTCAACAGAAGTTCAGGTGCATTGTCTCTGCACCAACGAGGGGTTGCCTCTCCATTTCACCAGCGCTTCCAAAGCGGCTCATTTGACCTTCGTGGTGGACAACATGACGGCGATTGAAGATTTCCATAGTCTTCATTTCGAAGCAGAGTGGGAGTTTATCCGAGCTCCCGCTTGTCTTTTGCCCCATAAATTACAGGGTCCAAGCGGAAAGGTCACTCTTGTAAATCCGCCTGAAAATGTCGAGGAGGTAATTAACTCTTTTCTAAAAGTTTGAAATTTTATTTTAATCACAAGTAATTAATTATAATTATTTTACAAATAATACAATATAATTACGACGTTTCGATCGGCTTATTGTGCGATCTCGTTTTCAACTCTGAGCACTGAGCTGAGCACCCACATCGATTTTAGGTTACCAAGTTATTGTCCACTTATGGTGGGGCATAAAGATCTGCCACATTTTGAAGAGGTATAAAAATGAAAAAATTTAACTAGAAAAAAACTGAATATATTTTTGAAAAGAACATAAAATATTTTTTTTTAATGTGTTTTAAACATTATATCATAGGGGAAAAAAAGGGGGGGGGGTCAAAAATGAAAATTCTAGCCCTTTCGACCAAACTCAACCAAATTGTGTATACATATTCTGTGGATCTCCAGAAGGCGAGAAATGCAAAAATTAACCACACAAAATGGGGAGGCGGGTCAAAAATGAAAATTCTAGCCCTTTCGACCAAACTATGTATACAAAATATGGTTAGTTTTTGGATTTCTAGCCTTCTGAGGGTCATGTATACAAAATTTGGTTGAGTTTAGACAAAAAGGCTAGAATTTTCATTTTTGATCCCCCCCACACACACACATTTTGGGTGGCTAGTTTTTGCATTTCTAGCCTTTCTGGGGCCCACAGAATTTGTATACAAAATTTGGTTGAGTTTGGTCGAAAGGGCTAGAATTTTCATTTTTGACCCCCTCCCCCCACACACACTTTTATGTCTGATAATGTTTAAAACATATTAAAAAGGAAAATTATGTTCTTTTCAAAAATATATTCAGTTTTTTTTTTCAAATTAAATTTTTTCATTTTTTATAACTTTATGCCCCACTTTATGCCCCACCATGTATATAGGCTGTGAATACAGTTCAGTCAGAAACTCGGGACACTATGTCTGATTGAGCATTATATGTTTTTAAAACCATAGACTGAAAAATATTGACAAATTAATCATTAATTTTTGATGCATGAAATTATTAACAATTACAGGAGTGCCATTCCCTCAGTTTCATGAAAAGTACCTCGTGTCGTAAAAAGTAACCCCACCCCTTCCAGCTTCATGAAAAGTACTCCCCCTCCCTCCATTTTATTCAATTCTAAAAAATTAAAAGTTTTTTCTTATCTTTTGTTGAAGTTATAAAACTTGTCCGCTTTTAATTTTAGCATATAATGCTAAAATGCAACAATTTTCAACCGCCCCCCCCCCCCTTTGGGCACCCCCGACAATTAATTCATACATCAAGTATATTGTAGGTTACATAGTTTGAATTGATTACACGAAGGCGATCGAAACGTCCTAGTTATATTGTATTATTTGTTGTTTGGATTCAATAATAAATTACAGTTAATTATGTGTGATTTTAACAAAATTTCAACCCTTAATAAATTTAATCACACAAAAATACAACCTATATAATTTTAAGTTAAATTAATTAAATTTAAATTTCCTTTTCTCTTTAGGCTAACTGTCTAGGTCATCCATGGATAATAGAGCCTAACTTCGGACGCTATTTGTATGTGAAAGTTCAAGGGATTGCGATTACAGAACCCCTCGTAACATCATTTGTATCGAATTCATCTGTAGCTACGAGCAATTCAACTGAACATCCGCCTACAGTATCTCCAAGTCCAAATCCCCCAACATCCTCTGTACAATGTCTCACAAAAAATCGAATAATAATCCATGCTGGCGGCTCCAAAAGGGTGATCGTTTGTCCTCATTCATCTCCTGACCAAAAACATTATGTCGAGGTATTCTCCCAGGTAATTCCACATTCGCATTAAATCACAACACAAATCTAAATCCACATTTACAAAACAGAAAAATTAAATAAATATTGAATAAAAGATTTCACTGTCGATGGTAACAGAATTGTTTTTATTTTAGGTTAAAAATAAAATAAAATGAGAGAGTCTTCTGTTTTTTAAATAAAATAATTTTTAATTATTTCTAGAGACTATAGTTTCGAAGGCATTGCCTTCATCATCAGTCTATCACAAATATTTCATCGAAACTATAGTCTCTAGAAATAATTAAAAATTATTTTATTTAAAAAACAGAAGACTCTCTCATTTTATTTTATTTTTAACCTAAATAAATATTATTTTTCGTTGTTCTGTAAAAGTTGACAAAGATTACCATTATACAATATATAAAGTAGAGCAAGGCTGCTCAGCCTTTTTAACACTTGGGCGAAATTGACTATTAAAAAATCACTGGCAGGCCACTGACTACTGACGGTTCCTATTTTTGTCACCTAAGCTTTAAACTTTAAAGTCTAGTTTTATGCAACAAAAGAAAAAAAAATAATTTAAATTTCTTTTATTAAAATAATAAAATAAATAGCATCCAAACTGACAAATAAAGAAACAAAATTATATGTAACAAAAATCTAAATCCAAGTAATTAATACATTCAGTGTGATTTCTGACATTATTTTTGATTTAATAGTTTTCCTATGTTAGATGTCAGGTCAGATAGTATTAGCAACAAATCAGATTTATGTTGCTCATTTAGCGATGTACGGTATTTATTTTTTACAAAATTAAGATTTGAAAAAAATTATTATCATTTCCGCCATAATTTAATTTATAATTTGAAAGTTTATATTGGGAAAATAAGGACAAGTTTTTTATGTGTGACTTTTTTATTTATCCACCAACGTTTCGTCGACTTTGCTGATTACTGTTCTGTTCTGTATTGATAAGGTTGTTATTAAAAAGAGAAAAAAATTGTGTTTTTTGTGAATGTGCCAAATATCTTTTGAAAATTGTATTCTGATGGCCTTCAATGGTAACGAAGGTAAAAGAAAATTTAAACGAATGTGTGACATGACTATTTGAAGCCCTGAAGAAGTCGGCAAAGTCGACGAAACGTTGGTGGATAAATAAAAAAGTCACACATAAAAAACTTGTCCTTATTTTCCCAATATAAACTTTCAAATTATAAATTTGAAAAAAACATTTCACAAAAATATGTTCATCCAAAACTACATAAAAATTGCAAGGCCAGGTCAGTTATTGCAGGAAAGACTTCCTTTGGCACCAATTTCCAAAAATCTCCAAATTCTTCTGAAGAAGTTTGTGACTTTGAAGATATTTTTTCTGCAAAAAGTTTTTTTAGTGCAGAATGATTTTGCATTTCAGTAAGTTCCAACTGAATATTGGCAGGATAACTGGTTACTTCAATCAAACTGATTGTGAGAGAATTAGCAAAAATTTGTAAATTTTGTTTTGTACTTTTAAAGTCCTGGAATCTACTCTCAAATGACTGTAATAATCATCTAATTTTAGCTTCGTACTGTACAGTTTATAGTGTTAATATTGAGCTTCTCTTTCAAATCTTTGAGTATCACATGGACCACTTAAGAATTCGTTTGCGGACCACATTGTGCCCCGGGGGCCTGGGGTTGGGCAGCCTTATAGTAGAATTAATAAGGAAGCTCATTTCGAAAACAACGCCTTCCGCAGGATTACTTTTTTTGACTCTCCAGTGACGTCACGTATATACATAGTTAGAATCTTAGACCATGAAATATATAGACACGCCCTGGTGTAGATTTGGTGAGACCAACATCAACTAGAGAATGTGACGTCATCTGTAGGTAGGAACATCCAGAAATAGCATGGCCACTATAGGAATTATTATACATTGAGATAAATTTATCGTAGTTGAGATTATTTATTTTGGATTCCACTAACCGCAAATTAATATTATATTAATAATACCAAAATATTTATGCGAGAACGTGACGTCACCTGTATGCGATGTTGGCCTCACTTCACTCTGAGTGGAGAGTAGCAGAGGGCGTGTTTATATATTTCATGGTTTAAGGTTAGAATGCATACATCTATCTCTTTGTGCCCTCCGCCTATTTGAATCTTTTCAAGATACCATATTTACATTCTGTTTTTTTTTGTTTGTTTGTTTTTTTGTAACTTTCTTCGACATTAACCATTAGCCATTTTACGATAGTATATTTTGATTAATTATTCCTCAATTTGGTAGGATCAGATTAAAGTCGGATTTTTAGATTATGTTATTTATGTATGAATAATAACTTTTAATATAAATAAATATTTATTTTATCTTCAATTTTCAAAAAATTATCAAAATGAATTGCATTTATTTATATATTTCTAATTAATAAATAAATATTTGAAACTTTTAATTATTAAAAACTGAAGCAATAACTTGAGATTTCTAAAAAAAAAATACAAGAACTTCTCTTCTTATTGGATCCGGGATTGAATGGATTATTTTTAGTTATATGTCTGCAGGTCTTTTTCCCCCACTCGCGAATCAAACCCGAGTACCAAAATTAGCGATCCGTGCAAATTGGCTACTCTGTGAAATGAAACCTTCTATAATATACACTTATATCGCACTAAATATTTCAATCAAAGATTTAAATCTTCATTTATAAAATTTCGGGGTCTAGTGATCCTGAATTTAAACATATAGCCATTCCATTTAGTTTATGTTTAATTCCAGAGGGGATAAAAACAACCCTTCTTACATTTAATTAAAAATAATTCATTCCATCTCGAATCTAATAGAAGACAAGTTCTTGTGATTTTCAGTTTGGTGAATTTGTTGTTTTGATTTATTTTAAAGAACTATATTTCCCTAATACTATATATAAGAGCCTAGATTAATTTGTAACAACGCTGAGAGAATTTTCCCTAAAAAAATTACCCTCTTGCCTAGAATCTAACCGACGAACTCTTGAACTAAGGGCATCAGCTTTAGACATTACACCAATGCAACATTAATATTTATATCTTGATTTTTGTTACTAAAACTATATATTTTTGATTTAGACTTTGTGTCGAGATAATTATTGTATTCATTTGAACTCGAATGAAAATGAAAAAACACCAATAGATTTTAAATTAAGAAACATTAAATATATATTAATTAACGAGGCAAATTTGAAATATAATTGTCAGATCGGATTTTAAACTGATGGCTCCAATCGATTTTCATTAAACAGGAAAATTTGAAATTTAATTGTAATTTGGACTCGAATTTTGAAATGAAAGACTCCAATTCATTTTAAATTAAGAAACATTAAATATATTGATAAATATCCCCCCCCCCCCTCGCCACTCAAAAATTAAAGAGGCGAAACTTTTAAGAGACGATGTATTTTCGGTAGTTTACGGGTATACATTTGTAGTGTGGTTTTTTAAGAGGAATAAAATTTTTGGACCGAGACGCGGACCGCCAGGGCACAAGCCCGGAGGGCCGAGCTTCGAGGGCGTGCCGAAGGCACGCACGAAAAGCTCGTTTTAAGATAATAGAATTGCTTGTTTCTAGGGCTGGGTTGTGAGTGGAACTCGCAGTCTGATCTCAGCGTTGAGTTACTCGGACCATCCCCTGGCCCCGCAGAGAACCCTCGCAGTGGAGTTCCTCGCCGTCACTCGCGGACGATATTCATTCACATGGCTAGAGCTGGCAAGAAGAAGAGCAGTCCTTCCGCCGGCTGGCCTCTTGCTCCATGAAGAGGACTGTCCTTATCGGTGTCCTCGACTTGACGCCTGCATCAATGCTACTCTCTGGTGATAAATACTTTCGCATTTACAATATATAATTATTTACATGATTAGACAAAGGTATTTGATTTCAACTTTCTCATAATTTTAAATATTTTACACGAATATTCAATTTTCAATTTGAAATTAATATAATAATAATAATAATAATAATAATATAAGCCTTTATTATACAGAATAACTTAGAATACGTGTTGCTTACAAAAATTGTTATTAATATCTTGAAACTAGGCCGTTGTGAGCATAGGCCTTTCCTAGAAATTGCTATGAGAAATTCATTTATTGTAGACTGAAAATAAAAGGCAAAGCCTAAAGAATTATATTCTAAAATTATTAAATTAAACTCGTCAACATCTCTAATGGGTTCATATAAATCGAAACGACGAAGAAAATTTTTCATTTAATATTAATCATAATAATATTTGCAAGGAAAAAACTAAAATAAATTCATAATCATAAAGTGAAATCAATGAGGTTGTCCTTTGCTTGATATAAATAAACATTTACACATAAGTATATATACAAATAACGAAAATGAATTTGTAAATTTATTTGTTAGAGACTATAATTTCGAAGATTTAATCTTCATCATCAGTCTTTTAATATGAAATATTTTATCTGTTATTTCTCATGGGTTAAATTACCCGAGTGGTAATAGATAAATCGTTTTGTTGTTATAGCAAGCTAGCCACATAACATTATAAATGTGCTAGCTTACTGTTACAAACTATTAGATAAACGATAACAGTAAAACAGCGTCCATTATTGTGCATTATTACGAAAAGTAAGCTATCGTCATATCGTCGCTGATCTTACAAAACCTCGTAAGTCCGATTTTTGGTCAAATACATATTATACGTTTATATACCGAGCAACTTTTCACGGCGCGACTGTTTATTGAAAACTTATTATTCTATTCCAATTTAATTTCGCGCTACGGACAAATAATAAATATTGCATTGTATTTGTATATATTGTTGTTTAAAATGGTTTTTCTTGTTTTCTGGCAAACAATAAATTTAGGGCTTACGAGGTTTTGTAAGATCAGCGGCGATATGAGCATTAATCTAAATACCATCACCCAAGAAGAATCAGCTAATTTACTATCATCCTTAGCCCGATAATTTTTATAATATACCATTCGATAGGAATTGTTGAACAAAAAATTACTCTTGGTATATTTTTATAAAAATTTACCGTTTTGGGACTATTTTCATTTAAAAAATTTAAATCGACCCAATTTTGAAACCCATAATTAGATTATTTTGAAATGTTTTCCCAAACTAAATCATTGATAAGTTCCGGGCAAAATTTCAACTTAATCGCTCTGGCCATACCAGAGAAATAAATTATTTAGCAAAAAACATAACAAAATGGTGGATTACTGATAAAAGAAACGTTTCAGGACACACGAACATTTTTCTTATTTTGAGCTATGTAACCCTGAATTTTCTCCACGCATTTTTTTTTTTTAATGATACTGATGTGAGAAGGAGATACACCAGAAGGTGGATCCCCTAAAGGCCTGTATGGGCTGGCCCCTCCATCGTGAAAAGAACAGAGTAGAAGGAAAAGAAGCCGGGATCACGAGCCAATCTCAGAAACTTAGATACAATTCAATATCCAATTTACTAAGGTTTTAGGGGCTTCGAGCAGTGGTAAATTCTCCGCGCGATAAATTCGGTTAAATTTATCTCCCACTTAATTTTTATTACCAGACCCTATACTTACAGAAAAAATGTCTGTGTATAGGCGGGAATCGAACCCGAGACCTCCGGGTTGCCAATCAGTTATTCTGACCATTACACCACGGAGGCGGACAAGGCATTACAGATACATCCTGTATATACTGAGTCTTGTTCATTGGCATTATTTGTGAAACCTATCTAGTAGAGTAATTTTAATTGTATTGTTTTAGGTGTGACGGCACCGAGCATTGTCCTTCCGGGGAAGACGAGGCGGCGATTCATTGCTCGATGATCCTTCAGCTGCCCGTGATCTACCTGAGCCTGGCAGCCGCTGGACTTCTAGCGGCCACAACTGCGTGCTGCCTTTGTACAGGCAGAGCGATACTACGCAAAGCCAAGCTACGCCCACGATTACTACGTCTGGGCCCGAAGGAGGTTATTTGCTGACAAAGCGACAATTCTGCGCGATATTTAGAAGTCGACCGCGTCACCACTGTATGAGGTGCTCTCGACTCTGCGCAGAATTGTCTCCAATCTACCAATCGTTCTTTCAAATACAGATACTATTAACCAATCTAGAACCATGAGAATCGTGGTAAGTTCCTTCGAATCGCTGAGTTATTATTATTTTTTTTTTTTTGTGATTTAATACATTCAACCTCGGTGGTGAAAATATCGATTTCATTATAAACCCAGCAAATGTGTTCGATGGACAAGCGAAAAGTTGAAAAAAAAAGTTCGGATTAGTTTTTTATCTCAATTTTTTAACATGATTACAAACATTTTTTAAATAATCTTTTAAATTATTATATTTCATATAATATGTAAATTATCATAGACTTATAAAAATTGTTTCCTTTATTTTGTAGAACAATCAATTACACTGCTTGACAAAATTTAAACAGAAATTTTTATTAGTAAATTTTACACTAGACCAAAGTAGAGTTTTATATTCTGATTCTCATGGATTTTTTCTATTTTTTACTACAGTGCGGGGTTTTGAGATATTTTTGGTCAAAATCCCGTAAAAGGCGATTTTGACCTATTTCTAAATCGCTAGAAATTTGGAACAAAAATATTTATAACCATTTTTTTTTATTATCAGAATTAAGCTTTCTGTTTGATTTCCAATTTCACCGATTGCTTTTAACTCATTTAGACGTCGAATTAGAGCGAAAAACTACGTTTTTTAATTATAATAAACAGAGTTTAAAAAAATGTAATAGTTTTAGTTTTTTTTTTAGTTATAAATCAAGCTCTAAATAAACTCAAAACAAGAGTTAAATTGTATATCGAAGAGGAAGCTTTTGTCTATTCTTCTTCTTCAAGCGCTATATCCGATTCCGAGCGTCGGCGAGTACTGTGGGAGAGTCCTCTCCATTGTAATTTTTCTGGTAAAATTTTTCACAGGGGTGGTTTCCTATTGCCATCTCTGGATTCAGTGAGTCCCCTTGCATTTTTGACAAAGGTGGAAATTATCCTGACTAAAGGCCGCTGCACGCGGGGCTTGTTTTAATAATTTTTTGTCTGCTTGCCTCCACTCAAAAGCATCCCCCAGGACCTAACTGGGAAAATAGAACATGTCCTATCTTTTAAATCAAGCAAGCTAGCTAGAAAGATAGCCAGCATTGACGCCATTTTGATTTCGACAGGCCTCCAAATTGCTAACCAGAGCTCCCATCCCAAAAACAGGTAGAGGAAAAAGCCTCGTGTGCAGCGGCTTAAGGCAAGATTCGATCCCCAGTAAACTAGATCAAGCGCCTTAGCAACTACTCTACTGACGCCTCTTGTCTATTAAAGGAAATAAAATATTTTGTTTACAAATATTACTTACTGTTGTATATCTTTAGCACTTAAAAAATTGGACACGATGCTTATTTTCGGTGTTTTGTCTAAAAATATCTCAAAACTCTGAACTATTGTAAAAAAATCGAAAAAGAGCATGAAAATTAATTTATTTAAAACTTTACAGTACATTATTAGGTTTACTGATGAAAATTTTTGTTGAGCAATGTAATTGAAGTAAAAAAATATTGTAAATTTTTGTAATGAAAAAAAATATATTTTTTAATTAATTTTGTAATCATGTACCTGGATACGCACACAAACTTCAAACTTTTTTTCTTCTATTTAAATTTCAAAAAGTGAATGAGGTTGGAAATCAATAAAAATATATTAACAAAGAGAAACAAAGAGGTTGTCCTCTGCTTGATGCAAATAAACATACACACATATATATCGATATGATATATCTGTATATATATTATTTATTTGTTTGAGACTGTAGTTTCGAAGACTTGGTCTTCATCATCAGTCTTTTTTTTATTTATAAAAGTTTTTCATGGAGTCAATATCGTATGGATATTGAAAATTTGGTGTTCCTTCTAACTAGTTCTAAGCTGACCACCAGTGAAGAAGGAACATCAAATTTTCAATATCCATACGATATTGACTCCATGAAAAACATTTATAATTAAAAAAAGACTGATGATGAAGACCAAGTCTTCGAAACTATAGTCTCAAACAAATAAATAAAATATATACAGATATATCATCTCGACATGCGCGGATCCGGGGGGGGGGGCGATGGGGCGGCCGCCCCCCCCCCCAAAGCATTGGAGATCAACATTTTTTATATGTTTATTTAATTTTTTTTTATAACATTAAATTTTAAAATTGAAGAAAATAAAGTTCTAGGTGGGGGGGGGGGGGGGTCAGAGACGCTAAATTTTAAAATTGAAGAAAATAAAGTTCCAGGTGGGGGGCGTCTCTAACCCCCCCCTCCCCCCGCTTAGAAAATTCCAGGTCTGGATCCGCGCCTGCATCTCGATATATATGTGGTGTGTATGTTTGTTTGCATCGGGCAGAGGACAGCCTCTTTGTTTCTCTTTGTGAATCAACAACTCTGCTACTCTCGGCAAAACAAAAACTTTTGAACTAAAAATATATTATGTATTAAGAAAAGGTAATAAATCACCATCTTCGCCGATTGTTCTTAAATTAAAACAGATTTAAATAATCTGTTCCCCTCCAATATTTTTAAACAAATTCTAACATTTAGATTTAAAATTCCACCTTCTGTCTGAGAGAATAGTATACTTTTTCCATCCTCTATACTTTAATATATTTTTTTTATTTTAGAATGATTTTCTTTTTGAAAAACAATTGAGATAAATAACTGAAGCCGACTAAATAATAATATTAATAAAATATATTTCTGGGTTTGACGAATATCTAAGATAATAAAAAAAAGACAGCCACAGTGTACTCGTCATATTCCAAGATACTGGCCTAGACTTCAAAACAGTTGTGATGTTTTCCACTTTGTTGAACGTTTTTATTTAAACAAGATTAAAAAAACAAATATCTTTTTTTTCTTAATCGAAACGTTCATACTTAAGAAGTTAAAAAAAAATAGTGAAATATTCTAGACAGTGATGTGATGTATGTGCTGTTGTGACGTATTTGACCTGTCTCAAATTTGAATTTTCTCCAAGTCAAATGGCCCTAAAGGTTTTTAACATGCAGGGTTGATCACTTCAACTGCGTGTTATATAAACTATGGTGTACAAAGTGAACAAGTGAATTATACCCGGTGATTTTCACCCTTAATGCTAAATTCCCTATGAACCAGTTGACTAAAAAGGCGATTAAAATTTGAAACCTGTTAAATATGTCTAAGCATGCGCATTGTGAGTGAGTAAAATGTCCTGGATGATGAAAACTACATTGAACCCTTGGAATTAAAGTTAAAATTAAAGAAAAAAAAATGTCTCCCATATGTGTTCAGAGGGTCTGTGATCCACACTGCCACCAAAAGCCTGAACCTCATTTCAACTCAACGAGTTTTAAAACAGATCTTTGCATTTAATATATTGTTAGACTTTAAATAAATTATATTATTATATAAAAACATATTATATATTATTATATATATACATAGATGTTATATATACTCATATTGCGAAGTTCATTCTGGACAAATTAATGATGTACCTACAGTCTGGCGTAAAACCTCGGCCAATCAAACGATCGATCGAACATGGGGCCAAAGACTATAATCTACTAATAATAATTGTTTTTCTTCATTTTCAATGCTACATTAGGTACTACTACTAATAATAATAATCAAATCAGTGGAGAGAGAAATTTATGTTGTAATTTTAATAAGAGCATAGGGAACAAAAGAAATAAGAGTTTTGATTAGAGATGGCAATTTTTTTCGAAATAATCGGTTATTCGTTTAATCTATTAAGCTAAATTAATATTCGACTATTATAATCTAGAAAGAATAATCGATTAAGGGAAAATGAAATTTGAAAATAATCTAATATCGTATGGATTTTAAAAGTATTGTTATCTACTTGTTACACAACATATTAAATCGTGAAAATTTTACTATGTAAATGCTCCAGTACTGCCCGCTGTTTTGTTAATTGTCTGTACGTTAACTATAAAATTTGAATCTATTTTGGCTTTTAATAAAAATAGAATTTACAGGTACTATTGATTCTGAAAGAATTGTATATTAAGGAGGTTCTTTCGCTCCAGTTGAGTCAAAAGAAGTGTAGTATCTAATATTTAATAAAATAAGTTAAAATACAAATGAAAAATAATAGAATTAAAAAATAAATAGTATGAAAGCTTTGAAATAAAAACAATTATAAAAAAAATAATTAAATACAAAAGTTAGTTTGATTTATTCAAATCAGCTGATAATAACTCTTGTATGATTTGGCAATGCGTTGTATTAATACTGTTTATGTTTACATCCAAACATAGCATTTATATGATTTTTTAAAGTAAATATCTAAGTAAATTCCTCGGTCAATGTTATATTTTATTACAAAAAAGAAACATGCATGTTTCAAAAAGCTAATTTTTAGTTGTTTTTTTTAACTTTATCTATTCAACTAATAGTAGTATAATTCAAGAGAAGGTGTCAAGATCTTAATTTTCCATAAGACTCTGAGAAAATGTTTACATTTTCAAAAAATTTATTTTCAAAAATTTGCAGGGTAATGTGTGATTGAAACTTCACCAAAGCATCGATAGAGTGTTAAACTATTATAAAAAATTAAGTTATAGTTATAATTTAATATTTTTTATTCAACATTGGCATCGAAAGGACCTCTTTTTAGTAAAAATAGTTTTCGTTCCGTTATCTCACTAATTGAACTTCTATTCGAAACCAAATAATCATATTTTAAAATAATTATTTATTTATAATTAGACTTTGAATTGAAATAAAATAATTAATTATAATTAGGCAATGATTTGAAACAAAATAATTAATTATAATTAGACTTTGATTTGAAACAAACTAATTAATTACAATTGAACTTCGATTTGAATCAAGATAGTCCATTATTATTATACTTTGAAATAAAATAATTAATTATAATTAGACTCTGATTTGAAACAAAATAATTAATTACAATTAAACATCGATTTGAAACAAGATAGTCCATTATTATTATACTTTGAAATAAAATAATTAATTATAATTAGACTTTGATTTGAAACAAAATAATTAATTATAATTAGACTTTGATTTGAAACAAAATAATCAAGTCCATTATTATTATACTTTGAAATAAAATAAATAATTAATTATAATTAGACTTTGATTTGAAACAAAATAATTAATTATAATTAGACTTTGATTTGAAACAAAATAATCAATTACAATTGAACTTCAATTTGAAACAATCCATTATTATTATACATTGAAATAAAATAATTAATTAAAATTAGACTTTGATTTGAAACAAACTAATCAATTACAATTAAACTTCGACTTGAAACAAAATAATAGATTATAATTCAATATAGTCTTTTATTATTATGCTTTGAAATAAAAAATAAATATTTAGAATTAGAATTGCATTTCAAATGAAATATATATTTCAAATTCGATTTGAAACAAGATAGTCCATTATTCTTATACTTTGATATAAAATAATTAATTATAATTAGACTTTGATTTGAAACAAAATAATCAATTATAATTAAACTTCGAATTGAAACAAAATAATAGATTATAATTATAATTCGATTTAAAACAATATAGTCTTTTATTATTATGTTTTGAAATAAAAAAAATAATTAGAATTTAATTTCCAGCGAAATAATTATTATTTCAAAATGAAAATATTTATTTGGATTATTTTTAAAAAAAAAAAGTCGATTAAAATCCTATTTCGATTAATGTTTGCCATCTCTATTCAAGCTCTGACCACGAGATCCGTCTCATCCACGCTTCTTGTTATACTAAATAACATACGATTGATTCGAATCAGGGGAAATTCTCTCTAGAACATCGATTGATTGGTCGAAACTTCCACTTGAACCATTGAAGCCTGACTCTGCTATCAGCACCAAAGCAAATTGTGTATCAAAAAAGAAAAAAAATGTAAAAAAAAATATATATATACGGAAGGAATCAGAAACTTCTTTCTCTTCAGCTCTCTGGTCCAACACTTGGAGTGCAGTGTTGGGATTGCTTGAAGCCTTAACTTATTGAGATTGAATCGAGTATAAAACTATATTAGCGTTGAAAATTAAACTAATTTTATCAGCTAGTTAACAAATATTATTATCTATTAACGATTTTAAGACCTTTATTAAGTGCCACATAAATGCAATAGTGTGACGATTTATAAAAAATCCTTCCAAAAACGATATATATACATATATATAACAAAAAAAATATATCCTGTCCACACATTGCTTTAGTTTAGTTCAATATCAATGCTAAACTTGACAAAAAATAAATAAATAAATAAATAAAAAAAATGGTAGCAATAATAATAGAAAATAGATTTTCAGAATAAATTCCGGTGATTAAAAAAAAAAAAAAATACAAGCATCTTGTGAAAATAATCGAATACCTTGTTTTAATATTAATATGTAAAGGAATATTTAAAGATCATTAATAAATATAAATATTGGAGAAAGAGAAAGTTAGATGAATGATAAAAAGAGACGTCTTAAGAAGGAATCGATGGTTAAAATGAAATTCAAACTGGATATCGGATTATGTCTGTAAATGAGAATGTAAGAGCCTTGTGCTTGTACAATCACAATTTGAGGATGTTGGTGTAAAAAAAAAATATTTGGACAAGCCTGTGATATATTCACATAATTTTATTTTATACATTACAACTCGTGATAAAAGAATATACCTCTATATAAGAATTCATTCAAACCACACTAAAAACACACTTAGTATAAGGCTTCATATTTGATTTTGTAGTTGAGTAGTATTTTCGGTCAAGAAGTTCCCTTTATCAATTCGAAGATTACATTTAGACATTTTTTTAGAGTAAATTTTAATGAAAAATAAAATAAAACTTCATTTTTTAATCTATTTGAAAAGTCAGTTCTAATTAGATTATGTAATACTATAATCCTGTCGAATAGAAGAAGACCAGGTACAAAATTAATACTTCAAAAGCCAGTTATAAGTTATTATACCTTCTAATAGATGAATTTATAGAGAGAGAAAAAAAATGTATTTCTTTTAATATATCTCAAAAAGTTGAAATTTTGAACACTGGAAAGGGTCCGAACACTCCGAACTGGGTTCCAAATGTCTTATATTGATTGGAAAATAAAATATTAATTCCCAAGAAATTATAATACGTTCTAATAGATGAATTTATAGAGAGACGAAAAAAATATATTTCATTTAATTTATCTCAAAAAATTAAAATTCGAATAATAAAAAATCTGAAGGGTGGAATTACCTACCATAATTGATAGGAACATAAAATATTAATTCCCAAAAAATCATTATGCATTCTAATATATGAGTTTGAAACTCAATATATGAGTGATGAAACTCAAAAATGTAATTATATTAATACTCTATATTTATATCCGATCTAATCGTTATAAAATTTGAATTAAAAACAGTATATAATTATATAGAATAACGACACATTCTTTTATAAAAAAATTTTCAAATTCTTTTGATGATGGGAAAATTTCTTTCCAAAAATTTGGACTTTATAATAAACGTTTCTAGATTGTTTTATGAAGAACCCTAGTAGCACATTGTTTCAAACTATATAAATAGTAACTATATAGGGCCTATATAGATTCTCAGAATATAATTTTTCAAACTATATAGTAACTATATAGTGCCTATATAGATTCTCAAAATATATTTTCAAAAGCCTTCGATCAAGTCTGGTACAAAAATCTTCTTGCCAAATTACCTGCATTTGGTCTCCCCCCGAGCCTCTGCAAGTTGCTTGAGAGCTTTCCTCAAACCGCTCTATTAAAGTCAAGGTTGATGGAATATCATCCTCGTCCTTCAATACTAATGCTGGATTCCCTCAGGGCTCAGTCATTTCTCCTACACTCTTTATTATCTATATTGATGACCTTTTAAACTTACCCTTGAATCCTATACATTGTTACGCTGAAGATAGCACCCTCCATAATGCTCAATCCTTACTAAACAATCGCGCAAACATAGCTTCCTCGATAAATTTAGATCTAAGCAGGCTTAAAAAATGGAGATCTCACAACTTGGTAAACTTTAATGCTGGCAAAACGCAATGCTGTCTAATTTCTAGGCGCGTAGATAGGAACCTTCCTGTCATTTCCTTTGATTCAACCTAATTGGAATTCCGTGATAAAATATCAATGTTAGGTGTCACCTTAGGTTCTGACCTCTCTTGGAATGACCATATTATCTCAGTAGCAAAAGCTGCAGCATGTAAGCTTGGCTTTCTTTTCCGAACCAAACGCTTTTTCACCCCCACTCCTTATATTATACAAGGCTCAAATTCTCCCCTGTCCTGAATATTGCTCTCATCTGTGGAGAGGGACCTCCAAGCATTCTCTAAATACCCTAGATGCAATTCAGAAGCGGGCTATCAGACTTATAGGCGATCCCGCATAAAGTGACACTCTCGAATCCCTAGCCCATCGTAAATCTGTCTCCGCCCTTTCCTTTTTTATAGATATTACCATGGCTTTTGTTCTGACGAAATAAAATAGATAATCCCACCAAAAGCTTCATTTGCACGAAATACAAGATTTTCTAAGATTCAATACCCCTATGTGCTTAAACTGGATACTAATCGAACAAACGCATTGGCCAATTCATTTATCCCTATGACATCTAGAGGCTGGAATTCTCTTCCCCCGACCGTCTTTCCAGCAAATTATAACCTTCAATTTTTCAAGACCAGGATCCACAGATACCTTCGACTCCTACCCAATCCCTAAATCTCTTCTTATCTTCATGATACAAGGGTCCACCGCGGACTACAGAGGTTGTACCTTGTGGTGCAACTTCTTCTTGTATCATTATCATTATATAAAAAAAATGTAGGCGCTATGTAGTTACTATATAGTTTGAAACATTGTGCTACTAGGGATGTTGTATTTATTTTGTACAAAAAACAATCAAGAAACTATTTCAATATATAATAATAAAATCATTTTATTAATGTATGAGGGAGAATTTTAAAATTTTCTAGTTTTACTAGATATTTTGAAAATTTCCGCAGTTTAAAAGACGCAACTGTTATTTTTATCTCCAAATTTTGGGAATCTAACCACATTTTGCCAAATTTTAGTTGAAAATAAAAAATTATAGAAAAATTTTCTTTATTTTATACAAAATTGGAGGAAAAATTGAAACTCGAAAGATTCAGTATACTGTTTGCAGTTTCGGTCAGTTAATAATTTTAAATGATAAATATTTAAATCTGATATTCATTTCGATTTAATATTTTCTTATCTAGAGTCAAAAGGCCGTTCCTAGAATAATAGAATAATCTCTATTATTGCAAAACATGTCTGGACTTGTATTTAGCACCCTTGCCCCAAGCCTTAGTTCTAAAGGAAGAGATAATCATTCTATCCGCGCCCTTTTTACTCATTTTCTCCGGCTAGATTTTAATTAAAATATCGGTCACCAACACATTTCTTAAATAATACAAAAAGTGAAAACTAATAATATAATAGCGATTATAAAAAAAAAAAACCTTGAACACGACTATTTGAGTCTATTCAGAAAATATAAAAAGTTTTAATCCTATTTTTAAGTATTACCTACTATCAATAAAAACTAAAATTTCAAAATATAAATAACTAACTTTGGGAAGAAAAAAAATTTAAACATACACACGTAGATGCGAATTAGTGAAGAAGTTTGACTGTCGTCTGAAAGAAAGAGGTATTAGTCCTTATTTTGGGTATTTTCGAATTTTTGTGCTCCCAAAGCTCATATGGTTCGAAATAAATAAAAAAAAAAATATCCCCCAAGTTTGAAGTCTCTATCTCAATTTTAAACTTTATCGAAGAGTGATGTAAGTTTCCCATCTACGCTAAATACATGGCGTTTTTGGCATTGGATGATCAATTTTTTTATTCCTGCCAGGTAATGGTTCAGGAAAATTGAAACTCTGTAGACTTTATCCTTATAATATTAGCTATCACACATAATTTTTAGAGATTTTTAGCTTTAATAATTTTGGAGTTAAAACTAGATAAAATACTGCTATTTGTTAGCGTTAGTAAATTATAGACTCCGAAATTCGAATAGCTAAAAAAAATTCTGATGGATAACTACTATTATAAGCACAAAGTTTGTAGAGTTTCAAAATTTTTGAATCATTACTTTGGCCGGAATAAAAAATTGATTGTTCTGTAGCGGCCTGCTTTGCTTTGGCCACGAGCCTTTAGACTCTGCCGCTAGATGACATAGTCAGATCATTGCAACACTTTGCATGACTGATAACATTTCAGTCATGTATTAAGTAAGGCAATTCGATCTAGATTAATCAAGCAGCTCTCCATCAGCAGCATTCACCCACCAACTAGGTGGGTGGCACCAGCCCAGCTAACTCAGTCGGTAGAGCAATCACCGAATATGGTCTGCTCAGCATTCACCCACCAACCAGGAGGGTAGCGCTCAGCATTCACCCACCAACTAGGCGGGTGGCACCAGCCCGGCTAACTCGGTCGGTAGAGCAATCACCGAATATGGTCTGCTCAGCATTCACCCACCAACCAGGAGGGTAGCGCTCAGCATTCACCCACCAACTAGGCGGGTAGCGCTCAGCATTCACTCAGGGCACGAACATCGCCCTGCGAGTATTCACTGGAGCGAGCAACCATTGTTAGGTCCCCACCAACAAGGCGGGATCAACGCGGAGAACAACGGCGCCAACCGGCACCAACAACCACCGCACAACCGACCTAACAATGGGCTCACCTCCAGCATCCACCAGGGCACGAACATCGCCCTGCGAGCATTCGCCAAAACTTTGTGGCCTGCTCATTCCTTTAGCTTTCCCCTTCCAACCACCTTCACTCCGTCGCGGCTATATGCTTGGACTCAGACAAAGGTTAATCCCAAGTCTGGGGACAGTATGAACCTCACCCCTTCCAACTTCATGGTTAGGTCCCCACCAACTAGGCGGGCAGTGCGGACACGCACCACGCAACGACGCAACACCCCCTAACAGTTCAATGTCAAAAACCCCATGTTATTTAAATACCAAACTTAGATCACTGTTCCGGAAAGATTAAAATTGAGATAGAGACTTGAAAATTGGGGGATATTTTTTTTTTATTTATCTCGAACCATATGAGCCTCGGGCAGCATAAATTTCGGAAATACTCAAAATAAGGACCACCCTAATTTACACATTACAAATTTCTCTGTTGAGTCTATGTCGGATGAAGCTTACGAATTTTCAAAGCTGTTACTTTTGTATCCGGTCTCCCCTTAATAATTTATTTAAAATATTTAATTTATTTCAATAGTGTGATAATTAATCCTTGAAATTTGAAAAATATAAACTATTGAGTTTTTAATTTTTTTGAAGAATAATTACAATTTCAAATTTTATTATTATTATATTGCGGTGTCGTTTGCTTGACCGAAAATATCTCAAATTTTCACAAAAAAAATACATAAAAATCCAGGCTTTTTCAGATTACATTTTGATTTTTTTTTTTTTTAGTATTAATCAATTTCTAAATCAAATAATTGCTAATATTACTGCCTTGAACATTTTTGTAAATCAAAATAATTTGCCAGCAGTGTTGGGTATTATTAAAAAAATAGAGATCTATCAAAAAAATATATAAATTATAATAATAATAATAAAAATAGAGTAGATATTCCATTATATAAGATAGACGATTAGAAATGGAAACCTCTTTATTTTTATAATAGAGTCCCTAAAGAGAAATATATTAAAAAAACAAATACAATACTTGCCCATACTACGTATGGTAAAGTATAGAAAGAATTTAAGATATATAACAATCGCTTGCCTTCAACACTCGCAATGTTCATTTCAACTCGGCGAATGAAAACAAATAATCAAATACACAACAAACACACAAAACAACAAATTCACAAACAGCTTTTCCATCAGTTTACATTAATAATAAAATAATGGGAATATAAAATTTATCAAATTATTGGAAAATTCTCAAACAGTTTGTTTTATTAAAAAAACAATTATCATTTTGAAAATATACCTTAAATTATACCTATAGAAATTTAAAATTTTTATTATATCTACTCTAGCCGATTAAACCTGGAGGAGTGGTCTATTATGAGCTTATTAAGGAAGTTCGGGACTGTTTATCACTTTTATAAGAAAATTCTCAAATTTTTTCCATCGAATCATTGATGCAATAAATATTTATTTGTTGCACCAAAGAGGTTTAACCTTCCGGTGCGACCAAATTATGTCGCGACCTGTGGTGTTGGCTGCAAACAAAATTAATTATTTATTTATAGCGGGCTGTATCATAGTCCAGAAGGATTATGAATGCTTACTAAGGGTAACGTGAAGTCTCGAAGTCGTGGTTTCTCTGTCTAGCACGCCGTTGCTAGTGGTTGTGTGTCCTGTTGATGAAAAAAGTTCCCCATCTCTTAGGCAAGGGTTGAATTAGAACACATTTTCTTTTACATGGTTTTTATTTTGGTATGAGTGGTGTAGTACATTTTCAGATTCAACTCCTCACTGTCTACTCGCCAACTCCACTAACTCTACTCTCTGACTGCTCGCCTCCACTGACTGACGACCTCAACCCCTAACTGTCACAGAGTCTGGGAATTTTCCAGAGACCTGTGATTGGCTAATTTCTAGAGATATTCTCTCGATTTCTCTTGGCAAATTTCGGAAGAATTTCCAATAATTCAATTTACATCTGGCACTAAGAGCCATCCGGCCTTTATGCAAACCAGTCATCCAAATTTATTGTTATTCAATTGCTTTTCCCAAAATATTCCACTAACCATTCGTCTATTGTCAATAAGCACGTTTTCATAATAAAGAAGCTCGTCAGCCGTCTGTCCCACCAAAATACGACCCTTAAACAATTAACTTATTGCAAAAGAAAAATGCTTTCGCCAATTCACCGAATATATTGAAATTTCTGGTATATTATTTGAAATGGACTTAAAATACCTAAATTTTTTGGATAAACGTAAGTGCAAAATAAAACTACTAAAATTCAAAAGCATAAAAATCTAAGATTCTGAAATGTTACAGGCTTCTTAAAAGGACTTGTGAATTAGATTTAGAACCAGGGCTTACTTTCTAAAAATTCTTGTAAACAAATTTCAATCCACTTCTAGTAAGCTGATCTCCTTGAAATTTGGCAAAATAGTAAAATATTTCAAATAAAAATACTTATATAGTAGAAAAAGTAGAAAATATATTTTTCTTATGAGCATAAATTTAATTAAAATAAGAGCATTCGATTTTATTTGTGTATGGAAATGTTTCGAGAACCGAAGAAAAATTTATTTTCCAATTTTTAGTGTGTTTTGAAATCCAAACGTAGTTTTTAAAAATGTTTTTTTTTTCTATATATGTTTATCTAATTTCTTTACACATTTAATTTATTTTTAAGCTATTTTTTACCATGGACCAGTTAATTATATTTTTTTTAAATAGGAGACACTTGATAGGTCCAAAATATAAATGTTTAAAAGGTTGAGACTAAAAGGACCTCGTAGAATGGATGGATAATTCTTGTTAAAAGAAAAAAATTTCAGCTTCACAGCTGGAGCATTTTCTTTATCTAATTAGTACAAACGAGAGACGTTTCAGCCGTGACTCACAGTCATCTTCAGTCTACAAGGTAACATACGAAATGTTTAAGCATAACAATAATAAAATACAATATTAACAATAATTGTAACATTATATACCTCACTGTTGTAAATACAAGTCCGTTTTCTTTTAACAATAATTATACATCCATTCTACGAGGTCCTTTTAGTCTCAACCTTTTAAACATTTATATTCTTTTTAATTTTTGAGGGGCTAATATTGTTGTAAACGAATATTTTTTGGGATAATAGAAAAACAGTTTCCTTATTCTAATATTAGGTACTAATAAGTATATTAGTTGTGCAAAAACAATTCTGGAGAAAGATAGAGTTCAAATAAAGACCACTCCTGGGCTTAAGTCTGCCAATGAATATCTAGTATTAAAATTCTAGTAAAATACACAGGCGTAAAAATGAGATTTTTCCATTTTTTTAATAGAATATTTTCTCATTATTTTGTATAATTAACACACTTTATAAAAACTATTTATATAGAAGACAAAGGTGTGTTTATAAAGAAAAAAATACTGCCAGCAAAAAAGTAGAAGATTTTAAATTGATTGACCAGGCTTTGATTTTTTAAGCAAAAATTGCTTTCAGCTGCTATAAAAAGAAAGCGACAAATATTATTATAATACTTATAAATCAGTTTTTGCCAATATATTTGCTGAACAGATTAAAAATGTATATATTATAATATATTGAAATACTTTTAGATATTAAAAGAATTATTTCATTTTTAAGCTATATTTGTCGTATTTATTAAATTTAATAAAATCTTTATGAATATAAATATTTTTTTAATCAATTCGATAAGTATATTGTAATATACAATATAATAATTGATTTGAAAATGCAGAATTGATTCTAAATTATTTTTTCCGAGTTTCTGAATTCTTTTATTTTCAAACCAGAAATCTATATGTACCTTTTTATCTATATATATATAAAATATAAAAGTATGTATATATTATCCAAACGATCTGATTGGCCAGTGCATAGCCAATTGCAAAACGTTAATTTATTAGAATGATTCTGATTGGTAAGATAGCGGTCGTGCTTAGACAATGCGTTAAATAAATATTTAAAAAAACTTTCGCCGTTTTGAGACGCTGCCCGCCAGGGCAACCTGCCCTGAGCAGCTAGTAGTTTATAATTTAATTACCATTGATTATTGATTGATCACAATTTCTTTTTGGAACAAATATAAGCTTGACATTTAGCTAAAATGTTAATTTTATAAATGTTTAAAATTCAAATTTGAAAAAGGTAAAACAAAGAATAAAAATGTATATAGCTTTTTAAAGATATCACAATTTCTCATGAACTGGATGCTTTAAATTTGATGCTACTTTTAAAAGTTAATTGCTTGCAAAGAACAGTTTTTAAAAATTTAAATTATAAAAAGATAAACCTAAAAAACCATTAAAAATTATTGTTTCATCACGATTTATCCGAAACTTCGTGTATCCTTCTCTATTTTGATCTTTATGCATTACTATTGAGATTATAGTCAGTATAGTACACTACGGTGCAAAAAAATCGAGCCACCAATGAAAACTTTGTTAAATAAGAAATTTTTAAAATTGCGACATATAACCATATAATTTGTTCTATTAACTCTTAAACTAAAATATTCTATAAATATGGGTGATAATATTTGAATTTCACAGTGAAAATCAGTAAAATTAATATTAAAAGATATAATTGCAAATTATCCTACTTTCTCAATATCAATTTAAATTTATATAAAGTTTTAATAAAAGATCAAATTCCAATTGAAATATCAATAAAATGAATTATTTTGAATTAAGGCATCATTGATAGAAAGATAAAATATACAAAATTGATATTTCTGAAGTTCAAATTGTATGCCTAATTAATCAAAGGCTAAGTCAACAAGTGGCAACTACACTTTCAATAAGGCGTTTTCAGTAAATGTATGGTTACTTGTAAACAAATTAAAAATTATTTACTATTTAATAAAGTTTTGATTGGTGGGTCGATTTTTTTGCACCGTAGTGTATTTTTTTCTGGAAAATCGTTCACAGTCGTGGTTTCTTATTGGCTTTGGCTAAGGAACTACTGGAACTAATAACTTGAAATTTGATATCAAAGAGAGTTTTAAGAAGTATAGTAAATACCTGCCAAGAAGAAAATTGAGTTCGTGAGGGTCAATATGGCTCCGCCCATTGGCCAGCAAGAGGTCCGCTGAAGGGGGTCTTCAAAAGGAGTCTATATATATATATTTAAAAGGCGGGTTTTATCAAAACATTTTAGAATACATTTCATTCATTAAAGAGTATAGCCGGGTTTGTATGGCAAAACTGCCCCCGCGGCTTTATCGATTTGCACTTGAGGATCGATTTGACATTAAATAAGGATAATTTAGCTAAATTTTTAGCTCTTTATCTCAAACGATTTTAGATATATTCAAAAAAACCTCTGTTTTTTATTTTATTATTTTTTTTCAATAGTAAAATTCAAAATTAATGAATGGTGAATTTTTTTCAATTCTTAGGAATAAAAGGGATGAAAAAACACTTTCATTATGAATCTCAGGAGGAAAGCCGATTTTTAAGAACAGAAATAAATCTATAATGATTTTTTTACCGTGTTATTTAAAAGTGTCCACCCCAAACTTTGTCAAAAAATGTCTGGTTAGTTTTTTTTTTTTTGAAAATCTCGAAAATAGTTTGATATAACCTGCTAAAAATTTAGCTGAATTATTTTTATTTAATGTCAAATCGATCCCCCAAGTGAAAATCGAAAAAGCCGCGGGGGCAGATTTTCCATACAAACCCGGCTATACTCTTTTTAATAAATTTATTTTCAAATATAAGAGATGTTTCGTTATTTAGCGCCTGATGATGCAATCCGCTAAGCAGAGTGTTCTATATGAATGCATATTCTACCACTATACAGGCGGCGCTGAAGCTTTCTAGTAAAAATATGGTAACTAATAGCACACAATAGGCATACATGGAAAATAAAAGAACTCTATAAAATGCTGAAATCACCCTCATTTAAAAGTTAGAGGGGTAATACCAACAGTTCTGATAAACTAAGATTGTTGCTAACTCTTGGGCTATCATGTGATTTGTTAGAAACAACTATTTGTGGAAGCAAAAGTGATATGCAAGCATATTTATTTAAAAAAAATTTGTTTTACTGAGAGTAGTTGATTCATAAACAGAAATGAATTAGGTTGTTCTCTGCTTAATGCAAATAAACATATTGATGCTTCTATCAAGATACAGCAAAATTCGAGCAATGCTGAAGTAGGAAAGAAGGAAGTTTTCTGTATGTTTTCTTCATTGACCCTTTTAAGCCCTGAAGAAGGACGTATGATCCTCCGAAAGGTCCTTTTTACGAGTATGAAAATGTCGTTCCAATAATTTTTTTTTCATTATTCTTGGGCTATCTTCCATCACTTCTCCATTGAAATTCTACCAGTCTTTCTCTCCAAAATAAAATAATTATAATATATTCAATAGTCCTGAAAATGGCCGTGAGTACACAGTTAAGATACATATTTATATTCGGCAAATACATTATAAAAAAAAAAATTATTTTCATTAAGCACTGGACAACCTAATTGATTTTTTTAATCATATTTATGACGTCATATTTGAATTGTTAAACAAAACTTTTTCAGTTCCACTCTAATATTTCATAAATACTAATAATAATAGTTTGTTTTTTCTGGTTTTAAAAATTAGTTTTCAGAAACAACGACCATAATTCAGAATCATCGTGTAGTTTTCGAAATGTGTTTTGAAAATTTGTTAAAATACATAAAATTAATTCAATGCTAAAATAAAATAAAAAAAAGGGCTTCCACACTTCAATTTCTTATCATATCGCATCGTTTAATTCAAATTAAATCATTTTTAATCAAATTTTAATTCATCAATTTTGCTTAAGAAATTGTAATTGTTAAATATATTTTATAATAATAATAATAATAATAATACATATTTAATCTATTAAAATATGAAATTTTAGTATAAATAAAAATATATATCTTAAATTTATTATACTTTTGAAATTGAAAAAAAAATTTAATAATAATATAAATTATAGTGTATATACAATATTGAAGGGTTGATTTATTTATTTATTTGTTATTTTTCATGGCCGCCCTGTATCCAAATCCACCTAGATTTCTTAGGGAAAAATTTTAGGTTATGTTATATTTAGATACTTAGCCAATGAAATATATAGACACGCCCTGGTGTCGATTTGGTGAGGCCAACATCACCTAGAGAACGTGACGTCATCTGTAGGTACGAACACCCAGAAATAGCATGGCCACTATAGGAATTATTATACATTGAGATAAATTTCTCGTAGTTTAGATTATTTATTTTGGATTCTAATAATCGCAAATTAATATTAAATTAATATTACCAAAATATTTATGCGGGAACGTGACGTCATCTGTAGGCAATGTTGGCCTCACTTCACTCTGTGTGGAGAGTAGCAGAGGGCGTGTCTATATATTTCATGGTCTAAGTTTAGATATTAAAATAATTTAAAAATTTTAGCAACTTTACCGATTTCAACGTGTACTTCTGAAAATATTATTTCGACAATGAAACGTCTGAAAACGTATCTATTCTATCGACAACTCCTACAGAGGATATTGCAGCAAAGAAGACTCAAAGAATAAATTTACTTATGTTATAGTTATACACTATATAGTAACTACCATTAAACTTTATACTCAAGTATAATTGATATTTTAACTTCATTTATTCTATATAAAATTATTTAAAACCACATCTCAAAAATATTTAGTAACTATATAAATAAATACAAATCTTTTTAGTACGGTCTAATAGATACAGACGTTTCAGGATAAATTATCTTTTTATCAATGGAAATTTAAAATTTTTTAAAAATATTTGCTTTAAGAAAGAACTGATAAAACAACTATAAACAAATAAATAGTTTGACAATAGATAATGATTGATTCAGATTCTGTAAGGTAAATGTGTATTTTCAATTATTTATGTCCTATATATTAAGAGAGAGGGTTTCAAAGTCCATAAAAATTGAAGTTTCCAATGAAAATATAAGCTTTGAGGTTCACTGAAACTTATGAAACTTTTTTCAGAAACATGTTCCTCTGTCTCAAAAATTATTCATTTTTAAACAAAAAATTAATTAATAATATTAATAAATTAAACTAAAACAATTCATACAACCTTTAATTATGTGTAATTTAATAAACACTCTCTCAGGTCTATTCTCTACAAACAGACGTTAAAATTTAACATCCTAAATTGGATGTTAAAAAGTAAAGTAATAACACCAGCATTAAAAAATGCTATTCTCTAAACCAAGTTTTAACAGTGACGTTAACATTTTACTTTTTAACACCAGGTGTTAACGATCCATATGAAGATAGCTATGTTTTCTGGCTGGTCGTGTTTCTACAGCCCTCGATAGCATCTCACGCATGCGCATTACTAACTTGATTTGTTATTCACAATCTAGTATTTGACAGCTCGCTTGGTTAATTTATTTTTAATAAAAAATTTTATATTCTGAAATTATTATTATTTAGAAGAGGATAATTTTTTATGATGTCTCAAAACTGAAATTATAAATATTATTACCAAAATAAACAAATATATCCTAAAAATTGTAATGAATCTAATTTTAAAAACAAAAGTTTTTGAAGGCAAAAAGCTGAGAAGTCCAAGAAATCTTAATACATTCACAGTTCAAATGTATCTGAAATGTGTTGCTTTTATCTCAAAGCTGTCAAAATCAACCTTACTTTTTGGTTAAGGACGCCATGTTTGTGCATTAAATATGGTGTTAAAATATTAAAGACACCCACGGGCATGACTTTAATTTTTAACACTTTTGACTAAATATTAGCGCTTTGGTGTTAAAGTTTTTGCTTACAGAATAGTAATTTGAGACAAGGGGGTGTTAAAATGAATTAACACTGATTTCGGATGTTAAAAGTTAACGTTTTTCCTTAGAGAATAGACCTGACAAATTCTCAACGACATACAATTTGAATAAAATTTACACTATAGAAATTAAATCGATGCATAAATGCATAGCGTTTTTGTCCATGGCAAACGACTATGGTCGATCGCATTTGTCAATTCTCTGTTAAATTCGCGTGGATCAAGGCCGTAAGGAGGCAGGTTAGAGGATTAAAACCCCCGAACTTTTGAAGTAAAAATAGAAGTTTTACTGGATATAAATAAACGTTCAATAAAAATAAATTATTCTAAAACAAAATAAATCTGAATATCTGAGAGGTTATTTCTCCTTCTCCTAGGAGTTTATCCATACTCCCCAACCATTTGGTGTGTACCAGCTCCCCTGAAATTTTTTTCTGACACCATAAAGCGTTCATACTATTTTAATCAAATTCCAAATGGCCTTCTTGAAAGTGGTAATTCTAAATTTAAACACCTAGCCATACCATAATACCTAGTAAAGTAATAAAACTTATCCTATATACCATCTCGAATTCACTAGAAGACACACTCTTGATTTTTCAGATGAATAAACTCTCAACGCCGTTATTTAGCTGTAGCCATGGCAAAATAATACGCTACAAATTTATGTATCAATGCAAAAATTAATAGTTGATATAAAAAAAAAAAATCCTTAGAGCGAGTTTTTTTTAACATATCCAAAAATCATAAAACCTCAAAAATAATAAATTTTACCCCTTTGACTTTATTTTATCAACCTTCACAAGACTAACTAAAAATAAATGAAATCAAAAATTGTCACCTCTATTTGATGTCTCCATCTATTTAGACATAGGCGCTTGAGTTAAACATTTAATAAAAATGAATATATTTTTAAATATTTTTTTTGAAATTTTTTTATAATAATAGAATAATACATTTAAATTAAAAAAAAAGAAATATAAATAAACACATTTCAAGAATTAAAATAGTGAACAAAAAATCAATACAGTGAAACCCCTCAAATCCGAACTAATTGGGGCTGTTCGGATTAGCCGAAAGCTGGTTTTCGTCACTTCGACAATTGAATATAACTGATCTCAATTGAAAGATTAAGCGATATTTTGTAAGTTTCTATTATTATTTCATTGTTTTTGCAAATTGATTAACCTTCAATAACCAACTTTTACCGTTTTTCAATCCTGGATGACATAGACACATTTACACTTTGTTAATTTTTCAACTAATTATGTAAAATAAGGTTATGCTCTAGAATATACAAATATATAATTGTTTTATGACTAACTAAATTTCTCTTTTTGCGTGTGTTTTTCATACTTATTGTCAAAAAATCTAGTTCGGAATTTGCGGGTTCGGATTTTAGGGGTTTCACTGTATATTTAAATTTTATTTTAAAGAAATTAAAAAAAAAGTAGAAGATATGGCCCATGGGCTCATCTGAAGCGGGGGCCCCTCCCAGCTCCGGGGGGGGGGGTTAAGCCCTCGAGCCCTTCGGTCCCGGCGCCTATGACTCTATATAAACCTACTACACGATATCGCACTATATACACCAGCCCTTATTCACGATTACACAATCAATGTACACACAAGCACACAAGGCACGATTTTCAAGCCCAGGCCAGCGATTGAAACGGTTGTGAACCCAGCACTGCACAAATAAATAAAAGAGCACCGGTCATTTCCGGCTAGGTTTCGAACCAAGTTCATTATACCGAACAACAAACCAAACCGCACATCATATTTTGATGACAGGATTTTAAATTCATATACACTTCCCAGTTTTTACCAAAAATTGTTTTTGCTCTCTTTCCATATTTCTACCACTGGATATACTTTACGCATTAAATTTGTTCACTTAATTAATAGGTTAACAATATACTATGTAGATAAATACAATATAATTTTTAATCATAGTAATTTCATTTTATGAAACATTATATTTTAATATAGGTAAGGGGATTTTAGGAGAATTTACTTGCCAGGGTAAGTAGTTCAGTTAAATTGTGATCAAAAGGACCACACGCGTGAGAATTTTGGGGTAGTTTTAATTTCTTCCATCCTATATTGCACGCTATGCAATATGCAGGCAAAGGAAGATTTAAAACATATTCTGGTAGATTGTCCGATATTTACTGGTTCGCGCAGTCACTATTTGCATAAGTATTTTCTTGCCTCTGAGGTGATAGATGAAGATAACTTCGTGGAAATTAAAATGAACATTTGTAATGAGGAACAAGCAAAAGACTTGTTTCACTTTGTGGTTGAGGCTCTCCGCATCCGGGCATTCATAGTTAATGAATAGATAAAATAAAAAATTTCAAACAAGATTTTTTATTTTTAAATTTTTTTTTTCGGTTTGTTTAATTTATTTTTGTTTTTTATTTTTTATAATGTTGTATTGTTATATTTTTGTTTTTTGTCCTATTTTCTCAAAATTGTATTAGCCAAACTGGCTTTAAACAATAAATCATTATCTATCTATCTATCTATCCATCCTATATATGTTATTTGGGGTGCTGAATCCGAATCTGAGGTTTTCTAACAAAATTTCCTTAAGCTAATTTTCAACTAGCGTTAGGAATTCACTTAATGACATGCTTTAATAATAAATTAGAGTTATGGGGTGGAAAAAGTTGGTTTTTGCGAAAACAGTCAAAATGCGCCAATTTTCAACTAGCACTTGATCCCGAACGGTTCGTTAAAGACAAAAAAAATCTTCTAAATGATGAAATTTGTAGGAAATTTTATGCATTTTCATTTTGAATATGAAGGCTATTTAGAAAAAGTTGATAGTTTTTGAGTTAGAAGCAAAAAACCGACAAAAAAATGAGATTTTTTTTTACCTTTTTTTGAATTTTTTTTCGATGATCAGTCACGAAATTTTGTTATCAAATCTCAGATTCGGATTCATTACACCATAAAACATAAAAGGTGGAAGAAATCAAAACTACCCCAAAACTTTCCGGGTATAAAAACACAAATAAACTGGACTAAAGCGGATATATTAGGCTTTTTATAAACAAAGACGAACCAAATTTTTCTTTATGTGGATATAATATTTATTATTGTCTAAATAAAAAGCCTAATATCCGTATATCCTGGCAAGTAAACTCTCCTAAAATCGCTTGCCTAGTTTTCTTAATAACTATTATATTTTAATTTGATATGATCAGTGGCAGATTTAACGGTGGGCAGCTGCACCAATTGCACCCCCACAGGTAAAAATTAAATGCTTAATAATGAGTACCTAAAATTAATAATTCAATTAAAAATACTCATGAATCCCAAGCGGAAATATTAAAATGTGTAATATAATTATTTGATTTGGATAATATTTTTTTAATTGTATAAATCTTAATTTTATTGTTATTCTTATTGGTGTTATAAATGTTTCTGGTAAATTTATCAAAAAAATAATATATGGTCTTTGGCCTCTTAAGTTCTACCGCTCGGGGTTCCAAACACCGAAATCCGCCACTGGATGTGATAATTAAAAAATAAATAATGTTCCCCATTTTCCGTCTTCATTGTATTTAGTCATAAGTTTTTATTTTTAAAGACCTCAGAAATAGTTCACATACTTATTATGTAATTATACCTATATCATTTTTTTCTTTTATTCTTACCTAAAAAAATGGGTTAAAAGGGAAAATCTTAACATACTGCCAGGGTGGATTTATTAAGCAGAAATTATTTTTTAATATGTAATAAATATATAATTAAACTAATATTATATGTATATTACTAAATAAAATTAATAAATTGCCTAGAGATGAAAACATTTTTTAGATTATTCTATCTAGATAAAAATAAATAAATAAATAAAAATAGATAGAGATATTATTTTGGAATACCTTAAAGAAAACCCCACTAGCTAGAGCTGCTTAGAATGTATTTTTCTGCTTGAATCAGCGAGCCCCGGCATTTCGTAGCAGATTTTACTGGCAAGCTGTTTGGCAATAAATATCGGGCAAATTTTAATTAATATTTGCTGGATGTTTAAATCCACAAACATGGACGTCGCGGGTCGACCCCAAAAATGATAACCAGGCAGACATGACCAGACAATAACAGATTCTATCAAGCGTTTTTTGATCATTCCGATTAAATTCTATTAGAGATATTATATAAATATATGTAAATTTATAAAAAAAAAAAGAAATATTATATGATAGTTAGCCTATGTTATTATTATTATTATTATTATATACCTACTTCTATTGCAAATCTATTTCATAAATTAAAATATCAAATAAAACTAATTTTATTTCATTTAAGATTATTAAAAAAATCATGTGTGAATATGTCAAAGTTACATTCGGAAATAAATTATTTTTGAACGTTTGTGCACTTCATTTACTATTCAGTACCTGGAGCCACCGAGCGATGCACGGTAACCCCTGACCCCCCCCCTCCCAAAATCACACACCTCGCCCCAACCACTGCACCCCCACTCCGCCCCACCTCACCCCAACTGCGCCTCCCACCCCCGGATCCTCCACAACTGCACCCCACCTCATACACCTCTCACATCCACCCCACCCGGCACCCAGTTTTTGCATTTCTAGCTTTCTAATGATCTACATATTATGTGTATATTTGTTTACTCGTACACCAATTTTCCCACATTCGTTCATATTGATAAACATTATAAAAAAAAAAAATAAGAAAATAATAATAAAAAATAATTGTATAGGATATGAAATAAAAACATAAAATTAAACAAGATTTGTTTCCAAGTTATATAAAAAAAAGCCACTTCAACCACTTTCTTTGTAAACACACCTGTAATGTTATGATTTAGACACCTGTTAATTAAAAACAAACAAAAAATTCTTAATTTTAATATTATATATTAACTATGTTGATTAATGTCCATTATAATTAGTAGATTAAAAATTCAGTTTATTGGACAAAGTTTTTTTTATTGAAGTTCTTCTTCAATTTTTGTACAACGTTTCGTCTCTCTCGGGACTGTTTCAAGTACTCAATTGGTTAGAACAACATTGGTTGAAATAAAGAAAAAATTCTACTATGTCTCAGTTATTTTTATCTTTATTTTAACCAATGTTGTTCTAACCAATTGAGTACTTGAAAAAGTCTTGAGAGAGACGAAACGTACAAAAATTGAAGAAGAATATAATAATATAATATTTGCTATAACCTATTAGTGGGTTTTAAAATTAAAAAACCAATTAAAAATAAAAGATAATTGAAAAAAATGTAAACAAACTTTTTTATTGAGATTTTCATCTATCAATAATTACTTTAAGTAAGAAAAGATCAATTAAGATTAAATTTGCCGAGGTCCAGACCTAGCCAGATTGCTTTCTCATCCTCAAAACTTGTTAATAGAATTTGTTTAATCAAAATCGGTAGAGCCGTTTTCAAAATAGAATCAAGATACAAATATATATATAATTTTTGCTCGTTTAATAAGAGTAGATAAAAAACCCTATAATCAATGTATAATTGAAACAGTTAATTACTCTGGTAGGTAGGTAAGTACTTACTAAATATTCTAACATTGAAAATGTTTTGTTGTTATTAAATTATATAGGAACCAGGTGATATATACATAGCAGTTGAGGGCGGTGACTTTTCAAACATGGGATGCTGTCCAAAAAACCCCTTCATTTTTTTTAAATTTTATTTTATTCTTCGCGGGTCGACACTTCCTGAAAAAATTGCACTTTTTGCCCTCTGGATGAAACCCCATGTAATTTTTGGCAAAACCGTCACGTGCTAAAATTCAATCTAATTGAATACTACAATTTATGACCTTAATTGAGTCCATGGATTCCGTAGTATTTACCTGAGGACCCTTTGAAGTCGCGCTTGCCGTGAGACCGATTACAATACTTTCCCCATGCTTGGATAAATTAAAAAAATCATCAAAATCGGCGAAGAAATCGAGTAACATAGACACAAAAAAAAATCAGTCGAATTGAGAACATCTTACTTTTTTAAAGTCGGTTAAAAATCCTTTTCACTTCAAAATTGTACCCTATGGACATTCACAATGAGTTGTTTAAAATAACATTTACGATATCTATGCTTTTAAATATTTAATCATAATTTAATTTAAATTTACATTTTTAATTATTTACAATATAATTTAATATATTATTTCTATAGCTAGTAATACTTATATTACAACTTATTTAAATATATCAGTCAAGTGGTAAGTAAAGTTAATTGAAGAGATTCTCTTTGCATTAAGGCTTTAATTACTGAACCGGATTTTTTTTTAAAAAATACCTAGATCTGAGCCTGTAAAACACTTTGATTATAAATAAAATAAATTATAATATAAAATTTAAATAATTAATACTAGTATTTTTTTTTTGAATAAAGGTTTAGGAGGTAGAAATGAACTTATAAAGTGAAATCATTGAGGTTATCTTCTTCTTGATGCAAATAAACATATACCTATACATAATATATTTGTTTGATACTATAGTTTCGATGATTTGACCTTAATCATCAGTATTTTTAATTATAAATATTTTATCTTTTATTTCTAAAGGTAAATTCGTTTTGTAGTAATATGTAGTAAGCAGGTCAAATTCGTTTGTTTAGTGACATGAAAAATATTACGACGAAGCAATCAGGTATTTGAACCCACGAGAAATAACGGATCAAATATTTCTAATTAAAAAGACTGATAATGAAGATCAAACGTTCGAAATTATACTATCAAACAAATAAATTATATAGAGCCTAGAGAACCGAGAGATGCTCGGTAACTTTTTGCCTCTAAATAGCGTAAATTTCAAATTTCAAGGCTCTGCGATTTACCGAAGACGAGATATGAACGATTAAAATATTTATTTTGCGACATGACTAATTTACACCCCTTCCTTTATTTCAATCGCATTAAAATATATACACGACTAATAACTCATGAGACTTGATAGTTAACAAATTTTTACCGAAAAGGTTAGAGTCGTTTTCGAGAAACCGATTCTTTCAAGGGTATTTCAAGGTCAAGTTCCGTTTTTTAAATAGAAACCTATATATTTGTTTACATATTATGAATCTACAAAAAAAAACTTAACAACTTTCATTACAACTATTTTTTTATTTGATATCAAATAAACAAAATATTAAATCAATTAGATCTCAGAAAGGAAAACCATAATAATTATTTTTAACAATTATTCAACTTAATTATCAAATAAAAATGATCAAATATTTAATAATAATTAATAATTTAATAATTTTTCGAAACTGTTCTGTGATATTCCAAAGTCTTCTGGATGAAATCCAGTTCCAATTTCCTTATTTTGGCCTTTTAAAGTTTCTTCGTACCCTTTACATTTTTTGATTTTTTTTTTTTTGATAGATTTACAACACAATAAAATGAAGCTCTTGAGGGAGTATGCTTGTCAGGAAAATGCTTGGCATTCATTTCAATTGCAGCCCCACAAAGCTTCTTCCACATTCACCATAAATTAAGACCATTTTAATTCTGTCTTCAACAAAAAATGCTCCATTTTTATTATGGTAATACAATTTAAGTAACTATCTACTGGATTGACACGAGAAATAAACTTTTTTAAACTCAAGAATTTTAAATAGTTCTATTAAGTAGAAAATAATCTCTTAAATCTGTGTATAATTAAGTTTTAAGATCATTATAAACACTTATTTTAATTGTTTGACTTTTCGATTTAATAATTATTTATTTAATCATTATTATTTAAAAATTAAGTTGAATAATTGTTAAAAATAATTATTAGGGTTTATTTTTCTGAGATCTAATTGATTTAATATTTTGTTTATTTGATATCGAACAAAAAAATAGTTCTAATGAAAGTTGTTCAGTTTTTTTTTGTAGATTCAGAATATGTAAACAAATATATAGGTTTCTATTTAAAAAACAGAATTTGACCTTGAAATACCCTTGAAAGCTTGTTGTAAGCAAACAAACAATAGCGTAGTTTATTTTCCCCCTCCATATAAATAAACTTTTATTTAAAACTTTTTTTCATATAATGCACTGTTTTTGAGTTATAAGACTGTCTGAAGATAAAAAACTCACCAGGTATATATATATATATATATACACGAATTCCTCATTTATTATAATAATAAAATATGTTTATTTGCATCAAGTTGAGGAAAACCGCATTGATTTCTCTTGATTTATTTACCCTTTACAGGCATTCAAATATTGATAGTAAAATGAATTCTTCTCAATGTGAGATAAATATTATTAATACCTAGAGAATTATTTTAATAAATATCTATATAAATTTTTTTTAATATAATTTTAAGAAAATATCTAAATAAGGCCCCGGTAATTCGAGCCTTGGTAATTCCAGACAATCGAGTCTCTATTTTAAAACAAAAGATTCTAGACAAATTATTTAAAATTTAAATTCGTGTTTCAACAGTGATGCTAAGCCATATCTCTTACAAGTTTGGAATAAATTGTTTTGTTGTTTTTTTTAGGATTTTTAGGAGAATTGAATATATAGACTGAGTTTGCAGTGAGTTCTTTGACTCAAATTGAAGGATTAACACACAAAAAAGTAACCAAAATTTTTGACAAAGTGCTAGAACAAAGTCGAGGTAACTCTGAATTGTTTTTATACCTCTCCAGAAAGCGATGGGTAAACCCAAGAAACTAATCTTAATCTTTTTAAATGTAAATAGCCCTTATTGTTCATAAAGAGTAATCAATAAGGTCGTCCTTTGCTTGATGAGAATACAGATATATGATATTTGATTTGTTAGAATTTAGATAATAGTTTCGAAGGTTGGCCTTCATCATTAGTCTTTTAATTAGAAATATTTTAGCTGTTATTTCTTATGTATTCAAATACCCGATTAGGTATAGATAAATTATTATTGTTGTTATAGCAAGCTAGCCAAATAAACGATTCCTGGTATAACAACAAAACGAATCTATCTACGGTATGTCCAATAGGGTATTTGAACAAATGAGAAATAACAAATAAAATAGGAATTTCTAAATAAAACACTGATGATAAAGGTTTTATACCTTTGAACTATAGTCTAAAACCTATATAAATTAATATATACTTTATTATATATGTGGGATTTTATTCTCCGCTCCTTTCAATGTAAAATGCTTTTGAAAATAAAGATTCATTTTCGCCTTGAGAAAGACGTTTGCCAGTCAGAATCTTTCGATAAACTGGCGGGCGACCAGCAGGGACACGCCTCTTATATTGAGAGGAAAGCGCGTGAAATTTATGCATACGTCACCTAAAACGCGCGAATAATTAACAAATCAGCTTAATTGCTAATTAGAGCAAGAGTTATAAAAGAAGCCAGCTCCTCGAAGCGAATTCAGTTGTTGTCATTCAGTTGTCATGTGTGAGTTGTCACTTGTTGAAACTCATTGAATGAGACAATTCACCTGGGAACGAAACGGCTTGTGTCGAAGAAGTAATTTGTATACACGTTCTGTAACGAAAAAGCAATAAATGCGGGCCTTGTGTTTCATTAAAAGCATGTTTCCAATTGCCTCTGGCAAGTTCGTATTTTTAAAAAGCATAGTTTTAACTGCCTAGTGCAAATTTTTATTTAAAAAAGCATTTTTCTGGCTTTAACGCCGCCAATAGGGATTATAATCTCCCATTCAAGCCCGGCTCATATCTTTCCAACTAACCCTTCGAGCCAAACATAATAATCATCTATCATCTTAATCATTTCCTATATATACATATTTATATTTGGTGTATAAATATATATGTTGATGTTTATTTGGATCAAGCAGAGGACAACCACATTGATTTTTCCTTATGAATCAACAACACTGCTACTCTCGGCAAAACAAAAAATTTTCAATATTAGCCCTTATTGTACTCTTTAAACATTAACAAATTACTGTTTGTTTTGTTTTGTTTCATGAAATTACGAGATAGGTATTTATAATTCGAAATGCCTCAGAAAAAATTAGCTTGAGTTACCGGAGCCGATTGTATAGATATTGAAATTATTATTAATTGGGCCTTTTTTTGAGCCCTAGCCAATGTCCTCCAGGATTCGGCACTCCAAATAGTCCTGGGCCAAACTCCATCGGATATGTAGTTTCTTCGATAAACGTTAATTCGAAATTTTTCAGCAAATAAAAGATGGCAATTTTCGATTCGATTCTGGCAAATTGATTCGCTGAAATGAGAAAAATCATAAGTTAAAATATTTAATTTGACCACAAATTGCTTGCGAGAAAAATTAATAAACTTGTGTGTGTACCTCACGAATTTCACTTTAATCCCGCCTTTTTTGAAATCATTGTCCTATTTTTTTTTACCTATTAATCCATAAAAAAGTCAAAAAAAACTAAGATTAAGTGGTATTGGATCAATTTGGATCGAAAACTTGGTGAATCCCTTCTAGTCACGCGCGGATCCAAAGGTGGGTGATGGGACGGGTGGCCAACCTCCCCCCCCCCCTCAAAGCATTGTTGAACTAATTTTTTGATATGCTTATTTAAAACTATTGAACTAGTTATTTGGAGCGAGAGAAGCTGTCAACTACTGAAATAAAAATACACAATGACAAAAAAGAGTAGTGATTTCTTCAATTTACACTAATTAAAACATCTGGTAAAACATGGTCGTTGCCGGACGCCCCCCGCCCCTCCGCCGGTACAAACAAGAGGTCTAGATTCGCGCTTCCCTGATATCGGGATAAAATTTTTAAAAATTTTAAGAAAATCAATGATTAACGCTTGATTTCAAGGTATCAATTGGCTCGCTATAATACTGGTTTAATTGCCTACTCAAATTATACAGATTAAAAAAATATATTCAAAGATCTATTCGAAAAATCGAGTAGGAAAATTGTTAAAAAAACGAATGAAAAGAAACGATAATTCATGAAATGAAGCTCGATTCGACTGCAGCTTACTGATTTATTTCATTTCAGATACTCTTGAGATCGACAAAAATTTTGTTCACAAAAATTCGATGAAAATTAAATTGGCGGGAAGGAAAATACACTCCTGTTCGTTCCCGGTATCCGGATACAAATTTTAAAAATTTCAAGAAAATCAATGATTAACGCTTGATTTCAAGGAAGCAATTGTCTCCCTGTAATACTGGCTTCATTGCCAGATGATATTATAGAGATTAATAAATAACTTCATTGATCTAATCGAAAACTCGTGTAGGAAAAATTGTTCAAAAAACCATATCAAACCAAACGATGATTCGTGATATGAAACTTGATTCTACTGCTGCTTATTTATTTCTTATCATATCGTATTATACGTTTATACCGTCCAACTTTTCACGGGCATTTGTCTATTGAAACCTTATTATTCTATTCCAATTTAATTTCCCGCTACGGACAAATAATAAATATTGCATTGTATTTGTTTGTATTAGTGTTTAAAATGGTTTTTCTTGTTTTCTGACAAACACTGAATTTAGGACTTAGTTAGAGGTTTTGTAAGATCAGCGACGAAATGCACTCTATACGACTTTATGAAAATGACTCATTAACTCATTATGTTAAACTGATAGTGACCAAAAAGAGGTGGATTCTAAAATAATACAATTTTCAATAAAAAATCGAATAAAACTGGTATTATTTACAGTAGAAAAGTCTCATATTTAAAAGAAGTTATGATTGATTGCTAATGAGTCCAAAATTCAGAGGGGGGTTATTTCGTAAATGACTATACATGATTTAATTACTTAAATATTAAATATAAGAGATGGGGCTGGTGTATGGTAAAGTCATGTGGATGGCCACATCGGCTTATTTATATATTTATGTAAAATGTAATTAATATTTTCTTACCGATACAAATCCGAGGACCGACTCCAAAAGGAAAATATGCCCATGGGTTCATTAGGTTTGTATTTTTTCCCTCGCTGAATCGTTCCGGGATGAATTTGTCCGGCTCTGGAAAATATCGTTCATCTCTATGGAAACCGAAAACAGGCAGCCAGACGATTTCATTCTTTTGGATTGTATAGGCTGGCCGAGTAGAAGTCGCCGGGAAAGTGTAAGGTTTCACGCAAGAGCGATCAATAAATGCCACCGGAGGAATGCGACGCATTGATTCTAGTCATTTGAAAAAAAAAAACAAGCAAATTATCAATTTTCTGAAAAACTATTTATATCTAAATTTATCTTAGGATGTATAATTTTTTACGTTAGAAGTTTTTCTTTGGAGACGGACTGATTTATTAATATCTCAGAAATTGGATTAAGGCAGCCAGGAAATAAATAAGAGACAACTTGCAATTAATAATATTTATTTGGAACTGTTTTTCTCTTATAATACTGTTTTTAAACCGACGTTTCTAAGGATCTTGCCTCCTTCTTGAATATATTTATTTATTTATTTATTTATTTAAAAACAATGCTCTGAGGTGGCTACCTCGTAGAGCAGAAACAGAAAGAATATATATACAAATAGTATCATTTAAGTAAGCAAACATAACATATATAACATTTAAATGAGCAAACAGAAAGAATACATACATATAGTAACATTTAAATGAGAAACAGAAAGAATACAGGTATATAACATATATAACATTTAAATGAGCAAACAGAAAGAATACATACATATAGTAACATTTAAATGAGAAACAGACAGAATATAGATATAGAAACAGAAAGAATATAGGTATATAGTAAGATTTAAATGAGCAAGACTCTCCCAGCCCAGTGAGCAACCCAGAGTCAGCACATATTATACACATAGTATACCTGGAGGCACCGAGTGATGCTCGGTAAATTCTTCCTTCAGTTAAAACCTTTATTTTAATATTATTTTTAATTTAAAATTCTGATAAAAAGGTCGATTTTTATTTGAGAGCCGTTTTCAAATTAAAAAAAAAAAAATACAAATATATATAGTATTCGCCCACTGTACCCCCCACCCCGCTTGATCCCGCCCCCGAAACCTCGCCCTACCCCCGGATCCTCCACCACTGCACCTGTTTTGATTCAACCATATGATTCATTTTTATTCATCCAATTGTTAATAAATAAAACCTATCAAAATATGTTATTTTTTCAGAAAATTGAGTTCCGCTTATGCGATATATATTTTTAAATAAATTCTTGATTATTTTTTATTCTATTAAATAAATAAAGTTCTTTATAAAAACAATTATAAAACGTTTATTAATATTTCTAACGTTTATGGAGAACAAAATATGTTAAAATCCACAATCACAATACTTCTTCAAGGCCTTTTAGAACAATGATTTAAGGCAACCCACTGTCTGCCTGGGTACAAAAGGAAATGGGTAATATTTTTTAAAACCTTAGGAATGAGAGTTATCTACCTGAGAATAATTAATTTGATTACGAAAAAAACCATCAAAAACAATTTTGTCGAAGATGAGACCGTGACAAATCGAATTATCACCCCAAAAACCCCCTAACACGTGAATTTCATCAAAATCGGTTTTCAAAATAGAACCAAGATACAAATATATATACAAACAAATATATATAGAAATAAATATACAATTTTTGCTCGTTTAATAAGAGTAAATTTGAACCGGGAGTTAAGTATTTGAACCGTGGTTAAGTATTTGAACAATGGTCAAGTATTAAAACCACGGTTGAGTATTTGAACCATGGTTAAGTATTTGAACCATGGTTAATTTTATTTGAAAATAGCTAATTATTTAGGAAAACGAGGAGTTTACTAAGAAAACCGAAAGTTAAGTATTTAAACTGTGAGTTAAGTATTTAAACCGTGAGTTAAGTAATTAAACCTTGAGTTAAGAATGAAAACAGTTAATTAAATATGAAAACAGCTAATTAAATATTATAATTATAATTATAAATGGTAAAATGGTAACTTAATTAAAATTTGTATTACTTATATTTATTATAATTATTATGTAAAATTTAATTATAAATGGTAAAATTGTAACTAAATTAAAATTTGTATTTATTATCTAAAAATTTGTAAAAAAAAATATGTATTTTACGTATCGGTGACAAAAATGTTCTAACGGACAAGATCAATTTTAATAATAATAATAAAAAAAAAATTGATCATTTATAAAATTACTATTTTTCTTAAATTCGGCATTTTATTTAAAATTTTTGGATTGGAAAAGTCAAAATTGAGTCCGATATTAGATGATAATATAATATTATACGAACCTGAAAGTACCATGTCGAGGTATTTCATATCGCGTATGACTTCATAGGTTGGCTGGCCGTCACACAATTTCAAAATTTCTTCGATTTCTTCATGAATTTTCTCCTGTATTTCTGGATGTTCTGCAATTTGCGAAACTGCGATCGATAATGTTGTAGAAACAGTGTCGAAACCAGCAAAAAAGAACAAGATAGCTTGCACTTGGATATCTTCGTCCGATAATTCTAAAAAAATTGAATAATGAGATAGTAAATTTTTGGTTTTTATAAAATATAAATTGGGGGGTCAGATAGGCTAGGCGGTAGCGTGTCATCCTGCTAACCAAGTGGACCCGGGTTCGAATCCGACTCGAGGCATCCGGGTAAAATCTGACCACCGGGGTAGGGACAAATTTAAATAAAATAAATAGTATCGTAAATGGCTTATGGCTGGAAAGGCTGAAAAGCCAAAAAAAAAAAAATATATAAATTACAATTAAATTTTATATTACTGATGGAGGAAATCACTTGTACGTTATATTTTTATGAAGTAATGAAAAAAATTGAATTTGGGGGCCTCATTTAAATTCAATCATAATACAGGATGGAGGATAAAGATCTACCACATTTTGAAGAGTTATAAAAAATGAAAAAATTTAACTAGAAAAAAAAACTGAATATATTTTTGAAAAGATCATAAAATAATTTTTTTTCAATGTGTTTTAAACATTATATTAGACAAAAAAAAGGGGTGGGGGCAAAAATGAAAGTTTTAGCCCTTTCGACCAAACTCAACCAAATTTTGTATACATATTCTGTGGCCCCAAAAAGGCTAGAAATGCAAAAACTAACAACCCAAAGAGGGGGGGGCAAAAATGAAAATTCTAGATATTTTGACCAAACTCAACCAAATTTTCTATACATATTCTGTGGACCCCCAGAAGGCTAGAAATGCAAAAACTAACCGAATTTTGTATACATAGTTTGGTCGAAAGGGCTAGAATTTTCATTTTTGACCCCCCCCCCCCCATTTTGGGTGGTTAGATTTTTCATTTCTAGCCTTCTGGGGGTCCACAGAATATCTATACAAAATTTGGTTGAGTTTGGTCGAAAGGGCTAGAATTTTCATTTTTGATAACCCCCCCACCCCTTTTTTCATCTGATATAATGTTTAAAACACATTTTAAAAAATATATTTTTATGTTCTTTTCAAAAATATATTCAGTTTTTTTTTCTAATTAAATTCTTTCATTTTTTATACCTCTACAAAATGTTGTAGATCTTTATACCCCACCCTGTATATTCATATAAAAGAAAAAATTATTTATTGATTGTATTTAAGATATTTAAAAAATACAAATCTTTTTAAAACAATCTTTTTCTTTTTTTGAAAATTTACCATTGAAAAAGAGAGAAATTCTCCCGAAACGTTTGGTTGAAAATAAACGTGTTCTAGATTGTTTTGTATTTTTTTACTATTATTTATATAAACACTGCCCAAGAGCCTGACCCTCACAACATGCACTAAGTGGATTGATTTGTGATTGTTTGTCATTTCTACGAGGCATGTTTCTAAAGTAAGTACCATTTTGAAATAAAAACAAGTATACTTTTTATAACAATTTTATTTTCACATGAAAGCATGTATCTTAATCGACATTTCGACATAGTTTCCACCAATATAAGAAGAAATAATTTTATGGGCTGGGCGGGGGTCGAAGGTATCTGTGGATACGGGTCTTAAATAGCTGAAGGTTATAAGTCGCGGGAAAGATGGTGGCAGGGAGCGAGTTCCATTCTCCGGAGGTCATAGGGATAAAAGAGTTGGCGAAAGCGCTTGTTCGACTTTTATCCAATTTGACAGCGAAAGAGGGTGCTGAGCATTTGAAAACCGCGTGTTTCTCGTAAAGAGGGCATTAGGAGGGATAATTGATTTCAGCTTGACTGAACAGACACCGTAATAGTATCTGTAGTACAGAGAAAGGGCAGAAAAGGTTCTTCGGTGACCAAGGGAGTCGAGTGAGTTGGTTAGAGCCGGGTCTCGTATTAGTTTAATTGCTCGCTTCTGAATTGCATCCAGTGTAGCAAGAGAATGCTTGGAGGCTCCCCTCCACAGATGAGAGCCATATTCGAGACAGGGACGAATTTGAGCCTTATACAGTATAAGAAGTTGACTGGGAGTATAACAGCGTCTAGACCTAAATAGGAGACCAAGCTTCGATCCCAACAAGAAGCAAAGTAAATTTATTTGAAAATAATAAAAAACCGGTCCCTCGGCTCCAGAAACTGACAATCTCTGGTTCTACAAAACATCGCGCATGCGCAGGACAAAATTTCGTAACAAGCAACCATGAATCGTGAGAGGCAAAAACAAGATTATCCCGGGTGGTAACCAATCCACCCACCCTCGAGTGGCAACCGGGCATTCAGATTCTGGGGGACCCGGACCATCACGAAGTCAAGAAAGAAACAATGGAAGAATAACGCCAAAAATCCATACATGCCTGGGCACCTTTAACATCAACACACTCATCAGGCCAGGAAAAATTACATAACCTGACTATGGAACTCGATAACACGTTCCGGAAAAAAATAGAGGCGTGGAAGGTCCAACCAGAAAAAAATATCAAGCTTTGCGTGATCCCAAGGGTCCAAACGCAACAAATAATAATAATAATAATAGTAATAATATAGATTTACCAATTTCATCGGAGAACAAATGGCTGTCGGAGGCTTCCTTGTGTTGACTGGCCTCCAGGAGCAAATGGATCATATCTGGTCGCACGATTCCCTCCTCACGACGTTTCTCTAAATTATTCTGAATTAGTTGCTTAAAAAACCTAAAAGGCTTTTCATTCATTAACCCTTCAGGCCAGATCCACTGAAAAATGGTAAATAAAAAAATGTATAATTGAATATGAAACCACATTTTTATCGATTTTAATGAATTATATTAAATTAAAATTAAAATAAGCTGACGTGTTCTGATGTGGCCATCTACTTGACTTTACCATACAACCTGGCCCATCACTTATATTTAATATTTAATCAAATTATTTATAGGGGAGGGGGAGTTGGTTTTTGCATTTTTAGACTTCTGGGTTCCCACTGATTATGTGTACAATATTTGGTTGAGTTTGCTCAATGGCCTAGATTTTTATTTTTTAACCCCCTTCTATTCCCTTTAATTTGGGGTCGATATGCACCAAAATCTAATCAGCCCCTAATCTCAATGGACCAAAACTAGGTGTGAAATTTGGTTTCGATATTCACACTATTTTTTGAGCTAGCTCGTCCACAAAAATTTGGTAACGCACAGACAGACTAACAGGCATTTTGACAAAACAATTATTATCTCGAAAAATATAATTTTTTCGATGTTTACTTATTGGGGCTTTTTTGTAGACCGAAATGCCATGGTTTCGCTCAATTTTTTTAATCAAAATAGTTTCAGCCGTTTTTGAGATATTTCGAAAAAAAGAAGGAAAAAAACACTTTTTTCATGTACCCTGTATGGTAAAGTAAAAATTCTATAAAAAATTATTACATATTTATATGAATATTATACACTTGATTACATTTATGGAGAAGAAAGATTGGAAGAATTAAATTAAGATCATATCAAGGGAAAACGTTAGGCAAACACCAAAGACATGGAAAATAGTAGATGGCCAAAAGTAGGCTTAAAAGAAATAATTAAAAATATTAAAAACAAGAACGCGTCAAGATGGCATGTTAACTTCGGAAGAAGGTGGGAAGAATGGGGAGAACCAGAGATAACAACAAAAATATAGAACTTGGAAAAGGAGAAGAAGAGAGGAATTTTTCGGGAAAAGGAGAAGAAGGGAGGAATTTTTGGGAAAAAGGAGAAGAACTAAAGAATTTTTTGGAAAAGGAAAAGAGAACAGAGGAATTTTTTAGGGGAAGGAGAAGAACAGGGTTATAATGGAAAACAGAGTGAAAAAGGGATAGGATAAATGCTGCAAGAGGACTGGTCTAGCATAGAAAACTCATGTATTTTCCATTAAATGTATAAAATAATTAAAGAAGGAATTAGAAGAGAGAACTATTTTAAATGGAAAATGCGAACGAGAGCGAAAGAAAAATTTGAACCAGAGCGAGATGTGGAAATATACCTAGGTATATAATCTCGGAAGATTTTGGAAGAATTGTGAACAAAGAATAATCAGTAAGTAAAATTTCAAAGTAGGTTTCTCAAAATATTTAAACATCTTTCACCTTGAACAGACACCTAACTCATTAAAAATTAGTGAAATTATAAAAAATAAAATAAAACCCACTTCAAAAAAATTAAATGGAGCAAATAAAATAATAAGAACTCAAAAATCAAATCAAAAGCATTAAAAGCTATAAAATAATTATCTAATTTAGATGATGAAATTATTACATGAAATCACTTTTTGAAGTCGGTGCCAAACATATATTTACATTTTATGAATCGCACTCGACGGATTTTACCTAGTACGTTTGGCGGGTACGCTCGCTTATATACATAGTTTGTTTGGCACCGACTTCAAAAAGTGATTTCATGTTGATATTTCGTCGTTTAGTTGTAACTGAAATTAGATAATTATTTTATACCTTTTAGTGCATTTTATTTGATTTTTGAATTCTTATTATTTTATTTGTTGAGTTTAATTTTTTTGAAGTTAGTTTAATTTTTTTTATAAAAAATTTTTTCTTTTTTCTTTTTAGTGATGTTAAGAATAGTGTCTTAATAATTTGATAATATTTTGTATGCATCTCGTAAGAGAAAGCGTCGGGCGAATGAATCAGAAAATGATACAAAAATTCAATTCATAAATATAGAAATTCTCTCGAAACGTTTTAAATGAACGTTTTAAGATTGTTTTTTGTTTATAAAAGATTTTATTTATTATAATTTCGATTATTTGCTCATAAGAATTGGAGATTTACGTTATTTCGTCTTTAATTATATCATCACAACTTGACTAAATTAATATTGTACCTCTCCTAAGGTACCCCCTTTCCAAGCGTGTGTATACATCGAGGTGCGTTATTTGGTGTTTTTTATGAGAGAAACTTAAGGTCGAGTAATACCCCTAAGGTACCCCCTTTCCAATAAAAAAGTATTCGAGAACCCAATTGGATATATATACAAGAATTGCTCATTTAATAATATAAGATTTAATTTATATACCAATTGGATGATAAAACAAATGAAACTGAGCTTTTTGTGTATACTTTATTAAATGAAGTCGCGCTTCCCGATTACAATACTATACCCATTGGATAAAGTAAAAAAGAAGATGAAAAGTTTAATTTATATAATATAACATTCGCTCTGAGAATACAATTTTATTATTTATATTATTTTGCTCTTCTAAACTCTTTATTATTATTATCTATTAATAATAATAAACGGCCTCGCTTAACATCTTTGCACCTGGGTCCAATTTTTCTCGAGTTTAAAGTTAATTTAACTTAGGATGATTATTAAAACGATATTAATGCATTATCTATCCTTAAAAATAAATATTATAAAAAAATCTTTTTTTGACGGGCAATGTATTATAGTTTTTACTTTACCATACAGGGTATGGTAAAATATTGTAATCGCGCATGAAAAAAGTGTTTTTTCAAAATATCTCAAAAACGGCTGAAACTATTTCGATTAAAAAAATTGAGCAAAACCATGGCATTTCGGTCTACAAAAAAGCTCTAATAAGTGAACATCGAAAAAATTATATTTTTCGAGAAAATAATTGTTTTGTCAAAATGTCTGTTAGTTAGTTAGTCATCTGTGGGTTACCAAATTTGTGGACGAGCTAGATCGAAAACTAGTGTGAATATCGAAACCAAATTTCACAAGTAGTTTTGGTCCATTGAGATTAAGAGCTGATTAGATTTTGGTGCATATCGACCCAAAATTAAGGGGGTTCGAGGGGGGGGGGGTTAAAAATTAAAAATCTAGGTCGTTTGAGCAAACTCAACCAAAATTTGTGTGCATAATCAGTGGACCCCCAGAAGTCTAAAAATGCAAAATCTAACCGCCCATAATGGGGGGGGGGCGGAGAGTTAAAAAATGAAAATCTTGGCCATTTACCAAAGACAACCAAATTTTGTATAAATAATCAGTGGGTCCCCAGAAGTCTAAAAATGCAAAATCTAACCGCCCATAATGGGGGGGGGGGGGGGCGGAGGGTTAAAAAATGAAAATCTTGGCCATTTACCAAAGACAACCAAATTTTGTATACATAATCAGTGGGTCCCCAGAAGTCTAAAAATGCAAAAACTAACCGCCCGAAATGGGTGGGGGGCGGAGGGTCAAAAAATGAAAATCTTTGCCATTTACCAAACTCAACCAAATTTTGTATACATAATCAGTGGGTCCCAGGAGTCTAAAAATGCAAAAACTAACCCCCCCCCCCTTACATGATTATAAATAATTTTATTAAATATTAAATATAAGTGAGGGGCCAGGTTGTATGTTAAAGTCAAGTGGATGGCCATATCAGAACACGTCAGCTTATTTATCTATATTCTAAAATATATTAATATTTACCTCAGCAAATCGTGTATTTAAAACAAACAGCAGTGTTTTGAAGGAATTAAACGGGGATGCAAAATCGACGAGTTCTCTTCCCATTTCGAAAAATTCATTTTGTGGATTATTAAAGGAATCAACTTCAATTCCGAAGACAGTGCTTGCAATGGCATCGTTTGTAAACCGTGTAAATAACTCTTTGAATTCCAGTTTTAGAATAATATCTATTATCAGAAAGGAAAATAAAATGATTATTCAATTAGAAAATTTAAAATTTAAATTAATGTCAAATCAGGAACCTTGATTATCAAAACAGCTTGATTGGAGTGTGTATCGATTTTCCAAAAATTTCTCCATTTGTTGTCCACATTTATCTAAATATTCGAAAATAAATTTCATTTTGCTGATTGTAAACGCAGGACTGAGCATGTTGCGCATTTGCCTCCATCGATGCCCTGCAGAATAAATAAACAAATATTTACTCATACCTAACATAAATCAAGGTAATATCAAATAACGGCAAACTGAATTGAACAAACTCATTTGAAGGTAAGTCTAGTGGAATTGAAAAAAAAAATTATTGATTCCCAACTGAAAAACTTTCTTTTTTTTTAGGTAAATAACAAAATAAAATTATCATAGAAGAAAGAATGGTTCTTAAAATTTTTATAAATTCATATCTAAATATATCAATCGTAGCTTTTCTTCTCTGGAAACATTTTCTATATAAAAATAAATCCCCACGTTCTGATGTGGCCATCCACTTGACTTTACCATACACCCAGGCCTCTCACTTATATTTAATAATTAATAAATGTATGTATGTATGATTTCAAACTATTCTCTATAAAAAGAAAAAATATAAATAAATTAAGTGGATATTGATGAGGCAGTCCAAAAAAAGAAGAAGATAATTTACACTATCTTTTTATTCATAAAACCGACGTTTCGGAGGCTATTCCCTCCTTCTTCAGGGTCTGTAATTGGTCTGTTTTTGGACTGCCTCATCAATATCCACTTAATTCACTTATCAGTCCGTCTCCAAAAATTACTCCAATCTTATATAAATAAATGTTTCATTTCAATTTTAGAACTACTGAAGATGGTCGACCAGTGGTGACCGAAACTGTATAGTTATCAATTAAATAATTCAAATAGTTATTAAAATTATTGTTTTATTATATTTGTGACAAAACCAACCCTTCAATTTAACGAAAAAAATATTTAATAAAATTATTTATAATCGTGTAGGGGGTTTGTTTTTACATTTTTACAGTTCTGAACCCCTAGATTTTTATTTTTGGCCACAGAAAAAAATTTTTTTCGTTATTATAGGTTCATTTTATAGTATATTTTATTTTTCTTGTTATTTTAGTTTGAAAATATTATAATTTTTAATTTTAACCCCCCCCCCCCCCCACCTTAATGTTGGGTCGATTTGCACCAAAATCTAATCAGCTCTTATTCTCAATGCACAAAAACTACGTGTGAAATCTGGTTTTGAAATTCACATTAGTTTTTGATCTAGCCCGTCCACAAAAATTTGGTAACGCACAGACTAACAGACATTTTGACAAAACAGTTATTATCTCGAAAAATATAATTTTTTCGATCTTTACTTATTAGGGGTTTTTTGTAGACCAAGTGCCATTTTTTCTCCCAATATTTTTAATCAAAAAACAGTTTCAGCCGTTTTTGAGATATTTTGAAAAAAAGAAGAAAAAAGCATTTTTTTATGCACGATTACAATACTTGACCATACCCTGGTTAATTAAATAGCTAGCAAGCAATTTTGACTTTTCCAGTCCCAAAATTTTAGATAAAATATAAAATTTTGTAAAAAGACTGATTCAAAACAAAAATTCAATTAACAAAAGTCATGTATGAAATATGAAATGTTTTCTCATATTTATTAAAAATTTGTAGAGAAAAATAATTTTTCATAAGTACTTATATTTTTTTATTTTTATTCAAGATAATTACATCTCCAAGACAGTCTGTATAAATATATTTTTTCAAAATATTTATTTGTTTATAGTTGCTTCATTTTTTTCCTATTTTTTCAAATTTTCAAATTTCAATTGATAAAGGGAGAATTTCTACTAAAACGTCTGGATTTTACTTTACCATACAGGGTATGGTCAAGTATTATAGTCGTGCATGAAAAAAGTGTTTTTTTCCTTCTTTTTTTTCGAAATATCTCAAAACCGGCTGAAACAATTTTGATTAAAAAAATTGAGCGAAACCATGGCATTTCGGTTTACAAAAAAGCCCTAATAAGTGAACATGGAAAAAAATATATTTTTCGAGATAATAATTATTTTGTCAAAATGTCTGTTAGTTAGTTAGTGAGTTAGTCTGTGCGTTACCAAATTTTGTGGACGAGCTAGCTCAAAAACTAGTTTGAATATCGAAACCAAATTTCACACGTAGTTTTCGTCCATTGAGATTAAAATCTGATTGATTTTGGTCCATATCGACCCAAAATTAAGGGGGGTGGAGGGGGGGTTAAAAACTAAAAATCTAGGTCATTTGAGCAAACTCAACCAAATTTTGTATACATAATCATTGGGACCCCAGAAGTCTAAAAATGCAAAAACTAACCCTCCAAAATGGGGGAGGGGGGTTTTAGGGTCAAAAAATGAAAATCTGGTCCCTTGTACCAAACTCAATTATATTTTGTATAAATAATCAGTGGGACCCCAAAAGTCTATAAATGGAAAAACTAACCCCCACCTCCCCTAGATGATTATAAATAATTTTATTAAATATTAAATATAAGTGAGGGGCCAGGTTGTATAGTAAAGTCATGTGGATGACCACATCAGAACACGTCGGCTTATTTAATAAACATTTCTAGATTGTTCTATAAAAGATTTCTGGGATTCTACGGTAACTGTGGTGCCACAATCTGACGATGGGTTCTTATAATACTCGCCAAAATAAGACGAAAATGAAGAATACTTTTTTTTCGAGATTTCGCTTAGTTTTCGAGATATCGAGTTTAAAAAACACTGTTTTTATTATTATTTTTTATTTTTCAATTGGTTTTTATAGAAACTACGGAAACCGTAGTATCACGGGTTCCGTGTGGCGCCGCTACTGACGTCGGATTCTTTTCGAATTAGACAAAATAAGTCGGAAAGTAAAAATAAAATTTTAAACTACAAATTTGAACTGAAATTGAGTTTATGGACCGTGATGTCTCAAATTGTCTCAAGTGTGCGCCAGCGGGCGTTAGCAATTTTCACTTTTAGAACTTTTCATGGGTTCGGTTCTATTCATCATCTCGGCTCATTTAGATAAAAATATGGGTTCCCGAACAAACATTGAAACGTGTGCAACCAAAATTTGGCGTGATTTGGACCAATGTACAGACAAAACCTTAATTTTATATACATAGATAAACATTTCTTGTAGATTTTTTTATAAAAGTTTTTTATTTATTTATAGTACCTACCTATATCTATATATTTTATATACATTGGTGACCACTTTCATGACTAACCCCCCCCCCCCCCCAGTTTCATGAAAAGTACCCCCATTTTATTCAATTCTAAAGAATTATAAGAGATTTTTATTACCTTTTATTGAAGTTATGAGACTTGACCGCTTTTATTTTTAGCAAATAATCCAAACCCCCATTCCTCCTCCAGAAATTTCAATGACGCATTCTGATTCTTAACCCTCCTTGTGGGCACCCCTGTTATATATCGCTCACTCCTTTCTACAACGTCATATCTCAAAAAACAACATGATTTTTCACGCGAGTGATTTTAAAGTTTCAAAGTAGAATAAAATGTATTAAAAATAAATATTAAGCGTCCGGTTGAACTTTTTACTATGCAGCAGATCTTTTTAGATTATTTATAAAATGGCAAATATGCAAAGAAGTTAATTTGTTTGAGCCCTGAGGAAGTCAACAAATTTGACGAAACGTTGGCATAAAATAAAAAATATTTGCATAAGCTATTGTCCTTATTTCCTTACAACAACTTATTAATTATATACTATATATATTTTTGTAAATAAAAGGTTAATAAAATATTAAAATAACGTCTGAATTTTCACCTGTCGAGATTTTTGACTTGTCGGGATTTTGGGATGTTGAGATTTTGACATTCGGGATTTTTGGTGTCACCCGTTATATGTGGTATATGCATAATATATAGGTATAAGTTATTTATATATTATACTAGCTGCAAGGCCTGCCTTCGGAGGCCCTCTTGCTAGGCAGGCGGCACGCCCCCTGGACCCCCACCCCACGAACCCCACCCTCATACCCCCCGATCGACCCCGCACCACCCCACTACCCCTCTGGACCCTAACCTGAATCGCCCACTCTACCCTGCACCACCCCACCTCGCACTCACCCCATGTCCTCCACCCCCGCCTCACACCACCATGCCACACACACCCACCCCGGGCTCCACCCCTGCACCCCCATCACCTACCGCACCCCCACCACCCCACTAAGCCTCTGGATCCTCACCTGAACCCTCCACTCCACCCTGCCCCCCACCGCACCAGAACACCACTCCCGCACCCTGTTTTTGCATTTCTAGCCTTCTAGTGACCCACAGATTATGTATACAAAATTTGGTTAAGTTGGCTCTAGGGTAAGAATTTTCATTTTTTGACCCCCCCCCCCATTTTGGGTGGTTAGTTTTTGAATTTCTAGCCTTCTAGTGACCCACAGATTATGTATGAGAATTTGGTTGAGTTTGGTCCAAGAAAATTTTGACATTTTGACTCTCCCCCTTTTTTGAGTAGTTTTTTGGGGGAATTTTTTTAAAGAAAAGTTGTCAGAAATCACATCCCCTACAACTTTGCTCAATATAAAATTTCCTGTAGGGTTAATAGTTTATGAGTTATTTGATAATTTTCATTCGAGCGCCCCCCATTTCATAATAATCCCTTCAGCCGTATTTACGTGAATCGAGATCAACTTTTCGGAAACGATGGAAACATACAGACATACAGACAGACAGACAGGAATTTTGTTGAGGGTGTTTTCGTTCATAACTTTTCTTGAAACGTGTGCAACCAAAATTTGGCGTGATTTGGACCAATGTACAGACAAAACATTAATTTTATATATATAGATATAAGTATGTATACCAACTTTTCAAAACCAAAACCAACCAAGTTTTCTTGGACTCCTGATGATGGACTAACCCCCGAAATATATCGAATTCAAAACTCAATTTTGTTTTATTTCTTTTTTGTGAAACCTACCTTGCATCTTGCTCAAGTTTTATTATTATATTAAAATGTTTCACCTAGAACCAACACCTAACTCCTTAAAAGTTATGTATATTGGTTTACTAAGCAAAGGAAAACCTCATTGATTTCTCCTTTTGAAATTTTTTTCTTATAAACGAAACACTTTAAAATACATAAATGAACAGATAATACAAACCTTTTAAGCCGAAGAGGTTTTTACTAAAGAAGCCGGTATCGTAGTCCCTATGGTCTGTGAAATGGTCGAAATCCTTGACGGTGACCAGCTTGAGCATCTCTACGTCGGCCACTACCACAACCGGTTTATGGAACTCATAAATTCCGCCTAATCCATAATGCTTGAATTTCTCATAATAAAATCGGGCGTGTTCGTAGCCGCTGTGAATTTGGAAAAAGACCCGAGCCAAATGGCCCAAGCCCGGGAACAAGCGCGCCGAGGGCAGGCGCGATTTCGAAAAGCGTTGATAACAGTGGTATAATTTCACAGTAATATAAAGAATAAACAGGCAGAGGCAGGTTCGCCAAGACAGGAAAAATAGCAAGCCTCTCGACACATCCATGGCTAATCGCAAACAAACTAATGATTGCTTATCGAGATGAACGTCCAAGTCATTGGAAAATAATCATTAATCATTCAAAAAGTGACAAAAGCCTCTGATAACTGTTACATAGTACACTACTAAAAACTTTATTTATCACGGCAGAGAGAATTAGTATTAATAACAAAAATTCAAGTATTGGCTTCTAGTACTCAATTCCATATGGTTGGATTGTATAATCATTTATTTGCTTTTGTTAATATAAATAGAAAATGAATGAATCACGAATTATGAATGCTGGATATATTCAAGTCTATTAAGGAAAAAAAGATATTAACTACTATTCTGAGAAAAAATATTTGGTAGTTCAAGCAACTAACCAGGAAAGTTGACAGGAAAATAAATTAATTCTTTTTTGTTTTATTTTAATAAAATAATTTATGTACATATTATTAATAAATATATATTATACATTCAAATATTTTAAAATAAAAACTGACGAAAAAATGAAAACTTAGGCTCTCAAGAATAGGTATTAACTATTCAAAAATTATTTTTACTTTACCATACAGGGTACGGTCAAGTATTGTAATCGTGCATGAAAAAAGTGTTTTTTTTCCTTCTTTTTTTTCAAAATATCTCAAAAACGGCTGAAACTATTTCTATTAAAAAAATTGAGCGAAACCATGGCATTTAGGTCTACAAAAAAGCTCTAATAAGTGAACATCGAAAAAATTATATTTTTTGAGATAATAATTGTTTTGTCAAAATGTCTGTTAGTTAGTTGGTCTGTGCGTTACCAAATTTGTGTAGGAGCTAGCTCAAAAACTAGTGTGAATATCAAAACCAAATTTCACACGTAGTTTTGGTCCATTGAGATTAAGAGCTGATTAGATTTTGGTGCATATCCACCCAAAATTAAGGGAGGTCGAGGGGGGGGGGGGGTTAAAAATGAAAATCTTGGCCATTTACCAAACTCAACCAAATTTTGTATACATAATCAGTGGGACCCAAGAAGTTTAAAAATGCAAAAACTAACCGCCCGAAATGGGGGGGGGGGTTAAAAATGAAAATCTTGGCCATTTACCAAACTAAACCAAATTTTGTATACATAATCAGTGGGTCCCAGGAGTTTGAAAATGCAAAAACTAACCCCCCCCCTCCCCTACATGATTATAAATAATTTTATTAAATATTAAATATAAGTGAGGGGCCAGGTTGTATGGTAAAGTCAAGTGGATGGCCACATCAGAACACGTCAGCTTTTTTACTTTACCATACATTAAATTTAAAATAAAATTCTTATTTAATATTTTCATCCGATTCCAAAAAAAAGACTGTTCATTTAAATAATTTCAAATATGTATTTCAAAATGAATTTCTGGAAATATTAGATAACATCAAGCAGATAGAAAAAGTAGAAAGTTGAACGCAAAATAACTCAAATGTTTAATTACTCGGGGCTTGGTTTTCATTTGTTCAAGTTCACATTCTCCATATAACACTTGAAAATGAAAAAAGTGTTTTTTTGCTTCATTTTTTTGAAATATCTCAAAAATGGCTGAAACTATTTTGATTAAAAAAATTGGACAAAACCATGACATTTCGGTCTACAAAAAAGCCCTAATAAGTGAACATTGAAAAAATTATATTTTTTGAGATAATAATTATTTTGTCAAAATGTCTGTTAGTCCGTTAGTGTGTTAGTGCGTTAGGTCTGTGCGTTTCCAAATTTTTGTGGACTAGCTAGCTCAAAAACTAGTGTGAATATCAAAACCAAATTTCACAGGTAGTTTTGCTGCATTGAGATTAAGATCTGATTAGATTTTGGTGTATATCGTCCCAAAATTAAGGGGAGTGGAACGGGGTTAAAAATTAAAAATCTAGGGCATTTGATCAAACTCAACAAAATGTTGTATACATAATCAGTGGGCCCCCAGAAGTCTAAAAATCCAAAAACTAACCCCCTACATTATTATAAATAATTTTATTAAATATTAAATATAAGAGAGGGGCCTGGGTGTATGGTAAAAGTCAAGTGGATGGCCACTTCAGAACGTGTCAGTTTATTTGATTTCATTAATACTTTTAGGTAGTTCTTTCTCAAATGCAAAAATTCAAGAAGTCTTCGAAACTTGGAATATAAGTCATTAAAAGCATAATAAACACACTGTTAAAATTTGAAGACGATTTACCACACCAAATATGAAATAATTGCAATTAAAAATGAAATTTTGTGCATATGGATAGCATGGGAAAAAGTGGGAAAATGATCATTATTTTATTTTATTTTCATTGAACGACTTTCATCATCTTGATGAAAAATTAATATTCGTTAGAATAATATATTCGGAGTAACTTAATAAAATTCTTCGTTCAGAAAATCATTTTAAATTTACAAAATACTTGAATAAAATTTATTGTTTAAATTTCTACTCGACTGTTAAAATTTAATTTTTTATTTTATTATTTTATAATAATAAATTTTGTATTGACATTATTTCTTTCAGCAAGTAAACTGAATAAAAGTTGTTGTTCAATTAGTTACTTAATTATTTTTGCAAATTTAATTATAATTTGTTGTAAAAAAGTAATAATTTTGAATAATTTATTATAAGAACAAACTGTGATTAAATTATTGTTCATAAATCTTAAATTCAAAATTTAAAATTTGGAAACATCATTAAAATTTTTGTAACTGTAGCTTTTAAAAAGCCCGCCTCAATCTTTGTCGCTCGTTCCGCGCTCTCGCCTGCACTTCAAGCCTTAAATGGAACGCCTCAGAGCGAGGTAACGCCGCATGAGTCATGTTTTTTCGTGCGTGTATCCGGCTCCATCTAATTATAAGACGTTGTCACGTCAAAAAGAACAGTCGCTTGCAAACGATCTATTCATATAGAGAATATAGTAGTGTGATAAATACAGTCACATTAAAAAAACATAACCTAAAATTTTAGTACAGTTCATATGTATAGAGTGGTTACAAGGCTAAAACTTTATGTGTGGATTCTCGCGAAAGAACTACCTTAAATCGATGATAATGCAGCTCAAGGATAATTAAAACTACGAATACCGAATAATAATGTAGCATCTAGTACCTTTGGCAAGGGCGTAGAGTGAGCAATGTCTGACAAGCCGTAAACTTGTTTGTCAACTATTTCTCACTACGCCCATACCATTCACTATATTTTTTGTAATACCACTTGAGAAAAAATACGATTTGAGAGATTATATTTACGTACAATTTAACAGTAATACGATTAAATCTTAATTATATCAATAAATATTATAATAAATAATGATCACTTTATTATAAATAAATAGCAATAAATGGCTACCGGTTATACATATTGAGATTGTTTACAAATATCTGGGTCGATATGAGTTTTTACTTAGATTTTCACTATAATTGTCGCGGTTGTTTTTTTGAACTATGTGATATAAACAACATACTCTATAGCTTTTTAAAATAAATGTGCTGGAATGTAGACGGGGTTGTAAAGAAAAGTGGAACTTAACGCACACCGTGCGAGAAAAGTGTATGTACTATAGACAGTCAGAAATCAATTGGTTTACCCAAACGAAAAGACTCGAAAATCTGACTTTCGTGATAGGTATTACAAAAAATAATGTATTAGACATCATTTGCATCCTCTGATGATTTTCCCCTCTTCTTTAGGGTTGAAAAGAATCTACGAAGAAACCCCTCCCCCTTCTTTTGTCTCCTTTAACAGTGCTTTTGCTTGGCTAGTATTAGAGTTTGTCATTTAAATCATGTTAAAACCCGAGCGAGCCTTTAAAAGCAAATATCTCTACGACTAAATATTAAAATAAAAGGTAAAATAAAATTTAGGGAACGCGGTGTTGGTTTATAGTGAAACATTGTTAAAATTAAATTAGGTTAGAGTTGGTGGTGTTTCCTTGTGAAACACCACCAACTCCAACCTAATTTAATTTTAAAAGGTAAAACTTTGAATAAACGTATTCTTTTACATATTGTCGCCGTAGAGAGTAAACCTGCTAACTCACAACAAGGAAATTTTACAGGGCAGAGAAAAAACAAGCAAAATTTAATATTGTTGTTATGGAAAAAACTATTTTTCACATTTTTTTCTACAACTTACGATAGTAATTTTAAGTAGCAGTTTTATTTGGACGATGCTGCATCTGTTTTTCTTTCGAACGGTATTAATATGTCATATATGATAAAAAAAAGAGTTAGCAGGTTTACACTCTAATCCGACGAAATGTAACTTGAACTCACTGGTTTTGGGGGTAAACTTCCCAGAGGGAAAAGAAATAGAAAAATTTTTTAAGAAAAAAATAAAAACCGACTTCAAAAAATTAAGTGCAACAAATATAAAAATACACTAAAAGGTATAAAATAATTATTATCTTATTTAGTTACAACTAAACGACGAAATATTAACACGAAATTACTTTTTAAAGTCGGTGCCAAACAAACTATACCTATAAGCGAGCGTACCCGCCAAACGTACTAAGTAAGATCCGTCAAGTGCGATTCATAAAAGGTATATGTTTGGCACCAACTTCAAAAAGTAATTTCGTGTTAATATTTCGTCGTTTAGTTGTAACTAAATAAGATAATAATTATTTTATACCTTTTAGTGTATTTTTATATTTGTTGCACTTAATTTTTTGAAGTCGGTTTTTATTTTTTTCTTAAAAATTTTTATTTTTCTCTTTTTAGTGATGTTATTAATAGTGATTATATCATCAGAACTTGACCAAATTAATATCACACCATCCCTAACACACCCCCTTTCGGATAAAAAAGAACCATCGAAATCGGTTCATAAACAAAGAGGTTAGGTCTAAACAAACCTAAACAAACCTAATAAAAAAGGTCTAATACCTATGAAAAAAAATCGAAAAAAAATGGGACCAATCGGAAGCTAGACTGGACCCAATGCAAAAAAAAATTTCAAAATCGGTTGACAATTGGCGGAGATATGAGGTAACATAGGCACAAAAAAAAAAAAAAAAAAAAAAAAAAAAAAATTCAATCGAATAGAGAACCTCCTCCTTTTTTGAAGTCGGTTAAAAATAGCAGAAGTTTTTTTATAATTTTAATATTTGTTTGACAAAAATTCTTAAATTTAATAAATTAAATAGACTATATAAATATTTTTTAATAATAATACCGCTCCAAGAAGATGTAGAAGAACAGCCTCTTTACTGCAGAGTGAACTTCTCTGCATCGTGGAAAAAAAGGAGAAAAAATTTCAGGAACGGAAATATTGATTTTTTTTACTCTATGACTTGCCATTTCTGAACGCAGGAGGCTACCTACGTCAAGTACGACCAGCTCTGAAGAACACGAAACCCGATTATCTATTAAAAGTATCGTTTATTTTCACCTAGTACAGTCGACTTTAGATAATTCAAAATCCAAGGGATTACAAGAAAAATTCGAATTATCGAGACTTCAAATTATCAAGAAGTTTGAATTATCAAGAGGAAAGAAAAAAATTTGAGTTTTTATTATATTTTTGAAAAATATGTGGGAGCTTATATAAATTTTATATAGGTACAGCCTCAAGTAAAAAGTAAAAATAATGAAAACGGCAAAAAAGAACAAGAAAATTACATATGTATTAACATAACATACCTAATTAAAAAAATGAGGAGTAAACATTGATATGAAAAATTCGAATTATAAAGAGAGTAAGTGGCCTAGTTCGAATTATAGAACGATCTCTCTCTCTCTCTCTTGTTACGAAAAGGATTTCGAGTTATCGAGCTTATCAAAATACTCAGCATTTTTTTGATTTACTAAAGTTAACAGCTGAATAGTTCGAATTATCGAGAGTCGACTGTATATTGACAAAGTGATAGTATATTTTTGAACCTTGAGATTTAAAGGTCTTTAAAGCGTCAAAACCTCGGAAGAGGAACGAAATACTTCCATATTTATCTAATATCATAAAATGATAATATGAGTATAAGTGGAAGTAAAAAATTGAAGAGGGACAACGTTAAAAACTGATCTCTAAAAATTAGACGAATTGGATATCGAGTAGTTTTTAACCGACTTCAAAAAAGGAGGAGGTTCTCTATTCGATTGAATTTTTTTTTTTTTTTTTTTTTTGTGCCTATGTTACCTCATATCTCCGCCAATTGTCAACCGATTTTGAAAATTTTTTTGCATTGGGTCCAGTCTAGCTTCCGATTGGTCCCATTTTTTTTTCGATTTTTTTTTCATAGGTATTAGACCTTTTTTATTAGGTTTGTTTAGGTTTGTTTAGACCTAACCTCTTTGTTTATGAACCGATTTCGATGGTTCTTTTTTCTCCGAAAGGGGGTGTCTTAGGGATGGTGTCATATTAATTTGGTCAAGTTCTGATGATATAATCACTATTAATAACATCACTAAAAAGAGAAAAATAAAAATTTTTAAGAAATAAATAAAAACCGACTTCAAAAAATTAAGTGCAACAAATATAAAAATACACTAAAAGGTATAAAATAATTATTATCTTATTTAGTTACAACTAAACGACGAAATATTAACACGAAATTACTTTTTGAAGTTGGTGCCAAACATATACCTTTTATGAATCGCACTCGACGGATCTTACTTAGTACGTTTGGCGGGTACGCTCGCTTATAGGTATAGTTTGTTTTGGCACCGACTTTAAAAAGTAATTTCGTGTTAATATTTCGTCGTTTAGTTGTAACTAAATAAGATAATAATTATTTTATACCTTTTAGTGTATTTTTATATTTGTTGCACTTAATTTTTGAAGTCGGTTTTTATTTTTTCTTAAAAATTTTTTGTAAACAGAGGTTCAAATTTTCGGGCCTTATCCGAACCCATCCATCGATGGTTCTCAGTTGACATTACACTAGTGCGTTGTGTCCAGTCTGGAGCCGACACTGCCATATAATTTTTATCTTAATCCTTGAAACATATTGTGAAATGATACGAAGAAACTAATTCCGTCTTTAAACCTTTGGGGGTCACATAATCGCTTTGATAAGATAACGCTGAATTCTTTAGATTAGAAACAAAATAATATTTATGATAGCAGCGAGTGATTGTAAATGTGCGAATCTGACGAAAAAATCATTATATATATTGAAATAATTTATTGATTGTTTTTCGTAGCAAATAAATACAATACTTTAATAAAATCAATCTCAAAACGTTTATTAAAAATCCAAAAACTTCGGGAAAAATTTACCCTATATCAATGGAAATTCGGAAAAATTCGCTTATTTAAAAAGAAAATATAGAGTACCTATATACTTTTAGTTGTTTTATCCCAAGATTGTAATGTACTGAATTTAGAAAAAAAATATTAATTTTAGAAATAGTCAAAATTTTAAGTAACAAAAATTCAATAAATAGAAGGTCTGATATTTATTGTTTTTCTAATACATATTTATCAAAGATTTTTAAAGAAAAATAACCTTTCGTAAATATTTATAATTTTTATTCAAGGTATTTTTTTTTTAACGGCTAATATACAGTGATATAGTACAATATTTATCAAACATAATACGTTATAACAATATTAATAATTAAAAGCAAAATAATACATTATAATTATGGGTATAAAATAAAACAATATTATAAAAATGACAAATATGCAGGGAAGTTTAGTATTTGAGCCCTGAAGAAGTCAACAAAATTGACGAAACGTTGGCAATAAAATATAAACTATCTGCATAAAAAATACAGTCCCCGATTCCCTATAATAACTTTAATAATTTTATCGATGGACATAATTAATCAAAATAAATACAGTAATGTTCACTCCATAGATTAGTGTTAGCTTTTTTGAGCAAAATATCAGCTCTGTTAATACTTAAGGTAGTTCTTTCACAAATGCAAAAATTCAAGAAGTCTTTGAAACTTGGAATATAAGTCATTAAAAGCATAATACACATACTGTTAAAATTTGAAGACGATTTACCACACCAAACATGAAATAATTTCAATTAAAAATGACATTTTTTACATACAGTAGATAGGGAAAGAGTGGGGATATGATAATTATTTTTTTTTCATTGAAGGACTTTCACCATCTTGATAAAAAACTAATATTTGTTAGAATAATATATTCGGAGTAACTTAAAAAAAAATTGAAATTATTTACCTCTTAGTTTTGATTAAAAACAAAAAAAAACATATTTGGGCGATTATTTTTAGTGGAGGGGATATAAGAACAGTCGCTTGGAAACGATCCGGCAAGTATGTGTGTATCCATATAGAGATTTCGTAGTGTGAGTGGACAGTCACGTTAAAAAAACAACCTAAAATTTTAGTTTCGTTCATATTTATAGAGTGGTTACGAGGCTAAAACTTTTTGTGTAGATTGTTACGAAAGAACCTCCTTAATGAGAAATCTAGAGGGTTTTCCAATCGTTGTGACAAATTATTGTAACAGTGACTTATTCTGGAGGCGACTGTGGGTAAGTGGCTAGAGTGTTGGGTCGCTGACTTGAAGATCGAGTCTCGGCAGATAGATCTTTGCAGTCGTCTCCTCTTGGAAAGTAATGGCAACCTACCAAGAGTATAATTGCCAAGTGACCTCTCCAAATTAGCCTTTCGGAACCGGTGTTAAAAAGTAGGTCCCGTATATCTGTGTAAAACAACTAAACACACTCAGCACAGGTATATGTTGAGAGGCGGCGACAGCCGTTTCGGGTATGGCACTCGAAGAAGAAGACTTAGTCTGAATGCAGGATTTGTTTCATAGTGACGACTGAAAAGTATCTCTGAATAAAATGCTAATCTGTTTCTCAATATATAATTTGAACTGTGTATAGGAAATACTTTCTATTTTTTTATTAGAAATTATTCCCTATACACAGTTCAAATTATTTAAAAACAAATTACCATTTTATCCAGAGATACTTTTCAGTCGTCACAGTATAGGAAATAGGTTTTGAAGTTCCGAACATTTCACCTGGTTGGACTTAATCTTATATAAAAATAAAACTTCAGAAGCAATCATAGAAGAGGAAACAGAAAGCAGACAGAAAGTTTCAGCAGTGGAAGCATAATCATGGTCAAACCTCGACAAAGTATTCCTGGAAAGGAATTCCAAATGTCTTATAACTTTGTTCTGAATTATCTCTAGTCTGTCCATGTTAATCCTTTCGATAGGCCTCCAAATTGTTGATGCATACATTAATATAGATTTGATTAAAATTATGTATAAGTATTTAATTGACTCTGGACTTTAAAATGACTTAGTGTTACGGTATTAAGATGTTACGTTATTAAGTTAATCTCCAAGACAATCTGTGTTATTTTCTATTTTTCAAAATATAATATAATCAAATGGTTTTTTATCATACTCTTTTAATCCAACTATTTTTTCAAAAATTTCAAATTTCCATTGATAATGGGAGAATTTATCCTGAAACGTATTAAATTATAATAAAGATTTATTTATTGTATACCTGCCTATATAAGGAAACTCAAAAAAGGACCAAGTGATGTTGCAGCCAAGCCATAACAAAAGTCCATCATCGCCTAATAGATGACACTGGCGCAACTCAACTCGAAAGAGTGAGTGAAAATACAATATGTTCTAATATATAGAACAGAGAGATTACGAATTGAAGTGCCAAGCAGTCAACTCGCATACCATGTTCGCTCTCTGATTTTGAGGTGGAATTGATGGGGTTTTTTTACTTTCTTTTAAGGATTTAGAAAAAAAGACCATTATAATAAAATGTGAGGAGAAAGAATTGAGAAATCACTTCATGGAAATCCTGGAAGGCGATGACAAGAGGATAAAAATGAATCTAAAAGAGAAAATTGAGACGAATAAAAATAAAGAAGATTGACTAATTCCCGCTCTGAAAATAGCCATAACCAATGGCCGAAACGTTAGTGGGAATTGATAAATAAATAGAAAAAATTGAAGCCCCGAGTAAAAATGAAAATTGATTTTAAATAAATAAAATACCCAGGTAACACACAATATCCTCAGAATATTCTAAGAAGATTTAAATGTCCTTAGAATATCCTTAGAATATCCTTAGATATTGTGGTTACCTGGTAGCTGCACCATAGCTGCATGACGCCCGCACTTCATGCCCGCAATACCGCCGCACCACAGCCGTTTGCAGGACAAAACCGCCGCACGCCAGCATATCCGCACCACCGCCGTAACACAGCTGCACCCAATCTAATTTTTATTGAAATCCCTTGCTGCAACACCGCCGCAAAACAGCTGCACGCTATTCAATTTTTAACCGACTTTCTGCACGTCTCTTATTTTAAACCTAAACAAAAAATAAAGAAGAGGAAGAAGCAGATTCAGAGCTGAATAGAGAGATTGACATGGAGGAACTAGAGAGAGAGATTAAAGAACTCAAAAGGAATAAAGCACCAGGCCCAGATGGAATTCCGAACGAATTTTTCAAGATGTTGACTCCAGGAAGAAAAAGATGCGAAAAACTCTCTACTTAAAACTGTTAGTTCTTACAAAATTATGACAAGTATAATGACCAAAAGAATAAACAAGATATTGGAGGAGAGAAACATTTTAACTGAAAGTCAGTACTGATTTAGGAAAAAGAGAGGAACGAGAGACAATATTTTTATTTTAAATACCTAGCTTGATAGAAAATAAATTAAAAAAAAAAAATTTATAAAAATAAATAAAACCGACTTCAAAAACCTTAAATGCAACAAATAAAATAATAATAACTTAAAAATAAAATATAATCCACTAAAAGGTATAAAATAATTATCTTATTTAGTTACAACTAAACGACGAAATATTAACATGAAATTTCTTTTTGAAGTCGGTGCCAAACATATACATTTTATGAATCGCACTTGACGGATCTTACTTAGTACGTTTGGCGGGTACGCTCGCTTATAGGTATAGTTTGTTTGGCACCGACTTCAAAAAGTAATTTCATGTTAATATTTCGTCGTTTAGTTGTAACTAAATAAGATAATTATTTTATACCTTTTGGTGGATTTTATTTTATTTTTAAGTTATTGTTATTTTATTTGTTGCATTTAAGTTTTTTGAAGTCGGTTTTATTTATTTTTATAAAAATTATTGTTATTTTTCTCGTTTTAGTGATGTTATTAATAGTGACTTAATATAATACCTTGCATGCATCTCGTAAGAGAAAGCGTCGGGCGAATGAATCAGAAAATGATAATAAAATTCAATTCATAAATAAAAAAATTCTCTCGAAACGTTTGCGGGTTTTAAATGAATGTTATAAGATTTTTTATAAAAGATTTTATTTATCATAATTTCGATTATTTGCTCATACGAATTGGAGATTTACATTATTTCGTCGTTGATCCTATCATCAGAACTTGACCAAATTAATATGGCACCATCCCTATGATACCCCTTTCCAATAAAAAAAGAATCATCGAAATAGGTTTATAAACAAAGAAGTTCTTACTAAAAGTAAAACTTTATTTTCTTAAAAAAAATCTGAAAATGAGAGTTAAGGGGGGACCTTTTGTATCATCTCATTTTTGAAGTGGTTCATAAATTTAATTTTTTAGGGGAGATATAAAAATAAATAGTTTTTAAGGAATTTGGTGAAACATTTTTTAAAATTATTGGATAAAATATTATTTTCGAGCTCTGTATATAATATTAAAATAAATTAAAATTTCTTTAAAAGTAAAACTTTATTTTCTTAAAAAAAATCTGAAAATGAAAGGTAAGGGGGACCCTTTGTATCACTTCACCATTTTTGAAGTGGTTCATAAATTTAATTTTTAGGAGAGATATAAAAATAAATATTATATTCGAGTTCTGTATATAATAATAGAATAAATTAAAATTTCTTTTAAAGTAAAACTTTATTTTCTTAAAGCACCGGATCTACCCAAAACAGAAAAACATTGCAATACAAAAAAGTTTCGGAATCTCTGATTTAAATTGTTTTATTATTATTTTGTTATTAATGACGTTTGAAATAATATTGTTTTTCAAATAGACGAATATATTATTTATGAGTTTACAGTGAATATGTAAAAAAAAACCTGTCCGATCCGAAAGGTGCATATGGGTATCCCAATGACATTTTATACCAAAAAAAATGTAATAATAATATTATTCATGAAAATAAAAATGTTAGGTATTGTAATTTAAAATGTACGTTTTGTACCAAATTTCCCCAATATCTAGCAAATTTTCAAAATGTGGCAACATCGTCATCGGCGGCGGTATGTTAATTTTGGATGCTATAAAATTAGCATGATGTTGATATTTTGGCGAAAAATTAAATATCTAATATTTAGTGCTAGGGGTTCCTCAGAAATAAATATAAATTCTCTAGGGATCCTCGCTCTACAAAAGGTTGAAAAACACAGAATATTTGAAAAAAATATATATTTTTTTTTTATTTTAGATTTTTCAATATCCTGCAATAGAAAAAAGAATAAACAACTTTCAAAAATATATCATTTTAATAACAATAAATATAACATTAAATTCATATATAAGTATACATATGTAATTTAGGTATATATGGTAAATAAATATTTGAATATAAAAAAATATAAAAATCATTCTTTAATTGAAAAGTTTTTGTTTTGCCGAGAGTAGCAGAGTTGTTGATTCAGAAAGACAAACAAAGAGGTTGTCCTCTGCTTAATGCAAATAAACATACACACATATATATTGAGATGATATATCAGTATATATATATATTATTTATTTGTTTGAGACTATAGTTTCGAAGACTTGTCAAACTTTGTCAAACAAAGAAAACAAAGGAAACAAAGAAAAATGGAAACATATGTTTATATTTGAGTGTGAACCAGAAGAATGTTTTTCATTCTAAGCTGACCACCAGTGAAGAAACATCAAATTTTCAATATCCATACGATATTGACTCCATGAAAAACAACATTTATAATTAAAAAAGACTGATGATGAAGACCAAGTCTTCGAAACTATAGTCTCAAACAAATAAATATATATATATATATATATATATATAATAAAGATAAGAGTAAATAGATATTTTATTTAATATGGATTTACTATGAGTTAAGGATACTGGGTCACTTATTTCACATTAAAATTTAAAAATTAAAAGATATAGAAATTTTTTTTCTTTTTCAATATATATTTTCGGGCTATCAACCCATCTTCAGGAAATACAGAAGGTAACTAAAAAAAAAAAAAATTTTTTTTTAGTTACCTTCTGTATTTCCTGAAGATGGGTTGATAGCCCGAAATATATATATTGAAAAAGAAAAAAAATTTATATCTTTTAATTTTTTAATTTTAATGTGAAATAAGTGACCCAGTATCCTTAACTCATAGTAAATCCATATTAAATAAAATATCTATTTACTCTTATCTTTATTAAAGATGTTTCACCTTGCACCAACACCACAATCTCTACTGATTATATATATACAGATATATCATCTCGATATATATGTGTGTATATTTATTTGCATCAAGCAGAGGACAACCTCTTTTGTTTCTCTTTGTGAATCATTCTTTAGCCTAAAATATATCGTATTAATTAATATTTTATGATGAAAACCACGATATCCATGACATCTCTCCGATATAATTATAATGATTAATTACATGTAAAATAACCCTACTCGCCACTTATGACATCTAGCTGCAGAAAATATATTCTCATACGAATAATACATTTATTTTCTATTTAACTAGCGCCTCTGATTTTCGTCAATACACCTAGTAGTGTAGGTAGAATCCCAGACAATAATATAAACAACACATATCGTCGCCTTAGAGAGTAAACCTGCTAACTCACAACAAAGAAATTTTACAGGACAGAGAAAAAATAAACAAAATTTAATATTGTTGTTATTGAATGAAACTAATTTTTACATTTTTTTTTCTACAACTTACGATCGTAATTTTAAGTAGCAGTTTAACTTGGACGATCCCAAGTAGCACAAGAATAATCTAAATATAAGCTGACGTGTTCTGATGTGGCCATCCACTTGAATTTACCATACAATCTGGCCCCTAAAATTATTTATAATCATGTAGGGGGGTTAGTTTTTTCATTTTTAGATTTCTGGGGTCCTACTGATTATGTATACAAAATTTGGTTGAGTTTGCTCAAATGGCTTAGATTTTTAATTTTTAACCCCCCCCTCCACCCCCTTAATTTTAGGTCGATATGCACCAAAATCTAATCAGCTCTTAATCTCAATGGACCAAAACTACGTGTGAAATTTGGTTTTGATATTCACACTAGTTTTTGAGCTAGCTCGTCCACAAAATTTGATAACGCACAGACTAACTAACTAACTAACTAACTGACATTTTGACAAAATAATTATTATCTCGAAAAATATAATTTTTTCGATGTTCACTTATTAGGGCTTTTTGTAAACCGAAATGCCATGGTTTCGCTCAATTTTTTTAATAATTTCTGAGATATTTCGAAAAAAAGAAGGAAAAAAACACTTTTTTCATGCACGATTACAATACTTGACCATACCCTGTATGGTAAAGTAATATTCTGATAATATCTTTCTGGATATTTGAATATCCTGTGAATAATCTTTCAATCTTCATAGATATTCTGGGAATTTTCTTAAGACTAAAATATTCGTGTAGAACATTTAATTTACTAGAATATTCTTAGTTGAACATTCTTAGATTATCGACCAAAGGATATTCCCGGAAGATTCGTCCAAGAATTTTTCTGGTGCAAATATTCTAAGAATCTCCTGGGGACAATTGGAATATATATGTACTTTTAATATTTTTGGTGGATATTCGTAGAATCTCTTGTGCTACCTTGGATGCTGCATCTCTTTTTCTTTTAATATGTCATATATGATAAAAAATGGATTTAGCAGGTTTACACTCTAAGGCAACGATATGTTCTGACTTTATTTATAGTTGTTTTTACTTTACCAAACAGGGTATGGTCAAGTATTGTAATCGTGCATGAAAAAAGTGGTTTTTTTCCTTCTTTTTTTCAAAATATCTAAAAAACGACTGAAACTATTTCGATTAAAAAAATTGAGCTAAACCATGAAATTTCGCTCTACAAATAAGCTTTAATAAGTGAACATTGAAAAAATTATATTTTTTGAGATAATAATTGTTTTGTCAAAATGTCTGTTAGTCTGGTTGTCCGGTTGCCCGTGCGTTACCAAATTTGTGTACGAGCTAGCTCAAAAACTATCAAAACCAAATTTCACACGTAGTTTTGGTCCATTGAGATTAAGAGCTGATTAGATTTTGATGCATATCGACCCAAAATTAAGGGGGGTCGAGGGGGGGGTTAAAAATTAAAAATCTAGCCCATTTGACCAAACTCAACCAAATTTTGAATAGATAATCAGTGGACCCCCAGAAGTCTAAAAATGCAAAAACTAACCGCCCGAAATGGGGGGGGGGCGGAGGGGTCAAAAAAATCAAAATCTTGGCCATTTACCAAACTAAACCAAATTTTGTATACATATTCAGTGGGTCCCAAGAAGTCCTAAATGCAAAAACTAACCGGCCGAAATGGGGGGGGGGCAGAGGGTCAAAAAATAAGATATAGGATAAGATATAGGCACAGATATTCATTACTCCATTATTATATAACGGAAATAAAACATTTAGCTTATAAAATAATTTTTAAGAAAAAAATAAAAACCGACTTCAAAAAATTAAATGCAACAAACAAAATACACTAAAAGGTATAAAATAATTATTATCTTATTTAGTTACAACTAAATTACCAAATATTAACATGAAATTACTTTTTGTAGTCGGTGCCAAACATATACCTTTTATGAATCGCACTCGACGGATCTTACTTAGTACGTTTGGTGGGTAGGCTCGCTTATAGGTATAGTTTCTTTGGCACCGACTTCAAAAAGTAATTTGATGTTAATATTTCGTAGTTTAGTTGTAACTAAAATAAGATAATAATTATTTTATACCTTTTAGGGTATTTTATAGGGGAGTCGGGTAGTCTAGGCGGTAGCAGCCAGCTAACCAAGAGGACCCGAGTTCGAATCCGGCTCGAGGCATCCGGCTAAAATCTGACCCCACAGGTAGAGACAAATTTAAAAATAAAATAAATAGTATCGTAAATGGCTTATGGCTACCAAGACCGAAAAGCCAAAAAAGGGTATTTTATTTGTTGCATTTAATTTTTTTGAAGTCGGTTTTATATTTTTTCTTAAAAATTATTTTTATTTTTGAATTATTTTTCAATTTATAATATTAATAAAATTAAAAATATATTTATAAGAATTTCGATAGAAATAAGGATTAGATTTAGATTTAGATTAGATTAGAATTCAAAAAAACGAGAATAATTTTTAAATATTTTTCCATTTAATTTTAATTATTTTTTCTTAAGAAATTCAATTGATTTAACACAAATTTAGATTTTTTTCCATATAAATGAATTAATGAATTTTGCGAAATGCTTCTGTCTCTAGTATATAAGGCCCGCATTGAGTAGCCTCATTCTTCGACTCATCTACTCCACTGTTAGCCTGTGAGTAGATCATCCGAACATCCGAATGAAGCCCATATCTTTAACAGAGGTGGATAACACCCGAGTTATAAAGATAGGCCGGTTGTTGAGTGGGCTGGGGACGGCTCCTAAATATCCTCCTCCAAAGCCACCCCCACCCCCACCAAAACGAAGCTGAAATGGTTAACTTAACCCCCCCAGGATCTCATATCTGATGAGACGTGGATGGCGACCACGGGGCTATCCGAGCTGAGCCTGACATTACTTACTCTTTCTTGTGTCAGGCTCCATCTTTCCTGGCCTCCCTTGGCCAACTCTTCTTTTTTCGGACCCCGATGATGCCTAGGGGTCTCTTTTTTCACATTCTCTGGCGGGCGTCAGCGTGCGCTGCCGCCCCCCAGAGAATCAATTAAAAATAAAATAAAGAAAAAATAGACTAAACTATTTAAAAAAAAAAAATTTAGTGAGGAACTCTTTTAACATATTTTAAATATAAAGAATTTGAGTATGTCATTTTTTTGAAAATTAGATGGAAAGTTTTTCAAAAAGACAACTCTAGCCTAAAATATTAAATTTAAAAAATATATAATTAAAGTTTCTTTTTTCTGAAAATAGTTGGTAGTTTTTTTCAAAAAATCAGCTCAGGTTCAGATTAACCAATTCAGTTGAATTGAGAACCTCCTCCTTTTTTGAAGTCGGTTAAAAATTGACAATAATACACATTTTCTTAGAGATGAAATTATCTTGAATAAAAATCAAAATATTTTATTTATTATCTAGACACACGACAGTGTGTCAGCCAAGTTCGGAAAAACGGGCGACGTACCGGCCATGTGTATATTTACACGAACCATTTCAAGCTACTTTCGACCCCCATAATTCAAAAACAATTAGACCTACACACTTGAAATTTTTCATGTCTAATAAGGCCCAATGGAACACATAGAATTCAAAATTTCATGAATAAAACTTTTATAGTTATTGAGTTATTAAGCTCTGAAAAGTGCCATTTTTAACACTGACTAACACACTGACTGACTGGCTGACTGACATATCAAAAACCTAAAGTACTTCCGCTGATCCTAGAATGCTGCAATTTGGCATACTGATAGAATTTGGGCTACAATCAAAGGGAAAAATCGAAAAAGTGAAACTTGCCTATTTTTCAGAACCTAAGGGGTGAAATGTATTATATAGGCTTAATTCACATATAGTGGAAATACAATCAAGCTAGAATTCTGAAATTTGCCATACTGGTAAAACTTGGCACATTAATATAGGAGGAAATTGAAAAAGCGAAACTATCCCTTCTTCGGAGCTCGAATTTTTCACATTTATGTTTTTGGACAGGATTTTATTTACTTCAAAACGTGTGAATTTGAAATAAACGATTTCAGATAGTTTTTTTTTATAAAAACTGATTTGTATTTATTTATACTCAAAACAATCAATAACATTTTTTCAATACCTATATTAGAAATATATGAGAAAGATTTAAATAAGCATGAAATGAAATGCTGAGCGCCCCTTGCCTCGTATGAACAGGGAAGGCAAATCGGTTGCATACCTCCAGGGGAGACCATTTTCTTTTTACTTCCATCTATCCAAACCTCTAAAATAAAAGTAAAAAAAGCGCTAATAACCTTATCAGTCGATGCGCCTTTAAGCCCTCAATAATAATAATAAAAGTAAAAACTAGTTAAAAATATATTTTATTTATTTCATTAAGTATGTCTTAATTTTTGGTTTGATTTTTATTCTTTAATGTATATGTTACAGTAAAAACCCGTTTTTAGTAATAACGGGTTCTTACTAGTTAAAACGCGTTTCACTGTATACCTTTGTGGCAACTAGAATTTACTGATGTTGGTTGAGTTTGATTCAAAGGTCTAGAATCTTCATTGTTGATTTTCCGCCTCACTTTGGATGTTTATTTTCAAAAATTTTTAAAGAAAATGTCAAAAATTAGAAGCAAAGTTGTAGAGGATGTAATTTTTACCTTTTCATTTCAAAAAATTTGAAAATAAACATTAAAATGAAGCAGAAGGTCAAAAATGAAGATTCTAGACCTTTGAATCAAACTCAACTAATATCAGTAAATTCTAGTTGCCACAAACGTATTCAGTGAACCGCGTTTTAACTAGTAGTAGAACCCGATTTTACTGCAACTTATATATGTAAAAGGTATATTCACATTTTAAGAAACATACAAGTATCAAAATAACCACGAAAAAATATGAATCTTTCCGCTATAAATTTTCTTTTCGATGAGTATTCCACAATATATTTGCTCCAACCGATCCGATCCAAGTGCTGGACAAGATTGTACTTCCAGACTTTATCCACCTTTTTTTGGAAATTTCTGTAACATAAAATTGAAGATCTAGCAACACTCGTGATTCGGGTCTATCGAATACATTGTAATTAAATTAACACTTTCTCAAATAACCGATAAATTGAATTCCGAACTGATCGTCTTGTTATTGTTTCCCAAATTTCTTAATGCATACTTGCCAAACTAAGTGAACACATCATTTTCAAATGTTTTTGTACAGGCACATATGAGATACCTAACTTATATACATATATATATTAGGGTGGTCCTTATTTTGGGAATTTTCGAATTTTTACTAGGACAAAGGCTCATTTGTTTCAGAAATAAATAAAAAACTATCCCCCAAGTTTCAAGTCTCTATCTTAATTTTAACCTGACCCCCACAGCGATGCAAGTTTCCCTTCTAAATAGCATGCGGTTTTGACATTGAACAATCAATTTTATATTCCGACTAAAGTAATCGTTCAAAAAACTTGAATCTCTGTAGACATTATCCTTATAATACTAACTATGCCTCAGAATTTTTATAGATTTTTAGCTATTATAATTTTGGAGTACTAACACTAAAATATAGCATTATTTTATCTAGCTGAAACTCCAAAATAATAATAGCTAAAAATCTGTAAACCAAACCAAACAATTACCATTCTTCTCAAATCTAATATTAATACACGAAAACCGCAAGCTAGGTGTATACCGTTACGATAAAATACGAAATATCAATGCGAACTAAGTGTTAATCTGATGAAGAATACATATTATCATTAAAGTATAAATTAAATTTTTACAGTTTTTTCCCATCACTGAAGATGATATACTTATAATCGTCGTAACTGATCGGAGTTCATTTTTTTTGGTCTGGTTACCTTAACATAAATATTTAGAACAGTGTTTCTCAATCTGAGTTCCACAAAGTTAGGTTTGGGGTCTCCCGCGCCTAGAGGTCAATAAAAGAAAAAATAGAAAAACAAAAATAGTAGTTTAGTAGTATCACCACTCAAAAAATCTGCCATGAAAAGAAAAAAATATTAAATTTAGAGTCGAAGTATTACGTTATAGTCAAATAAAACCATTGATACTTAAGAATGCTATGAACATCACTATCATTGTGATAGTGATACCATTTTTGTTCCTTAACTTTCTTATAATACAACGATTACCTGACATTAGTAACAAAATGAAAACATCATTTAAATCAGTGGATGCCAAAGTGGTCCAAATGGAGCCCCAGCAATCAACGATAACTTGCAAGGGAGTCCATGCCAATGAAAAAAATGCGATTCTATGAGGGGTAAATGGGGTTCACGATAGTGAATCTCATTTGAGAAGGTCGTGAATTTAATTTTGCCTTTCCATTAATGATAATGAGGCCGGGAATGAGACCCTCGCGGTAGCTTTAGACATTTCAAAAGTCTGGCACAAAATTCTTCTTGCCAAATTGACCTCCGTCGGCCTTGCACCGAAACTCTGTAAGTTGTTCGAAAGTTTTCTTTCAGACCGTAGTATTAAGGTTGCCATCGATGGAATATCATCTTCCCCTTCCGCACCAACGCTAGTGTTCCTCAGGGTTCGGTTATCTCCCCTACGCTTTTTCTTATCTATATCAACGACTTTCTAAACTTGCCCTCGAATCCGATACATTTTTACGCAGATGACAGCACCCTACATAACGCCCCTGCATCGCATAAAAACAGTTCAGACATTGCCTCCTCAATTAATTTAGACTTATGACTGGGGATCCCAAAACTTAGTTAACTTCAATGCAGTGAAAACTCAGTGTTGCCTTATTTCTAGGCGCGTCGACAAAAACCTCCCAAACATATCATTCGACTCAAATTCATTAGAATTCAGGGATAAAATTTCAAAGCTAGGCGTAACTCTAGGGTCTGACCTTTCATGGAATGACCATATCTCAACCACTGCTAAAGCTGCAGCGCGCAAGCTTGGTCTCCTATTTAGGTCTAGACGCTGTTATATTCCCAGTCAGCTTCTTATACTGTATAAGGCTCAAATTGGTCCCTGTCTCGAATATGGCTCTCATCTGTGGAGGGGTGCCTCCAAGCATTCTCTTGCTACACTGTATGCGATTCAGAAGCGAGCAATTAAACTAATAGGAGACCCGGCTCTAACCAACTCACTCGACTTCCTGGCTCACCGAAGAACCGTTTCTACCCTTTCCCTGTACTACAGATACTATCACGGTGTCTGTTCAGTCGAGCTGAAATCAATTATCCCCCCTAAAGCCCTCTTTACTAGAAACACGCGGTTTTCGAACGCTCAGCACCCCTTCGCTGTCAAATTGGATAAAAGTCGAACAAGCGCTTTCGCCAACTCTTTTTATCCCTATGACCTCCAGAGACTGGAACTCGCTCCCTGCCACCATCTTTTCCGCGACTTATAACCTTCAGCTATTTAAGACCCGTATCCACAGATACCTTCGACCCCCGCCCAGCCCATAAAATTCTTTCTTCTTCTTTTCACGATGGAGGGGCCAACCCAGACCTTTAGGGGTTGCACCTTCTTGGTGTAACTCCTTCTCTCATAATTTTCATTAAAAAAAATTCACATACAAAGATAGATTTGTTGCTTAGCTCTTACATGAAAACATAAACATAAATTTTTATGAAGAAAAAGAGACTCACTAATAATAAGTTATTTCTGTGTTGTATACTTATATAACTACCTACAGTATAAGTTGTAGTTCTGGGAATGCACTCGTTTTTTTTCTAGAGCTTTTCAAAAATGACCGAAACCCTTTAAATGTCAATTTTCACAGGTCAATATCTGAAAAGGGAGTTAATGAAAAAATTGAAAATTTTACAAAATGTTCTTTATATAAATAGGAATATCTCACAAAAAATTATGATAGATTCTCAACTACATTTAGAGTAATAGTGCAGTGAATTTCAGTAAAAACGCTACCCTACTACACGTTCATGCAGTGTCAAGCTAGCAAATAAGGTCTTGAAATTATTACAATTGACATTAGTCGAATGACGATTAAATCATACATACTATAAATGAACAAATATTTCTTAATTTAAATAACAATGGGCAGTGATAACAATAGGAGTTCTGATTATTTAACTTGATTTACCGATACATTTGTTGTACTACAGAATACACACAATCAGAGGCGTAGCAACGGGGGGGGTCAGAACCCCCCCCCCCAAGCCAGGGCTCATGGGATGAGTAACGACGACAAGCCGTTTATTTTATTTTTTTATTCATTAAAATGATGAGAGAAGGAGTTACACCAAAAATGTGCACCCCCTAAAGGCCTGGGTTAAAACAAATAGGTACTTCAAGAAATTAAAAAAAAGAACATAATTCTTGATTAAACATATGAAATTAATTTAATTACGGCTAGTTTGCCATAAGAACCGTATCTGCCCTTTCCCTGTATTACAGATACTATCATGGTGTCTGTTCAGTCAAGCTGAAATCAATTATCCCCTCTAAAGCCCTCTTTACGAGAAACAGGCGGTTTTCCAACACTCAGCACCCCTTCGCTGTCAAATTGAATAAAAATCAAAAAAAAATCAAACGCCTTCGCCAACACTTTTATCCCTATGACCTCCAGAGACTGGAACTCGCTCCTAGCCCCCGTCTTCCCCGCGACATAACCCTCAGCTGTTTAAGACCCATATCCACAGATACTTTGGATCCCTACCCAGCCCATAAAATACTCTTTTCTTCTTCTTCTTTTCACGATGGAGGGGCCAACCCAGGCCTTTTAGGGGATGCACATTTTTTGTGTAACTCCTTCTCTCATCATTTTCATGAATAAAAAAAAGAAACGGCTTTTCGTTGTCGTTACTCATCCCATGAGCCCTGAGCTTGGTGGGGGGTTCTGACACCCCCTCCCCGTTGCTACGCCTCTGATTATGTGTTTTCTGTAGGCAAGTGTAGTACAACAGATGTATCGGTAAATCAAGTTAAATAATCAGAACTCCTATTGTTATCACTGCCCATTGTTATTTAAATTAAGAAATTAAGTGGATATTGATGAGGCAGTCCAAAAAAGAAGAAGATAATTTACACTATCTTTTTATTCATAAAACCGACGTTTCGGAGGATATTCCCTCCTTCTTCAGGGTTTTGAAAAGTCAGTGAAGGAAATCCAATGCGGCATTCCCCTCTGTCTCCTCTTTCAGTGGCAGTAACAATAATATCTTGTATTTCATTCTCAGCAGAATTATAATGTAATGAAATAAAAAGATAGTGTAAATTATCTTCTTCTTTTTTTGGACTGCCTCATCAATATCCACTTAATTCACTTATCAGTCCGTCTCCAAAAATTACTCCAATCAAATTAAGAAATATTTGTTCATTTATAGTATGTATGATTTAATCGTCATTCGACTAATGTGGCTCGCGAGGCGCATGCGGCTCTTCAGTCAATATCGTGCGGCTCTTGAATCCTCTTGAATAATACTGATTTTAAAAAGTACAGAGTGGGGCATAAAGATCTACCACATTTTGTAGAGCTATAAAAAAATGAAAAAAATTAACTAAAAAGAAACTGAATATATTTTTCAAAACAACATAAAATGAATTTTTTTAAAATGTATTTTAAACATTATCAGACAAAAAAAAAAAGGGGGGGGGGGGGGGGGGTCAAAAATGAAAATTCTAGCCCTTTCGACCAAACTCAACCAAATTTTGTATATCGTACATATTCTGTGGGCTCCAAAAAGGCTAGAAATGCAAAAAGTAAGCACCCAAAATGGGGGGAGAGTCAAAAATTCTAGCCCTTTCGACCAAAATGAACCAAATTTTGTATACATATTCTGTGGACCCCAAAAAGGCTATAAATGCAAAAACTAACCACTCAAAATGGGGGAGGGTCAAAAATTCTAGCCCTTTCTACCAAACTTAACCAAATTTTGTATACATATTCTGTGGGCCCCAAAAAGGCTAGAAATTCAAAAACTAACCGCCCAAAATGGAGGGAGGGTCAACAATTCTAGCCCTTTCCACCAAAATCAACCAAATTTTGTATACTTATTCTGTGAACCCCCAGAGGGCTAGAAATGCAAAAACTAACCACCCAAAATAGGGCGAGGGCCAAAAATGAAAATTCTAACCCTTTCGACCAAACTAAGTATACAAAATTTGGTTAGTTTTTGCATTTCTAGTCTTCTCTGGATACAGAATATGTATACAAAATTTGGTTGAGTTTGGTCAAAAGGGCTAGAATTTTTTTGACTCCCCCCCTCTTTTTTTGTCTGATAATGTTTAAAATACACTTAAAAAAAATTTCATTTATTTTATTTTCAAAAATATATTTAGTTTTTTCTAGTTAAATTTTTTAATTTTTTATATCTCTTCAAAATGTGGTAGATCTTTGTGGCTCACCCTGTATAATAATTAAATTAAAAAAATTATAATACAAAAAATTGAAATTAATTTGTAATTTGTAATGTTATAAGTAAGTAGAGCAAAAAATATATGTTACTTCATTTATATTTTATAAAATAAAAAAAAGGTGTCTTTTTTTAATAAACCATTAATTAATCTCCAAGCAATGTGGCTCGCTTTGATAGGGTTTTATAAATTTGCGGCTCCCAAAGTTAAGGCCTTTGGCACGCCCTCGAAGCTCGTGAATAAATACAAGTGCTCTAGGGTTCCTCACTCTATAAAAGGTTGAGAAACACTGATCTAGAATATTTGAAAAAAAAAAATTATTTTTTGTTCTTTATTTTAGATTTTTTAATATCCTCCAATAGGAAAGAAGAATAAACAACTTTCAAAAATATATCATTTTAATAACAATAAATATATCAATAAATTCATGTATACGTATACAAATGTAATTTAGGTATATATGTTAAATAAATATTTAGATATAAAAAATATAAAAAAATTTTAGCCTAAAATATTTTATATTAATTAATATTTTATGATGAAAACCACGATATCCGTGACATCTCTCAGAGATAAGTAGAATTAATAATTACATGCGAAATAACTCTACTCGCCACTTATGACATCTAGCTGCAGAAAATATATTCTCATACGAATAATACATTTATTTTCTATTTAACTAGCGCCTCTGATTTTCGTCAATACACCTAGTAGTGTAGGTAGAATCCCAGACAATAATATAAACAACACATATCGTCGCCTTAGAGAGTAAACCTGCTAACTCACAACAAAGAAATTTTACAGGACAGAGAAAAAATAAACAAAATTTAATATTGTTGTTATTGAAAGAAACTAATTTTTACATTTTTTTTCTACAACTTACGATCGTAATTTTAAGTAGCAGTTTTACTTCGACGATCCCAAATAGCACAAGAATAATCTAAAAATAAGCTGACGTGTTCTGATGTGGCCATCCACTTGAATTTACCATACAATCTGGCCCCTAAAATTATTTATAATCATGTAGGGGGGGGTTAGTTTTTGAATTTTTAGATTTCTGGGGTCCCACTGATTGTGTATACAAAATTTGGTTGAGTTTGCTCAAAAAGGCCTAGATTTTTAATTTTTACCCCCCCCCCCTCCACCCCCTTAATTTTGGGTCAATATGCACCAAAATCTAATCAGCTCTTAATCTCATTGGACCAAAACTACGTGTGAAATTTGGTTTTGATATTCACACTAGTTTTTGAGCTAGCTCGTACACAAATTTGGTAACGCACAGACTAACTAACAGACATTTTGATAAAACAATTATTATCTCGAAAAATATAATTTTTTCGATGTTCACTTATAAGGGCTTTTTATAAACCGAAATGCCCTGGTTTCGCTCAATTTTTTTAATCAAAATAGTTTCAGCCGTTTTTGAGATATTTCGAAAAAAAAGAAGGAAAAAAAACACTTTTTTCATGCACGATTACAATACTTGACCTATGGTAAAGTAATATTCTGATAATATCTTTTCTGGACATTTGAATATCCTGTGAATAATCTTTCAATCTTCGTAGATATTCTGGGAATTTTCTTAAGACTAAAATATTCGTGTAGAACATTTAATTCAATTTACTAGAATATTCTTAGTTGAACATTCTTAGATTATCGACCAAAGGATATTCCCGGAAGATTCGTCCAAGAATTTTTCTGGTGCAAATATTCTAAGAATCTCCTGAAGACAATTGGAATATATATGTACTTTTAATATTTTTGTTCGATATTCGTAGAATCTCTTGTGCTACCTTGGATGCTGCATCTCTTTTTCTTTTAATATGTCATATATGATATAAAATGGATTTAGCAGGTTTATACTCTAAGGTGACGATATGTTCTGACTTTATTTAAAGTTGTTTTTTAAACATCCATATTAGAGCGTTATTTTAACACCTAAGCATGCTGTGATCATATTTATTTATTAACTACAGGTAAAATACAATCAATATTCACACTATTCAAATTATTATTTTACTTAGTCTCGAAATATATAAGTGAAAATTATTTTTTTTTTACAATTAGTCAATAATATTATATATTCAAATGGATTATATAATTATTGAAATTGGATTGATTTAGTCCAGTACCTTGAAGAATATTTGTAGAGAGATCAACAAGTGGACGGTTCGGATTTAGAATTTTTAGTTAACACAATTTCATCTACACTTTTTAACTCTACTACTTCAGAAATTTTTTAAGCACATACAAAATATTTAGATAAGAAGATTCTAATTTGTTTATTTTCATTATTATGCAAGTTAAATTGTTAAGTTCACAGCATTCTCGATCTTCGCTCTTTAGGTGGCAATTAAACTCATCAGTTAGGTAACTTTCAAATATTGTTTTTTTTATTCTACGATTGTTTATTGAAAAAAAATAAGGCCGTAGTGAATTAACTCGAAATGTTCAAATGTAGAACTACGTATCCCCTTACGTATTCATATATAAAGTTTATTTATGATTTAATAATAATAGGTTGAGCTACATATTATTCTGGAACACGTATTCCATAATATTTAAGGTAGTTGCTTCACCATATGGATTTTCTTAGGATTTTATTGAAATTTAGATAAATTATTATTTAAATACTTCTGCATCGATTGGTTGCAAAACGAAATTTATGAACAATATAGTTCCGGAGATATTAAATTCCAAAGATAGATTTTTCAGACTCTTATACATTGCACTATACGGATATCGGAAAGTTTACATACATATTTAATTATAATTAAAAAACCAATTGTTATAAAAACTAAACCAACATTAAACAATAACTAATAGATTTTTTAAGAAAATTTTAATTCATAGTTACAACACAGTTTCTGAGATAATAATGAATAAATAATGAAAGATGTATAATGAAAAATTTACACTAAAAACAAGCTGGCAACAACGCATATATTCAACCTAAAAATTGGATTAACTTTAGTACTTTTTTGACGTTTTTTCGCTTCAGCCATTGTCGCAAAAGCTTTTAATCATTTATTATGAACTTTTTGTTTAATTAATCGACCTTTATAATGTATTTTATCTGTCATTTCTATGATAAAAATATTCAAGCCCGGGCAATGATACCAGATTTGTCAAACGAGCACGGGATTGGTACATAAACAGCAAAAAGTTTGGGCTTATGAATTATAAATTCTTATTGTCTGTTCTATATACTCTAGCATTAATTTTTTGCTAGTACTGTCGCGAAACAACTACCTTAAGATAGGCTGGGTTACGTATGTTATAATTTTTTTTTTTTTAATTTAATTTAAAGAGGTTCGATGGTAATTTCATAGTAATTAGGTATAAAAGGGGTTGAATTACGTAAAGACGTAATGTCGTGAATTAATAGAGAGCCATGCTAAGTTAATTCACCGCCAGTGTGTATAACTAAATTTTGCTCACATATAAATAGAATTACAAATTAGAAGTTGTGAAGACATTTAAAAATAAAGTAAAAAAAATGATTGGTGTTTTATAAAACTGCGGCCAATATCTCGGTGTAATTTATTGTGTCTTCCGGTCACGTTTTGGATGGTGAAGAATAACATTGATGATCTCAAACGTCAGTGGAAGGCTCAATAAATTATATTACAATGAGATATTGGTCGCTGTTTTATTTAACGTCTATAAAAAAACTAAATTAGAAGATTTTACTTTTTACCTTTTTATATTGTTTTTATTTAAAGATGGCAAAATATGCTTCCTTAATTTATGTAAGTATAGGTACACCTTTATAAATCTATGAAGTTAACTTTTTACTCAGGACAGCAGAGGCTTTGCATGCCTCCCTTGCGAGCCTAGTATTTAATTCATAGAGAAGTTTTCAAATTCTCTTTGCTGAAAAGTATCTGGAACGTGAAAAAAATCATTTTCAAGAATGATTTTCCCCGTTTGTTTGTATGTATGTGTATTTGAATTCAGAATCCGACGATAACTTAAGAACGAAGTCGTAGAAAGTTCTTTATTGTGTTAAAATGTTTGTATATTCAAAGCTGAGAACTCATTATATTTTGGGGCTTTCTAGCTCCAAATCCTCCTGTTAAAAAATGCAAAATTAATTAAAAAATATCATTTTGTTGAATATTTTTTCCGAAACTGCAAACAGCGTATCGATTCTTGAAAGTTTCACTTTCTTCTCCAATTTTATTAAGAAAAACACACGTCGCAAGCTCATTTTTATAATTTTTATAACATTAACCAAACGGCAATTTTTGTAAAATTATTTTTGTATCTATTCAAATTATTTCAATTTGGGTTTCTCCCAAGCCCCAACCCAGAGAAAACCGAGAAAAAAGTCAAAAGATACTTAGACTAAATAGATACTTCTGGTTCTAAAATTTCAACCAAAAGCATGAGATACTTTTTCTAGCTATCTCATAAGTTTCAAAGCCTAAAGTTCTGTACTTACCATGACCTAAATATGAGCACTTAAAATTTGTTTATTTGCGGCACGACTATTTTAATCATCTCCCTTAATTAAAATCGAAATTTGTACTCTCTGAAGGACTCAAGATATTTGGAAAATAAAAAATCCCTACTGCAGGACGTAGGAAGAGGTAGATTTCGAAGGGGCTTTAGACTGCTCCTATCAAAAACTTTTTAGACAAAAGTTGTAGAGGTTAATTAGTAGAATATTAGCCTTTTGGAACCAATCTGGTATCATTCATATTAACGTTGTTATGAATTTTTTAAGATTTCAAGTCCCCACCATTTCTACCCCGTTGGGGCTGAAGTCATCAAAATTTAATCAGTTCTTGTTTACCTCAAGAATAAATTGTGTGCCAAATTTTATTGCAATCAGTTGAACGTTGCGGCCTGCAGCACACCCACAAATTTGCGATACATACCTCCCACATACCCAGATATATATTATATATTTATATAAACTTTTGAATGGAGGATGCTTTTGGGGTGTAGGGGCCATGGTCGGAAAAACTATGATGAAATTTTCCGAGAGTGAGCCCAATAGGTATATTTCTTCGAAATCTACCTAAAAATCGTTACAGCCTTTTTTGAGAAAATAGCAAAACAAAAAACCGATTATTTATAGAAATTATCCATAGAAACGACTTGAGCAATTAAATTATTTAATTTCTTTAAAGCGAGTGTGTTTTTCTTGATAAAAACAGTTTAATTCATAGATATATGTACAACGGATTTCTTACATAAATTATAGAAGCATATTTTACTGACTTTAAATAAAAACAGTATAAAAATATTATATAGCGAATCCTTCTATTTTAAATTACTTTGCACTAATTGCGGCGCGGCCCTGAATCAAACAGCATAGCATTGATGCAGAAGTTGACTAGCAGCATTATGTATATTTATTTCCTCTCGCATAATACATGACTACACTATATACTTAAAAATACATTAAAAATAATGTCTATTACACGTAACTATTTTATTTCAAGACTATAAAATATTTAATAAATAACAACACACACACAAAATTCATTTACTAAATTATAAATCTTATTTCTAATTTAACACTTCAATTCTAAGAGTTTTTTTTCAGTCTCCTTGTTTCTTTTTTTTTTTTTATTTACAAAAAATTAGTTTATTAATGTTCAAGGTATAATAAAAACAATTATTCATCATGAGGTGGCGCAGAGAGCTGCATATCGTGATCTTCTGGACAGCTCTCGATCTTTCATTCTGCTGATGATGTTGCCATGATGTCGGATTCTGCACCGCGAGCAGAAGAACATCGAAGCCCCCGGGCAGGACATGTAAAAAATTGCATCACTGTCACATTGATGGGTGGAGTATTCAATGATAAACCAGAGAAGAGAGCCCCACGCCGGGCAGGTGAACAGGATCGTCGTGATCAGGATGAAATAGATCACATCGTCTTTGCAGGAGAGCATCTCGTTCTTTCTCTGCAAATAAATCCAGCTGGTTCAAAAATACAGGCAGGTATTACAAGAATGGCAAAACAATAGGGTGAAAATTTAATTTAATACAGTTCATTTTTAGAATATAGCCAAATTATTGGTGTGAGGTAACCAAAACACGGTCGTGGAGTCGAAAGAGGGGCAAAATATTGAATTTCTAAATTTTTTGTTGGATCTCTGGAACAAATTTAACACCTTTTCTTTTTAGAGTAGTGCAATTTGTAATATTGATTCTAAAGTGCCGTATACTAAATGGCGGGAGAAAAAGGATTCGACATCAACTTAATACACTTACTATTTAGGAAACTGCAAAAATATTGCTGAAAGAATCATATACTTGAAATGAAAGCGTGGGGGTGGGAGAGGGGGCAACGCATTCAAATTCTAACCCCTTTTATCGATCTAAGCCAAATTTAGTAGACTTTCTATAATTAGTCTTAATACAAAAATGGGGTGGGGATTGGGGTCCAGGGGTGGGGAGTCAGGGCGGTGTGGTCCAGAAAAGGGCATTTGTGCCTGTCTCTGTAACTATGTTTGTATGTCCTTCCCCCAGGGGGTGGGGAGTCAGGAATTAGTGTTGGGGTCCAGGGGTCGGGAGTCAAGGAGGTGGGGGTCCAGGGGTCGGGAGTCAAGGAGGTGGGGGTCCAGGGGGCTACTAAGGAGCATTTATGCCTCTGTCTGTACCTATATATACCTATGTTTATATATTTGTATGTCCGTCCCCCTAGAAATATTTTATCAAATAACTACTGAACTATTGGGCTGATTTTGATGAAACATCCACCAAACTGTTCCTATGAATCAGGAGAGCAGGATAGGCTATATATATACGAAAATACTAACCCACGATAGGCTATATATATACTAAAATACTAACCCACTTATCTTACATAGATGTGCACTCTACACATCCCAACCCCCGACCAACCGCCCCAACCAGAAACACGACTTTATAGGCCAGAATCCCCTGCATTGGCCGGCCGAATGCCTTCGGAGATAGCCGAGTCTCTGAGGAGAACAGCTCGGGCGGGGGGAAATAGAATTGAACGAGATGCTCCCCGCCAGGGGCTAGATGATGACGGGCCGAAGGCCCGGTCTTGAGCTAGTGTTATCTCTAAAAGTGTAAAGGCAGAATTTTACAGTCTTATCGGATGTAAGGGTCAGAATTCAAAAACTAACGCAGGGCAAAAGGCATAGAAATAAAACAAATGAGTTCCTATCAATAAAATATCCTCCGTCGCTCTGTAAATTTGAGATTGTTCAATAAAAATTAATGTCTCAGGATCAGATTCAGATAGTCGAATAAAATTCAGTAATTTGAATATTCATCTAAATATTTTCTATAAAAAATGTGGAATTTTTCGTTATTAAGTTAAAAAATAAATTGACTTTTAATAATCACATCTCGAGACGCTGCCCGGCATGGCCATCACCCGCCCGTAAGGACATTTATTAAAGAGAGAAATTCTCTCTTTATCAATGAATCACCTACTGAATCTAACGTGTTATGGATGATTTTTATTATATGTCAGCAGGCTTATGGTACTCAGCCCCTTGAGTATTGAACCCGAGTGCCAAGCAAGCAATCGGGTCAATGGCTACACACTGTTGAAAATATTTTGTGATTTTCTTTAAAAAATTAACGATATTACGATTGCAATTTGAACTTATATTATAATTTAAATGATTTGTACGCATGTAAAGCCTAAATAAATATTTTTCAAAAATTACCTTCGACCACACAATAATCAAATTTTAAACACTAACAAGAGATATATTTTTTTTGTTTTTAATGAGTTTGTTCATGCTCTCTCTCTAATCCTGAATATTTTATAATCATACGACGTCTTTAAATAATAATAAAAAAAAATCTTAGAAACGTTACCTCATTTTTTGATGTCATTTTAAGATATTCCCTGGGAACTTTAAAAGTTTTCCGGGTAGAGACATGTTCCCCGGTTTCCTTGTCATAATTCCATGGAATAAATTCTCCAGTTTCATTATCTCGTGACATTATTCTAGAAAAGGAATGAAAATTAGATACCTAGGTTTAAGCTATTAAGCTTATTAGGCTTAAGCTATTAAGATAGAGATTCTTAAATTCTGAGGAGAGACCATACAGTGCTGGTGGGTCGCTAAGCCAACTTAACGACCACGTTCTGTCTATTTACACGTACTAAATTAAAGCTTATTTTGCACTTACTAATCCACGCTGGACAATTGGCTACTGATATGAAAATTAAATACCTAGTAATTTTTGAGCAAAATTTTGAGGGGTAAATTTCTCCATGAAATAGGTGGGAGTAGTCAATTTTACTTGATAAATATCAATTTTCTTTTTTAATTTTCAGTAAAGGGGTTTCGTTACCGAGGTCATAAAAAATTATTAGTAGTAGTAGTAGTACTCTTCTATCCCTAGTTGTGATAACAGTTCTCCTGACCATCTGCAATATTTACGAATAATGTACCGAGTCTTGAAAAAGTTTTCACTTTTTATTCAAATTAGAAACTAAAGGCTGGTACACACGAGACTTTTTCTGCTACTTGCTCCTACTTGCAATTTGAAGCTAGTTCAGTCAAGCTGATTTTTCGCCTGTTGGGTTCACACGAAGCTTTTTCAGAAAATTTTCAAGTTAGCCGGCTAGGTTGCGCGCGCATTCTTCTTCTTGGAGCCAAACAGCTGGTCTATCATCTTTCAGTTTCTCAGATGCAAACAAAAATGCCTGACTATAATATTATTGCAAACGAATTTTGAAGGCATATTCTCTTTATTCATTGAAGTAAAGAGTTGAACTATGAGAAACAAAAATCAGCTGTTCTGTGATATCAGATGATGTATTTGCCCAATCCACACGTCACCCACGTGATAAAATAATGCTTTCCGATTGGCTGGCCACTGCCCGATCCAAGTAGCTAAACTTTTTTTTTAGAACATGCCCTATCTTTTGAATCAAGCAAGCATGCTATTAAGACAGTCAGGAGTGACGTCATTTCGACTCCATCCCTGCCTCCAAATTGACAATTAGCTAAACAAGTTAGGAACAATTAAGAGAAAAAGCTCCGTGTGAACCGGCCTTAAATTTATGTCTCTTTAGGCACTATCGATAGATAAGCTAATAAGCTTAAGGTCTTTTCACTCAAGCCCAATTTTAAAGGTCATAAACCTAATTAAATCAGCCATTAAAGCTTGCCAATTCAGATTAATTAAACAAATAATAAAAAAAACTAATGTATTTATAATAAATATTAAGATAATATATCGAATAATAATTAACGTTAATGCGAGATAAATTGAGTTATCTATCATAATATATCGAGAGAAGTTGAGAATATATTATTGTATAAAGTACCTATATTTACGAAAACATAACAAATCTAATCAGATGCTATTTTATATTTATATATGTTTTTTGTAAAAACTAGGTAAAAAGTAAAAATATTTTATAATTTGAATACACGTGAAGTGATTTAATTTGAAATTTAAACTATTTATTGGGGGGTCGGGTAGGCTAGGCGGTAGCATGTCAGCCAGCTAACCAAGAGGACCCGAGTTCGAATCCGACTCGAGGCATCCGGCTAAAATCTGACCCCCGAGGTAGAGACAAATTTAATAAAATAATTAGTATCGTAAATGGCTTATGGCTAGAAAGGCCGAAAGCCAAAAAAAAAAAAAAAAAAAAAAAAACTATTTATTATGTAAATAAAACATTTTTAAAAAGATCTGGTGGGAGTTTCTTTGAAACCGGTCTCAATGTTGTTAAAGTTACAATTTTAAAATAATTTACCAGTAGATACAGATAAATTAAAAAATATAATTTTTCATTGATTGCAATACAAATCTTTTATAAATAAGCTGACGTGCTCTGATGGGGCCATCCACTTGACTTTACCATACAACCTGGCCCCTCACTTTTATTTAGTAAAATTATTTATAATCATGTTGGGGAAGGGGGTTAGTTTTTTCATTTTTAGACTCCTGGGGCCCACTGATTATGTATACAAAATTTGGTTGAGTTTGGTACAAGAGTCTAGATTTTCATTTTTTGCCCCCCCCCCTCCCCATTATAGGCGGTTACTTTACGCATTTTTAGACTTCTCGGGTTCCACCTGATTATGTATAGAAAATTTGGTTGAGTTTGGTACAAGAGTCTAGATTTAAATTTTTTGACCCCCCACCCCCATTTTAGGCGGTAACTTTATGCATTTTTAGACTCCTGGGGGCCCACTGATTAAATAAACAAAATTTGGTTGAGTTTGGTACAAGAGTCTAGATTTTCATTTTTGACCCGCCCCCCCCCCATTTTAGGCGGTTAATTTATGCATTTTGAGACTTCTCGCGTTCCACTGATTATGTATAGAAAATTTGGTTGAGTTCGGTACAAGAGTCTAGATTTCCATTTTTGACCCCCCCCCCATTTTAGGCGGTTACTTTATGCATTTTTAGACTTCTGGGGTCCCACTGATTATGTATATAAAATTTGGTTGAGTTTACTCAAATATGTCCAAGATTTCCATTTTTTTACCCCCCACCCCCCATACCCATTTTGGGCGGTTAGTTTTTGCATTTTTAGACTTCTAGAGTCCCACTGATTATGTATACAACATTTGGTTGAGTTTGCTCAAAAGGCCTAGATTTTTAATTTTTAACACCACCTCCACTCCCCCTTAATTTTGGGTCGATATGCACCAAAATCTAATCAGCTTTTAATCTCAATGGACCGAAACTACGTGTGAAATTTGGTTTTGATATTCACACTAGTTTTTGAGCAGGCTCGTCCACAAAAATTTGGTAACGCACACACTAACTATAACAGACATTTTGACAAAACAATTATTATCTCGAAAAATATAATTTTTTTGATGTTCATTTATTAGGACTTTTTTGTAGAGTGAAATGCCATGGCTGCGCTCAATTTTTTTAATCAAAATAATTTAAGCCGTTTTTGAGATATTTCGAAAAAAAAAGGAAAAATAACACTTTTTTCATGCATCATTACAATACTTGACCATAACTTGTATGGTAAAGTAAAAATAATCTTCAAATGTTTATTAGAATACCAAACGTTTCGGACAGTTATAAAAAGAAATTTTAATAAATTTAAAAAAATAGCTACTTTATAAAGGAAAATATTAAGTTTTTTCAGAGGAAGGCAATGGGAAACCACCCATTTGAAAAATTTCTCCAGAAAAAGTACAATAGGGAAGATACGCTCCAAAGTAATCGGCGACGCTCGGAATTGAGTAAGGCGCTTGAAGAAGAAGATAAATTTTTTCGGAAACGTCTTTGATAAAAATCAGCGATTTTGGGGATTTTGTTTCTGACAGGGTCTCATCTTCGATTAACTTTAATTTGGTAGGAATTTTTTTAATTAAACTAATTATTAACAGGTGGATGTGTCAATCAAAATGTATAATAGCATTTTTTAATCCTTTTATTAATTAATCTGTTTTTTAATTTTAAAACCCAATAATAGTCCATTACAAATATAATTATATATTAAAATTAGGAAATTTAATTATTCAGAGTTATATTCTATTGACAGAGGAGTAGCCAGGGGGAGGGTATTGGACCCCACCAAGAGCAGGGTTCATGATGGCAGGGTTCACGGCAATGACAAACAGTTTCTTATGGAAAACGAACCTTAATTAAATATATTTCATATGTTTAATCAAGAATTATGTTCTTTTTTTAAGTACCTATTTGTTTTAATAAAAATAAATTCCCACTAAATAATTTGCTTTGAGGATTCACCCCCCCCCCCCCACCCCATGAAAATTTTCTGACTAGGTCACTGTCTATTGAAAACGGAGTGGTGGAATTTAATGGTGAATCGATCCAAAGGCAGCCCAATGATAATGAAAACCAAAAATTTCGAATAAAATAATATATTAGAACGTCATTTTCATCCTCTTAAAAAATACGACAATTCGGAACATCATCCCTCCTTCTTCAGGGTTTAAAATAGTTAACTAAGGAACCTCATTGTATTTTAATATTAATTTGTTTACAAGTTCGTAAAAAATTGGGTAAATAAATCAATCACAGAGTTTTATATTAAATAAGATGTACGTTTCGTTACTTTATTTGTGACTTCTTCAGCGACTTATTTCTTAATTCATTTGTCCAATATCATTGTGTGAAACATTTTATCTTTTTCAATTTTTATTGGTTCGAAACACATTAATTTTTCTCTTTATAGGCATTTTTACCTATAAGTAGAGTTCAGATTTTGCATATAAAATGTATGTTTTTTTCCTTGATTGGTATCCTTCTAATCTTTTGTATCTGGACGTTTTAGGGTATCAGGACTAACCCAGAGAAATATAAATGCATATTTTGGAGTTTAAGTACATATTTTGCATATTTAGCGATTTAAGCTATATTTTGCATACTTGTGTGATTTTTGTCCCTCTTTTGTTGGCAAATCAGAAAAATAATTAAAGAAAATTTTAGGGACAGAGAGGGTAGGCCACAGGTTTCAAACCTTTTTTTGACACCCCATTCCCACCCACTCTCAATCCCAAACAAATCTAGAAAATTTAAGAAAATAATTAAAATATATTTAGATTAAAATAATTTTTTTTATGAAAATTAAAATAAAAAAATAAAATAATATAAAAAAAAACCCGAATTTCTTTAAATTTATTTTCGTTAACATGCCAAAAAATAATTCCTCTAAAAGTGCTACGTTTCGTAAGTGGGTTATTCATTTATTGTCTATTTCTTCTTTTACCCGTTCCTTGAGTCGGTTTAAAGCTATCAGCACTAGATATTATGGGTTTACAATGCATATTTCAACTGCATATTTACTTTTAAAATGAATATTTTTAGTGCATATTTCGGCCTTTTTATATGCATATTTTCCTGTTTTTTTAGTGTATATAAATTCGAACCCTAGTTATAACAAAGAACAAAACCACATAGTATTGGCAAGTAAGTAGATTTATTTATTATTCTATATAATGTTTTTTAATTGATTTATTTATCCAATTTCCTACGATCTTGTAAACTAATTAAATTATTTTAAAAGAGATAGAATTCAATCAATCTTTTTCGGACAAATTCTAAGATTTTAGTAGAAATATTATTAAATTGCGATATCAGAGGGGATTCTTCCCCCCAGGAGTCGAACCTGAGAACTAACACGCTATCCGGGCAGTCAGCTCACACCCTCGAGACAAAAACCTCTCTCTGAATCGCAATATATGATATAAGCACAGAAATTTTTCACTCCATTCTTCTAGAACGGAAATTAAAAAATTTAGCTTAAAATGAAAAATAATTTTTTCATAAAGTCCTCTTATTTAAATGTATAATTAAAGTTTTGAGCATCTTTTTTTTGAAAATAGTTGGTAGTTTTTTCAAAAAATCAGCTCGGGTTCATATTAACCAAGATTTATTTTAAAAGTGAAAGAATTCAATCAATCTTTTTCGGACAAATTCTAAGATTTTAGTAGAAATATTATTAAATTGCGATATCAGAGGGGATTCATCATTAAAATACATCTTGGTTAATCTGAACCCGAGCTGATTTTTGAAAAAACTACCAACTATTTTCAAAAAAAAGATGCTCAAAACTTTAATTATATAATTAAATTATGAATACTATTAACCAAACAATTAACATTAATTTTAATTGCAATCAAGTTCAAAATTTTGTACACAGTGATGTCTTGATGACGGCTGAGAGCGGATCAAAACGTTGGTAAAAATTTTTTTTATTTATTTCTTACTGCCAATAAAAATAGTCCTTTTTACCTGAATTCAAAATTGAAAATAATATTAATATATCACATTTAACTAAAACAACAAATTTTCGAAAAGCGCTCGGTCCGCAGGTAATTAACTGTAATATGATAAATTAATTACCACGACCTTTTATGCCCATATCTATTGTGGTGGTAACATCTATTTCCATTGTTCTTGGTTCTTCATTGAATAATAAATAATTTTGAAAAATAATGATAATAGGATTAAAGAGATTTGAATTTGTAATGACCATAGGGCATTTCCGGGAAGTGATCCCCGGGCAGATTCCAATTTTAGAAAAGAAAAAATATATATTTAATGAGTTATTCATTAAAAACTATAATAGATTGTTCGAGAGAATTAAATTAATCCCACTCTCTCTTTTCTTTCTCTGTGTAGATCTAGGGATTGGACTTTGGCTCGAGGGAAAGCTAAGGCTTTACTAGAGCCTGAAAGTTTCATCTGAAAATACTTAGATTCTCGATTAGCGTTTACTCGGTACGCCTGGGAGGCAGGCAAAAACGGGTGGCTCTAATACAGGGTGGGCCATAAAGATCTACCACATTTTGAAGAGGTATAAAAAATGAAAAAAATTAACTAGAAAAAACTGAATATATTTTTGAAAATAAAATAAAATAATTTTTTACTTCACGATACAGGGTATGGTCAAGTATTGTAATCGTGCATGAAAAAAGTGTTTTTTCCCTTCTTTTTTTCTAAATATCTCAAAAACGGCTGAAAATATTTTGATTAAAATAATTGCGCGAAACCATGGCCTTTCGGTCTACAAAAAAGTCCAAATAAGTGAACATCGAAAAAATTATATTTTTGAGATAATAATTGTTTTGTCAAAATGTCTGTTGGTCGGTTGTCCGGTCGGTTGTCCGGTTGCCCGGTTGCCCGTGCGTTACCAAATTTTTGTGGACGAGCTAGCTCAAAAACTAGTGTGAATATCAAAACCAAATTTCACACCTAATTTTGGTCCATTGAGATTAAGAGCTGATTAGATTTTGGTGCATATCGACCCAAAATTAAAGAGGGTGGAGGGGGGGTTAAAAATTAAAAATCTAGGCCATTTGAGAAAACTCAACCGAATTTTGTATACATAATCAATGAGACCCCAGAAGTCTAAAAATGCAAAAACTAACCCTCCACCCCTACATGATTATATATAATTTTATTAAATATTAAATATAAGTGAGGGGCAAGTTTGTTGGTAAAGCCAAGTGGATGGCCACATCAGAACACGTCAGCTTATTTTTTAATGTGTTTTATTTAATGTGTTTTAAACATTATCAGACACAAAAAAGGGCGGGGGGAGGGGGGCAAAAATGAAAATTCTAGCTCCTTTCGAAAAAACTCACCGAAATTGTGTATACATATTCCGTGGACCCCAAAAGACAATAAATTCAAAAACTAACCTTCCGGGGGTCCACAGAATATGTATACAAAATTTGGTTGAGTTTGGTCAAAAGGGCTAGAATTTTCATTTTTGACCCTCCCCCTTTTGTCTAAAAATGTTTAAAACATATTAAAAAAAAAAATTATTTTATGTTCTTTTCAAAAATATATTCAGTTTTTCTAGTTAAATTTTTTCATTTTTTTATACCTCTTCAAAATGTGGTAGATCTTTATGCCCCACCCTGTATATTGAATTTACTCAAAAACTTTCATTTTTTTTTCTCTCTGGGTTGAAAAATGTCTGAAATGTGGAGAAAAATCATTTTAAATCAAGATTTTCTTTCTGTTTCTGGATCAGGATTCAGATACTCAAGATAACTTAATAAGAACGAAATGTCATAGAAAGGTCGTTCTTGTGCTTAAATGTTTTGGGGAGTTTTTTTGTCAATGTAGAGAAGTTAGTTTTGGAGTTTTCTAACTGACATTTTTTTTTTTTTAATTATTTTATTGAGATTTTAAGGACTCGTATTTGGAACATTCCACACCAAATCGAACAATTTGAAAATGTTAATTTATGATTTGCTTGATTTCTTGACATAATTTTCTACTTTATGAAAAAGGCTACTGGGTGAATTTTCAAACTTTTTCAATCAACGTTCAAGAGAACGGTTTTTTGCCCATAATTTCTTGATAAATGAACCAAATTAGAATATTTTTTGTGTACTTTTCAGAAAAAAATATAGAAAAACTATTAAAAGTGTTGTTCCACTCGATTTTTTTGTTTAAAAATTTAAATAATTTTTTGTGAAACTGAATAAATTTTTTTTATTCTTTTGAAAAAATTGTATCTCAAACTTCTTTCTATGTATTTACCAATTGTTAAGACAGGTATGATCATGAACTTGAAAATTACTATTTTTTTTTAATTTTTTAGCTATGATTTATAGAAGAAAAAAATTAATTTTTTTTTGGTAAATTCCATTCCATTGGATCTAATAAATGACACTCTCTTATGATTTTCTAAGTAAATTAAAATTTATTACTATCGACAAATTGAAATCGTTCATATAAACAAACCTTCCAATAAATACTCTTATTGAAAATAATCTTTTTTTATTTAATCCTCATTCATTAGAAAAATTCTGAAACTGTTTGATATTATACGAAATCAATTCGCCAGCTGGAATATTATTAATGATTAAAACTAAAATTTAATATTTTAGGTATGATATTTTTTTACTTTACCATAGAGGGTTATGGTCAAGTATTGTAATCATGGATGAAAAAAATGTTTTTTTTCCATCTTTTTTTAGAAATATCTCAAAAACGGCTGATTTTAAAAAATTGAGCGAAACCATGGCATTTCGCTCTACAAAAAAAACTCTAATAAGTGAATATCGAAAAAATTATATTTTTCGAGATAATAATTGTTTTGTCAAAATGTCTGTTAGTTAGTCTGGTTTTCTGTTAGTCTGTTAGTTAGTCTGTTATTCTGTCTGTTAGTCTGTGCGTTACCAAATTTTTGTGGACGAGCTTGCTCAAAAACTAGTGTGAATATCGAAACCAAATTTCACACGTAGTTTTGGTCCATTGAGATTAAAAGCTGATTACATTTTGGTACATATCGACCCAAAATTAAGGGAGGGAGGGGGGGGGGGGGTTTAAATTTAAAATTAAAATATTTTCAAACTAAAAAAACAAGAAAAATTAAATAACGAAATTATGGGGGGTTAAAAATTAAAAATCTAGGCCATTTCAGCAAACTCAACCAAATTTTGTATACATAATCAGTGGGATCCAAGAAGTCTAAAAATGCAAAAACTAACAGCCCAAAATGGGGGAGGGTATAGGATCAAAAAATGAAAATATAGGCTCTTGTACCAAACTCAACCAAATTTTGTATACATAATCAGTGCGACCCCAGAAGTCTAAAAATGCAAAGACTAACCCCCCCCAATGGTGAGGGGGAGTGTAGGGAGATCAGCTTCCTCACTTGTGAACTAAAAGTGCAATACCCAGAACAACTAAAATAGGGTTATTTATTGGGCTGTTATGCATGGGGGGGTTACCTCCGTTTTTAGGATTTTTCCCTATATGACTTGTAGTGGAGCAACTTTTCGCGGAAACTACCGAAACATACAGACCGGAATTTTGTTGAGGTTGTTTTCGTTCATAACTTTGCTTGAAACGCGTGCAACCAAAATTTGGCGTGATTTGGACCAATGTACAGACAAAACCCTAATTTTATATATATAGATTAAATATAAGTGAGGGGCCAGGTTGTATGGTAAAGTCAAGAGGATGGCCACATCAGAACATATCAGCTTATTTTAAATATTTAAAGAGTTGGTCAGCTCTAATTATTTCTTTATTCAAAATCTCTACTGAGGTCATCTTCAAAGGTAGAATTTGCCTGAATTTGAAACAATAGAATCCACAACTACTTCAATGAAGATGACCTCAGTAGGGATTTCGAATAAAAAAATAATTAGAGCTGAACAAATCTTTTTAAATATTAAAAAAAAATACATATATATAAGTATCTATGGTATATCTATTCTTAATAATAATCGGCTTACGAGGGCGGCGCCGTGCATTGGCGTTACATAAATACGGAGGAATTAAAAAATAATTTAAAATACTAGATAAGCTGGGGAAGGAGGGATTATAAATTATTTTATTATACATGTGGCGTATCGATGGTGGGAAGGGGGGGATATGTCCAGCAAGATGTCCGCCGAAGGTGGTCTTTGCAGCTGGTAATAAATAAATAGCTATAAAAATATTTTTAGCCAATAAATAAATACATTTCTCAATTCCATAACAAGGGAGGTGCAACAGGTTCACCTATATAGGGATCAGCCTGAATGGGGGCCCTGAAAAAGCTTCCCCCGAGATAAAAAAAATCTCAATATAATGATGATAGAAAATTATATCTCTAAAATCTGATTAGTGGTGATTACCTACTATTAATAACAATTAATTAAAATCTTATAAAAAAGGCATAACACATTTCATGACTCACCCTCCCGCCAGTTCCATGAAAAGTACCCCCCCCCCCTCCATTTTATTCTAAAGAATTAGAAGAGCTTTTTTTACCTTTTGTTGAAGTTATAAGACTTGACCCCTTTTATTTTTAGCATATAATACTAAAAGGCAACAATTTTCAACCCCCCCCCCCTAGAAATTTCACTGATGCACTCTGAATCTCAACCTCCCTGAGGGCACCCCTTAGTTTTATTAATATTTATAAAAATAAAAAATAAAAAAAAATTGGTGGCCTGAATTTAACATGTAGCACAGGGAATTAACAATTCTTTAGAGCAGTGTATTTCAACGTGTGGGCCGCGATCCCCGGAGGGTTTGTGAAGCCTCTATAATGGGGGTCGCGAAGCCTCAGTAAAAAATAAAAAAAAAGTTTAAAAATATATTTTTAATAAGAAAATGTTAATTAAAGGACATTTGTAGGTTAACACAAGGCGAGGCCTTTGGCCATGTAATCGATGTAAAAATATGTCTGTTATAGGTACTTATAAGTAGGTTATAAAGTTATAATGAAAGACAGTCCATAAATTATTTAAATTTTATTCAATATCCGACGTTTCAGAGACTTTTTCTCTCCTTCTTCAGGGTATTTAATAGTTATTGATGGGTGAGTATAACTCATCGGTTCCCATTTGATTTTCCTTTCAGTGAGAGCAACAATATTACAATATTTTCCAACATTATACCATAAGTGTACTTGGATAATAATATTGTAATTTTGTTGCTATCACTGAAAGGAGAGACAAATGGAAACCGAGTAATACTCACCTATGAATAACTATTTAATACCCTGAAGAAGGAGAGAAAAAGTCTCCGAAACGTCGGAAATTGAATAAAATTTAAATATGATATGGACTGGCTTTCATTATAACCTACTTATTCCGCTTACCAGTCCGTCTTTCTAAGAAAATAAATAAAATTATATAGTTACTTAATTATGTATTTAGACGATAACTAATTATAAAAATTAATAAAAATGTTGTACGATTTTGATAATTGTAACATAATAAAATACAGGTTACAAACAGCAGGGGGTAGGGGGTCGCGAAATTTTTTTTAATAATAAAGGGGTCGCTTCATGAAAAAGATTGAAAAACACTGCTTTAGAGAAAGAAAAAATCATAATAATAAGATTGGAGTAATTTTTGGAGACGGACTGATAATTGAAATTGAGTGGATATTGATGAGGCAGTCCAAAAAATGAAGATAATTTATACTATATTTTTATTCATAAAAACCGACGTTTCGGAGGCTATTCCCTCCTTCTTCAGGGTTTTGAAAAGTCAGTGAAGGAAATGTCGCATTGAATTTCTTTCACTGACTTTTCAAAACCCTGAAGAAGGAGGGAATAGCCTCTGAAACGTCGGTTTATGAATAAAAAGATAGTATAAATTATCTTCATTTTTGGACTGCCTCATCAATATCCACTAAATCATAATAATACTAAAAAAGAAAAAAAATTGCTTTATATTCATTCCATAATAAAACTTTTATTTTCTTTTTTACAATTTCTAAATTAAAATTTCAATGAAAAAGGGAGAAATTCTTCCGTAACGTTTGAAAATTATTTTTTATAAAAGATTTTATACTTATTTATATTATTAAAAACAATCAATGAAATTTTTTCAATATATAAATTATTTTGAATAAATTTTTTTAAATTAAATTCACTTTAAAATTACTGTCTGCGAGAGATTTATTTTTAGGTGAATTTTGAAAAATACCACAAATTCACACATTTTCTCTTGATTAACAACACTTGAGGGGTGAACCGCGACCTAATATCGTGTACACCTACTTCCACTTCCACTTTCATTCTTCACTAGAAGACAATAGATGAAGGGGCATTATCTAATGAATTCCAAAATATTTCCACATAATTCCAAAGACAGTGTACACCTAATTCCAATCGCTGCTCACCCCTCGACAACACTATAGAATTAATTCGATATATCAAGTATTTTGGAAGATATAAGATAAGGAGCCCTCGACTTGCACTTCAATACTATCCCTAATCCCTTTCTCTTTTTAAAAAATCCTAGCGAGAGGGACAAGACAAGAAATTAGCATATCTTGTTTATGTTTCAAAAAATTTCATCATCTCTAATGCACTTGGAAAAAACTTTAATATTTGAATTGAAATCTTAATTATATAACAAGTATAATTTACCTTGAATTTATAAATCACTGAACAATATATAGGACATATATTTATGCATCAATTTCAATTAATAATATTCATTTCCATTGGACATGCAACACTTTGCCTAACTTTAGAAAATATCAATCGTTTGATCTCTTCGCTATACTAAGACTGAACGTACAAGGAAACAACACTGATTGATGCAATTCCACGTAGAGGTGAAGATAACGCCATCTGGCGGGATTACACCTAAACTTACTATTTTGCATACATGTATTATGTATTCTTTTATTAGTGGGGCTGCTGACCTTAAGGTTTCTTGTAGATATTAAAAGATAAATTAGTGTAAAAAGTGAAACTTTTCCAAGACCCGGTACACTGTTGCAGTTTCGGTGAATTAATAAATATTACCTGGAGCCACCGAGCGATGTTCGGTAACTTTTTGCTTCAGTTAAAAGCTTTATTTTAATATTATTTTTAATTTATAATTCTGATAAAAATGTCGATTTTTATTTGAGAGCCGTTTTCAAATTAAAAAAAATACAAAAATATATAATATTCTACCACTGTACCCTCCCCTCCACCCCGCTCGACCCCACCCCCGAAACCTCGACCTACCTTCGGATCCCCCACCACTGCACTCCACCTTCTGCACCTGTTTTGATTCAACCATATGATTCATTTTTATTCATCCAATTGTTAATAAATAAAACCTATCAAAATGTGTTGTTTTTTCAGAAAATTGAGACCTGCTTATGCGAAATATAGGTATTTTTAAATAAATTCTTGATTATTTTTTATTCTATTAAATAAATAAAATTCTTTATGAAAACAATTATAAAACTTTTATTAATATTTCTAACGTTTAGGTTGAACAAAATATGTTAAAAACCACAATCACAATACTTCCTCAAGGCCTTTGAGAACAATGTATTAAGGCAACCCATTGTCTGCCTGGGCACAAAAGGAAAAGGGAAACCTTTTTTAAATCCTAAGAATGGGATTTGTCTACCTGAGAATAATTAATTTGATTATGAAAAAAACCCATCAAAAACAATTTTGTCGAAGATGAGACCGTGACAGATCAACTTGTCAACCCCAAAACCCCCTAACCCGTGAATTTCATCAAAATCGGTGGGGCCGTTTTCAAAATAGAACCAAGATACTAATATATAAATATACAATTTTTGCTCGTTTAATAAGAGTAGATCACCTGGCCACCGAGCGATGCTCGGTAACTTTTGCTTCAGTTAAAGGCTATATATTAATCCCCGGACCCCCACCACTTCACCCCACATAGACCCCCCCCAAACCAGTTCCATCGCCCCCCATACCCCTTCACCACTGCAACCTCCACATCTACCCCAACCGTTACCTCCACCTCACCCAGTTTTTGCATTTCTAGCCTTGTAGTGGCCCACAGATTATGTGTATATAGGTATAAGTAAATACCGTATAATTATTTTTTTTAATTAAATAACCATTTTTGAGTTCATCAATTAAATTGCCAAATTCTAATATATTTGTGGGATTTAAAACTCGATTTTTAATCAATTAATTTTTTTTTAATTTTATTGAACCAATTATTTTAAATGAATTAATGTATACATTGTATTTGAGCTTCGACTTCGGAGATTACTTCCCCACCATCGACTGTCCTTGATCTTCTTGAGCTAGCCAACATCCTTTTAGTCCTTGTTTTTAATAAGAGGAAAAAACTAATTAAATAAAAAAACTCTTTTCTGTTTAATCAATCATTTCTATCATCAATTATTTTTTTTTTTAATTTTATTAAACCAATTATTTTACATGAATTAATGTATACATTGTATTTGAGCTTCGACTCCGGAGATTACTTCTCCACCATCAATTGTCCTTGATCATCTTTTTAGTCCTTGTTTTTAATAAGAGGAAAAAACTAATTAACATAAAAAAACCTCTTTTCCGATAATTATTCCAATTCCATATTGATTTTTCAATCCTCATCATCAATTAAATTGTCTTACTTAATATATATAATAATATTTGTAATGATCTATTGGTGAAGTATTTAAAATTAAAAAACCATTTAATAATTAAAAGAAATTGAATAAAAATGTAAATATACATTTTTATCAAGACAACCACCTGTGAATGATTATTTCAATTAACAAAAAACCCATCAAAAACAACTTAGACGAAGATGAGACCGTGACAGATCGAATCGGAAACACAAAACCCTCCTAACCCGTGGATTTCATTCAAATCGTTAGAGCTGTTTTCGAGAATCTGATTGGATATATATACAAGATTTGTTCGTAATTTACCCCGGTTCTCCGACCACTGCCATAGACAATGTCGTCTGCTTTTTTTGTAATTAAGTCTTTTCTTTAAAATAATCTAAAATAAAATTAAAAATTAATAGGTTTTTTGGACAATTTTATATTTTATTAATATATTTTCATTAATTTTTGCACAACGTTTCGCTTCCGACTTTATCAAGTGATCAATCAGTTAACACATTAAACGTCCAAAATTTTATTTTTATGTTAACTCGAGATTGATAGCTTAAATTTTTTAAATTGTTTTCTCGATGGTCTCACTATTTTATGGACGTTTAATGTGTTAACTGATTGAGCACTTGATAAAGTCCGGAAACGGACGAAACGTTGTGCAAAAATTAATAAAATACATTAATAAAATATAAAATTGTCCAAAAAACCTATTAATTTTTTAATTTTATTTAAATAAAGAATGGACATGAAACAACTGGAAATAATCTAAAATATTTTAAATATTAATTTTTTGTTCACTATTTTAACTGTGACAAAAATTTTAGGCCCTCAAATAAAATTCAGTTGCCCTGGCTTCACATTATCTCCGAAAAGATTCCTGTATAAGCATATCTTTATTTTCATCAAGCAGAGGAAAACCTCAGTGATTTCTTTTTATAAATCGACAGCTCTCCTACTTTCGCCTTAACAATTTCTTTTAAATTGATCAATATTTTCTGCTTGAATCACATAAGGATTAGAAAATAATGAAATTGTGTGTACGTGCAATAGAAGTGGAAAAAAATCCCAGGTTTTAAATTAGAATTGTAAATTAAGTTGATTATATTGAGTTCAGAATATTTGAAATGCTTCGGGTCTCGTGTTATTCAACTATCATTTCTTATTGGTCAGTTATGAATTACGACTGATGAATAAATAAATAGTGATCGGTGTAATTGTTTTTTTTTCATTAATTATTTTTTTATAAATGAACGGCTTATGCATGGCTTATGGAAAATTGAGATTATATATCAAAAATTTAAAAAATAATTATTCCAATTATTTGTTGAATAAATTAACACTTGACCCTGCCAGTGAAAATTCATTGTAATTTATTGATTTAATCAATCGTGTTTTATTGTTATTTTTGTATTTATTTATTTATTTATTTTTTAAGAAATCAATTACTTTGTGCTCTACTTGATACGAATAAACATATATATATATATATATATGTATATATACCGGGTGAGTTTTTTTATCTTGAGACAGTCTTATAACTCAAAAACAGTGCATTATATGAAAAAAAAGTTGAGGGGTAAACTAAACTACGCATATTGTTTCTTAACCCAGAACAAGCTTTCAAGGGTATTTTAAGATCAAGTTCTTCATGATCTACAAAAAAAAACTAAGCAACTTTCATAAGAACTATTTTTTTATTAGACATCAAATAAACAAAATATTAAATCAATTGTTATATCTCAAAAAAATCTTAATAATTATTTTTAACAATTATTCAACTTAATTATCAAATAATAATGATTAAATATTTAATCATTAAATAAATAATTATTAAATTAAAAAGTGCCAGCAATGAAAATAAGTGTTTATAATGATTTTAAAACTTCATTATACACAGGATTTAAGAGATTATTTTCTACTTATTGAACTACTGAGTTTCAAAAGTTTTTTTCTCGTGTCAATCCATAGATATGTATGTATATTTATTTATTTATTTATTTATTTATTTATTTCAACGGCTAAAAAGCCTCAATATATTGTATTACCATAATACAAATGGAGCATTTTGTTGAAGACAGAATTGAAATGGTTTTAATTTATGAGGGGAATGTGGAAGAAGTGGCCCATTGGCTGCCATTGAAATGGATGCCTAGAGTTTTCCTGACAAGGATACACCCTCCAAAGCTTCATTTTATCGTGTTGTATATGTGTTTAAAAAAAACAGGAAATGTAAAGGCTACGAAGAAACTGAAATAGGCAAAAATAACGAAATTGGAACTGGAATTCATCCAGAAAACTTGAGATAACACTTTGGAATGTCACAGAACAAAAAATGATTAAATTATTAATCATTATTAAATTATTTATTAAATAATTAAATATATGATCATTATTATTTGATAATTAAGTTGAATAATTGTTAAAAATAATTATTAGAACTTTTTTAGATCTAATAATTGATTTAATATTTTGTTTATTTGATGTCGGATTTAAAAATAGTTCTTATGAAAGTTGCCCAGTTTTTCTTGTAGATTATGAATATGAAAAGAAATATATAGGTTTCTATTTAAAAAACAGAACTTGACATTGAAATGCCTTCTAGAAATGAAATAAAATTGTTGCATAGTTTCAAGGGGCAATTAAAATTAATGATTTTTCTGAAAAGGGCGCCTATAGAAGGTTTGAAACCCGTAACTTGTATATTCTCTAGTTCAAGCAGGTCAACGACAAGTCCAGACCAGTTTTAGTCAAATAAATATTGTTCTCGCTGAGGAACTATTAAAATAGAAATAATACAAAAAAGGAATAAATAAAAATTAATCGAGAATTTCTGGACTAATCCATTTCAAAGAACTCTCACTATATGGTATAAGATCGGAAATAACTATAGGGCCGGTTGTATGTCGCAAAGTAAATGCTTTTACCACTAACCAAGGGTAGCTGGTAAATGTAGGGGCTAATCAGATGACAGGCACTGAAAGTTGCCAGCCCCTCCATTTTACCTGCCCTTGGTTAGTGGTAATCATCATCCCCCTGGTTGAAAAGTCACCAACCGCCACTGGTTAATAGGTATACATTTTCCGTGAAGTAGTATAATTTATAATTAAATAGTATAATTATGCCACATAATCTGTAAAATTCCTATTTGAATTAAACCTCTTTTAAAAAGTTTTCAAATACAAAAATAACTAAAAATTTAAGAATTTAAGCACAGGATAGGCAGGCTGCAGCCTATGGGCCCGCACCATAAAGGATCTACTTTCTTTTAAAATATATTTAACAATTTGCAACGCAATTTTCTCTGGGGAGAGACGGACTGGTAGAACTTTTAATTGAATGTAATGGAAGGCACCATAAGGAAAGAAAAAATTAACACATATCAAATAAGGTGTAATTTATTGGAACACTTCCTCCTTTCTTTCCAAGCCGACGTTTCGGAGGATTCTTCCCTCCTTCTTCAGGGTTTCAAGGGGTCAATGAAGGAAACAAATAAAATGCTTCCTTCCTCTCTCCACAGCAGTGTTTAAAACTTTTTTCTTCTTTAGCAAAGGCATAAAAAATTTATTTCTTAATAAGATTAGAGTAATTTTTGGAGACGGACTGATAAGTGAATTAAGTGAATATCGATGAGTCAGTCCAAAAAGAAGAAGATAATTTACACTCATCTTTTATTCATAAAACCGATTTCCTTCACTGACTTTTCAAAACCCTGAAGAAGGAGGGAATAGCCTCCGAAACGTCGGTTTTATGAATAAAAAGATAGTGTAAATTATCTTCTTCTTTTTTGAACTGCCTCATCGATATCCACTTAATTCATTTCTTAATTAAAAAAAAATTGTTTTTCTATGCATCTGCTAAGGAAGAAAAAAGTTTTAAACAACTTTTTAATTCAGAAAATGAGGAAAAAAATGTTTTTCTATGCCTCTGCTCAGGAAGAAAAAAGTTTTATACACTGCTGTGGAGAGAGGAAGGAAGCATTTTATTTGTTTCCTTCATTGACCCCTTGAAATCCTGAAGAAGGAGGGAAGAATCCTCCGAAACGTCGGTTTGAAAGGAAAGGAGGAAGAATTGCAATAAATTACACTTTATTTGATGTGTTAATTTTTTCTTTCCTCACTACCCCTGGGCTGCCTTCCATTACTTTCAATTAATATTTAACAATGTTTCAATAAAAAGCCATGCACATTCATTTTTAAGTTCTTAATAGATTAATTGCTAAAAATGCGGTTTTTTAGGTTAATTAAAAAAAATATATTTTCGCTGGTAGGATCCGCGCCACAGGTTCAGCCTAGGAGCCAATAGATCATAAATCCGGCCCTGTATATATCTACTCTTATTAAACGAGCAAAAATGTATATATATTTATTTGTTTGTTTATATATTTGTATCTTAGTTCTATTTTGAAAACGGCTTTACCGATTTTGATGAAATTCACGGGTTAGGGGGTTTTTGGGGTGACAATTCGATCTGTCACGGTCTCATCTTCGACAAAATTGTTTTTGATGGGTTTTTTCGTAATCAAATTAATTATTCTCAGGTAGACAAATCCCATTCTTAGGTTTTAAAAAAGGTTTCCCTTTTCCTTTTATACCCAGGCAGACAATGGGTTGTTTGTTTCATTGTTCTAAAAGTCCTTGAAGAAGTATTGTGATTGTGGATTTTAACATATTTTGTTCTCCCTAAACGTTAGAAATATTAATAAACGTTTTATAATTGTTTTTATAAAGAACTTTATTTATTTAATAGAATAAAAAATAATCAAGAATTTATTTAAAAATATATTTCGCATAAGCAGGTCTCAATTTTCTGAAAAAACAACACATTTTGATAGGTTTTATTTATTAATTGGATTTGAATAAAAATGAATCATATGGTTGAATCAAAACAGGTGCAGAAGGTGGGGCGCAGTGGTGGGGAATCCGTGGGTAGGGAGAGGTTTCGGGGGTGGGGTCGAGCGGGGTGGAGGTGGGGGGGGGGGCTACATTGGGCGACTATTATATATTTTTGTATTTTTTTAATTTGAAAGCGGCTCTCAAATGAAAATCGACCTTTTTATCAGAATTTTAATTTAAAAATAATATTAAAATAAAGCTTTAAACAGAAGGAAGAAGTTACCGAGCATCGCTCGGTGCCTCCAGGTACTGTATATATAAATGGGGAATTGTAATTGGAAAATCTATATCATAAGGGACGACCTTATAAAACTTATTTTTCTATCAAAATTGAAAATTGTATCATAAAGGAGGACCCTATGCCATATTTTCCGTCTTGGGAGTGGGGTCAAAAAGTGAATTTTTTTATAGATATTTTGACTAAAAATATTTTTTTTTAAATCTAAAAGAAACAATATTTTTAAAATAAGTATTATCACTTGGAAAATAAAGTTGTATATTTCTATCAAAATTGAAAAATTTATCATAAGGGTCCTCCATAAATTACGTCACATGAATTTCAAGATTTTTAGACCCCCTACCCTGTGTCACATCCTGTCTCATCTTCATTGAGCCCCCCCCTGTATTGTGACGTCACACTATCAATTTTATACCCTATAATTTAATCATTTGACTTTTATGACATCACAATTTTAAGATCTCCGGGTCCCCCTGTCACATTTTGTCACAAATCTGAGATGCCCCTCGCCCTTACTGTGTGACGTAATTTATTGACGGCCCCTCTGCTCTATTTTCCCTCTTGGGAGAGTGTTCAAAAGTTAAATTTTTTTATAGATATTTTGATCAAATTATATATATTTTTTTCATCTATTGGAAATACTCTTTTAAAGTTTAAGTATAAACTTTTAAGAAATTATTTTTTTCTCATAATAAAGATTTTCGGATATAATTCGATCCAACCGAGAATTGAAAAACTCTGCTATGGCAACATTTGTTTATTATTTAAAAAAGTAAATAATACTACAAATTAAAATGTTTTCGTTTCTTTGAAATCTAAAAATTCCTCAAAGTTCAAAAAATGTCTCTCTCTTTTTACAATAACTATTTTCGAATTGAAAGCAACCCCTCAAACAATGTGGTAATATTTTTTATATAATTTATAATATAATAATAGTAACTTATAATTATGAAAGATATTAATTTGACGATGGTAATAGATTCAAATTTACAAGAAATCATAAGTTGATGTCATCTATTAGTTCCGATGGAATGGAATATTTTTAATTATATGTCAGAGGGGTTGTTTTTCACCCCTCGGGAATCGAACCTGAGTGCCAGTAACAGCAATCCGGGCCACCTGGCTCACCTGCAGGATGTCAGAGAGGTTCACATCCTGCAGGTGAGCCAGGTGGCCCGGATTGCTGTTACTGGCACTCAGGTTCGATTCCCGAGGGGTGAAAAACAACCCCTCTGACATATTATTAAAAATATTCCATTCCATCGGATCTAATAGATGACATCAACTTATGATTTCTTTTTTCGTTAAATTGAAGGGTTGGTTTTGTCACAAATATAATAAAACAATAATTTTAATAACTATTTGTATTATTTTTAATTGATTTCATTAATAAAAATATAAAAATAAAGAGTAAATTAACTTATAATGTGTTTCTGTAGGAATGGATTATTTATAATGGATTTTTTAATTGTATAATAATTGACTACCTATGCAATGAGATAATTAGAAAAAAATAAAATTGAAAATAATATTTAATATAATCATTAATTCAAAATAGTTTCTAGTTCAGTGATAAACGTTTTTATAAATTGTTGCTATATATATATATATAATATATATATATATATATATATATATATATATATATATATATATATATATATATATATATATATGTGTGTGATTGTAATGAATTGTGTGATCTATCTTTTTATATTGAAGATTTAAGAATGAATGTTTCATGTGAAATGACAAATTCCGGTTCTTGAACGAGATGTATGTATGATTTCAAATTATTATAAAAATAAAAAAAAATTTTGTGTTATATACTTCTATGCAGAAAAAATGTAAATAAAATGTTTCATTTCAATTTTTAGAACTACTGAGGATGGTCGACCAGTGGTGACCGAAACTGTATAGTTATCAATTAAATAATACAAATAGTTATTAAAAAAATTATTGTTTTATTATATTTGTGCACAAACCAACCCTTCAAATTTAACGAAAAATTTAAATCAAGTCAGCTTAAGTTCTGGAAGAAATTTCTATGATTTCTTGTAACTTATAATTAATACAGGGGTGTCCAACCCCCTAGCTTATTTACTCACCCCCTCCCCCAGTTTCATGAAAAGTACCCCCTCCTGTACATTCTATTTTATTCACTTCTAAAGAATTATAGAAGAGGTTTTTAATACCATAATTTTTAGAGTCTTGTGTTGGTGCGAGGTGAAAAATATTTTAATAAAAAAAAAGCACAAGAAACAGAAACAAGAGGCCTAGTAAATAACTCATAGTACCTAAATAATAATTTTCCAAAAAATATTTTTTGTTTTTATTATCTTTTGTTGAAGTTTTCGCCGTTTTTAATTTTAGCATAATTTAGGTTAATTTTGGCATTTCTAGCTCTCTAGAGGCCCAGAGATTATGTATACAAAATTTGGTTGAGTTTCCTCCAAGGGCAAGAATTTACATTCTTTCACCATCCCCCCCCCCCTTTTTTGGGTGGATTTTTGGGGAAATTTTTTTAAACAAAAGTCAAAAATCACACCCCCTACAACTTTGTTTATCATAAAATTTGCCGTAGGGTTAATAGTTTAGGAGTTATTTGATAATTTTCATTCGTGCGCCCCCCCCCCCAAACCCCCTTCTGGGGTCAAAATATCAAAACGTTATATAACTAAAAACGTAAGTTAGAAGACATCTGATGTAAATATGAAATTTCATAAAATCCCTTCAGCCGTTTTTACGTGAATCGTGAGCAACTTTTAGCGGAAACCACGGAAACAGACAGACAGACATGAATTTTGTTGAGGGTGTTTTCGTTCATAACTTTGCTTGAAACGTGTGCAATCAAAATTTAGAGTGATTTGGACCAATGTACAGACAAAACCATAATTAATATATATATATACTATGCAATACTATTATATAAAATTCATATTATTTCTGTTTTATCGAATGTTAATATCGAGGGTGAACCTCGATTGGAACTAGGTGTATACGTCTTTGGAATTATGTGGAATTATTTTGGAATTCATTAGATAATGCCACTTCATCTATTGTCTTCTACTTTGAAATGATAGTGGAAGTGGAAGTAGGTATACACGATATTAGGTCCCGGTTCACCCCTCAGTTAATATAAAGAAAAAAAGGAAAAAATGTATATGTGAATGTGCCAAATATATTTTGAAATTTGTGTTTCTGATGGTCTTCAATGGTAACGAAGATAACAAAAAAATTTAAACGAATATGTGGCATGACTATCTGAAGCCCTGAAGAAGTCGGCAAAGTCGACGAAACGTTGGCTGATAAATAAAAAATTCACACATTAAAAACTTGTCCTTATTTTCCTATTATAAACTTTCAAATTAATACAAATTATGGACGGAATGATAATAGTACTTATTAAAAACTGTCGTTCGTTTGGACTTATCGAGGACGATTTACCTGGCCCTTGCCCAGTCGATCTTGTAATATGGGATTGTTGGCTGGGGTAGTTGCTTAATTTCTGTCCTGAGGCCTCTCATACTTATGCAGAAGAGAATAATAAAGGTTTTCTTGGTTAGGTCGGCAAGGTATCCCTCGGAGTTGATCTTCAAGAAATTTAACGTTTAAATTTTGACCCGCTCTGTGATATGTGTCTTTTGTACACGCGAGATCAGGGGAATTCCCGGAGGCGCCGGGACATGTCCATGGAACCCGCGAGCAATCTGGGAGGAGCCTTAGGGAACCTAGGATAGTGTGCATTCTTTAGAAATAATACATATTTATTTTGTTTGAGATGTTAACTAACGATGTTTAGTTTGATTCGGTTCAAATAGTCGACCAACGACCAACCACGCCCTCAATGAATGAAGAAAACGAGAGACCAACAAGTTCGTCAAGCCAGAAAAGGGTCGTTAAAAATTACAAACACAATTCCGTGCCGTTCCAAGAGAAATCCATTTCACACCTTGTCGGAAAGCCCAGAGTAAGTACATAGTTCAATAAATTGTAAAATGTATATTAACATTTGGAGAAATATACCTTACTTCAAAATCTTCATGAAAAATACGAGGAATCTTCCCGCGATGATGAATTTTACTTAAACCAAAAAAATGGGCGCCAAAATCCTCGAGCAAAATTTAAAATAATAAGGGACCATTCATAAAATATGTCACGAAAAATTTCGTCTTTTTGGACTCACCTTCGTCAGGCTGAGTCACATTTTCTGGAACCTAGCTAACAAATATAACGTCACAAAAGCTAGACCCACCCTATAATAAAATTAAAATACCCAATAAGTTAAGAAAAAAATAAAATAAAATTGATGAATTGCGAATTGCGCTAAGCAATACCCCCCCCCCTCTCCATGTTTGCGAACATATTTCATGAATGACCCCTAAATAAAAAAAAATTGTAAAGGCGATTAATTTTTCTTAAACCCTCTAATTCATTGGTTTCCAACCGGTGGTCTGTGGATCAGTTGTGAAAATGTTCTGCTGGTCCGTGAGAAATTAAGTAAAATACAAATTAGCAGTGGCTTAGTGGCTATATTCAATGCCGATTTTTTTACAAACACTTTTCAATCTTTTAAGCGTTTAAATTTTAAATTATTTTTATACTATTTTAAATCTCTTGAGAGTTCGCCTGTCAACATAATTTCTTTATTATGAAAATTTGAGTGTCTTATCTCTTTGAAAAAGTGGATGGAAAATTTTAAGAACATCTTCCGGGGTTCATACCTGTATTTTAATTATATGAGAATTTATTTATTTAAAGACAATTGTATCAAAGATCTTAGTAGAATATTAAATAGATATTGTTTGTCAGAAGGTTTCGCCCCCTCAGGAGTCGAACCCGAGCGCTAACTTGCTATCCGGGCAGTTAGCCTAACCCTAAAGACGAATTTCCTCCGACATACTTATATAAACAAGGGAGAAAATTTCACTCTAATCATAAAAGAATTGATAAGTAAAATTATACCTTAGCTTTACTTATCAATTCTTTTATGATTGGAGTGAAATTTTCTACCCTTGTTTATATAAGTATGTCGGAGGAAATTCCTCTTTAGGGTTAGGCTAACTGCCCGGATATGCAGTTAGCGCTCGGGTTCGACTCCTGAGGGGGCGAAACCTTCTGACATACAATATGTACATAATATTCTACAAAGATCTTTGAAACAATTGTCCTTAAATAAATAAATTCTTTTGAAAAGTTTTTGTTTTGCCGAGAGTAGCAGAGTTGTTATTTCACAAAGAGAAACAAAGTGGTTGTCCTCTGCTTGATGCAAATAAACATACACACATATATATCGAGATGATATATCTGTATATATATATTATTTATTTGTTTGAGACTATAGTTTCGACGACTTGGTCTTCATCATCAGTCTTTCTTCAATTATAAATGTTTTTCACGGATAAAATTTAGCGAACGCGGTGTTGGTTTATAGTGAAACATTGTTAAAATTAAATTAGGTTGGAGTTGGTGGTGTTTCACAAGGAGAAAAATTAGTTTTTCATGGAGTCAATATCATATGGATATTGAAAACTTGGTGTTCCTTCGTCACTGGTGGTCGGCTAGGAACTAATAAAGATATCTTTGAAGAAAGACTGATGACGAAGACCAAGTCTTCGAAACTATAGACTCAAACAAATAAATAATATATATACATATATATCATCTCGATATATATGTGTGTATGTTTATTTGCATCAAGCTGGTGGTCGGCTAGGCAAGCAGAGGACAACCTCTTTGTTTCTCTTTGTGAAATAAATTCTCATATAATAATTCCATTATTTTTCCCAGTCCCTAGTGAGAAACTATTGGGAACCACTGCTCTAATTAAATGAATAATTTTTCAGAATCTTAGATTAGATGTATTCGCGGTACATTTACTTTCATTTTTTCTTATATTTTAATTTTGTTCGAGAATTTTGGCCCTCCTCTGGGCCTACAGACTATAGAGTTTGGGTTGTGGTTACTTTGGCAGGTAACAGTTAATAAAGGTGTATAAAATAGTACTTTAAATTCTTTAAAGTATAAAGCTCAATTTTTTTATATTTTCTTCGGGATAACTTTAGAAATCTCGTCATCCATTGCCGGACACTTATGACAGTTGCTACCCCCTTACAGACACCCCTAAACTTTAATCAATTATAATTAAACTTTCGTTATAATATAAAAGATAAATTTTATATATGTTACTTGGCGACCTATAAAAAAATGTTACCTCAATAGGCGGACAGTTTTAATGGTTTTTACATAGATTTTTGACATTTCGGTTATTATTGATAACCATTAGTGAAGACATGGAGGAATCGACTTAAAATCAAAAATAACCATCGATTCTTATCTAATACTAGAGGAATAACCTTATTGAATTCCATTTTTGTTGTTTTGACTATTAATGACAACTTCCACTGAAAACGTGGAAGAATCGACTTAAAATCAAAAAGACTAAATTATTTTATGGCAAACCACTCAAGCTTGAGTTTCTTAAAGTTTAGGGGTGTCTGGTAGGGGGTAGCAACTGTCATAAGTGTCCGGCAATGGATGACGAGATTTCTAAAGTTATCCCGAAGAAAATATAAAAAAATTGAGCTTTATGCTTTAACGAATTTAAAGTACTATTTTATACACCTTTATTACCTGTTACCTGCCAAAGTAACCACAACCCAAACTCTATAGTCGCTGGTCGTTCTTACCTGTATAGGGGACATGCACAGAAAAACTTTCAGCTTTTATAAAATAACGAAGGTCTGGCAGTCGTGGGCTCTTGGGCTATAGAGTTACGCCTAGCATTGAAATTTTATCCCTGAATTCTAGGGAGTTTGAGTCGAATAATGTTTGGGAGGTTTCTGTCGACGCGCCTAGAAATAAGGCAACACTGAGTTTTCACTGCATTGAAGTTAACTAAGTTTTGGGATCCCCTGTTTTTAAGTTTGCATAAGTCTAAATTAATTGGCGAGGCAATGTCTGCACGGTTTTTATGCGATGCAGGGGCGTTATGTAGGGTGCTGTCATCTGCGTAACAATGTACCGGATTGGAGGGCAAGTTTAGAAGGTCGTTGATATAGATAAGAAAAAGCGTCGGGGAGATAACCGATCCCTGAGGAACTCCAGCGTTGGTGTGGAAGGGGGAAGATGATATTTCATCGATGACAACCTTAATACTACGGTCTGAAAGAAAACTTTCGAGCAACTTAAAGAGTTTCGGTGCAAGGCCGACGGAGGTCGGCGGAATTTGGGGAGTAGAATATATTTTCCGAATTGGAGATCTGGAGTATCGGATTTGTCTGTGTCAATTTGGGTTTCACTGAGGGCCAAAATGGAGGGTCTTTCGTTTTCGAGATGCTGGAAAACGGAAGTTTTATTGCTAAAGAGACCGCGAAGTCTGATCTCAGAAAGATATATAAAATCTAGTTTACTGAGTTTTAATAACTTGAGCAGTTGTAATTCACCGGGCGATAATTAGGTTAAAATTATCTGCCACTTAATTATTTAGGTTGTACCTGTAGGGAAAGAAATGATATATTATATACTTAATTAGTACTTAGGCTTAATAAAAAAAAAAAAGAAAAAAAAATGACAAAATAAATGAAAAAAAAGAATTAAAATATAAATAAATATATATATATATATATATATTTTTTTTTAATGATATTGATGTGAGAAGGAGATACACCAGAAGGTGGATCCCCTAAAGGCCTGTATGGGCAACTCAGATACAATTCAATATCCAATTTACTAAGGTTTTAGGGGCTTCGAGCAGTGGTAAATTCTCCGCGCGATAAATTCGGTTAAATTTATCTCCCACTTAATTATAGCTAATTATAGTATTAATAATAGTTCGTAAAAAAATAAAGAAAAATTATAATTTAGAAAATAATTAAAAGTAACAACATGCAATAATGAATAAAATAATAATATTATTAAAATTAAAAATTATTTCAAATGCAATGTATTAAAGAGAGAAAGAAAGTCAATTGAAATTCGAAACTTATGGTTTGTGAGATGATCAGCTTGTCTTCAGCACAATGTAACTAATTGAAATAAAATAAAAATAAAATAAGTTGGCCAATTATTTGATTGGCCAAACAAATTATCACAAATATTAATTAAATTACGAAGATTAAAATTAAATAAATTATATCACTAGAAAGAGGAATTTTTAACAAATATATTGATATAAAATAATTAGAAAGTTTTGAAAATTAGACCACTCAAAAAACAGTCAAGTACGGAGTAAATAAAAACGTGTCTATTTGTTATTTACAAAGAAGTTGTTGAATGTAATGGAAAGAAAATGCGGTTTTTTAAAAATTCTTATTTTTTTTTAATATCATTCTAAAACTTATTCATGAAAATCAATTGATAGGATAAACAAACAGTGTTTTTTTAAATTCTAGGATATCTTCAATGCAGGTGTTTTCTGATTTCGGATCTGCCATAAAATGCATGCTTAACGAATTTCCAGTTGAATCTAAAATGATAAAAATAAAGAATTCTATGAACATTTTAGTTTATTAAAAATAGAGAAAAGAGTAACATTTTTTTCAAGACTAGGTAGGCTTTGAGCATATTTGTGTGATTTGGCACAATTTTTTTTTTAAGTTATTAAAGTTGACACTTTTTACTTTATCAAATGCGAAGCATGGGGAAAGTATTGTAATCAGTCTCGCGGCAAGCGCGACTTCAAAGGGTCCCCAGGTAAAGACTACGGAACCCATGGACTCAATTAGAGTCACAAATTGTAGTATTCAATTAGGTTGAATTTTAGCACGTGACGATTTTGCCAAAAATTACATGGGGTCTCGTCAAGAGGCCAAAAAGTGCGATTTTTTCATTTAGTGCGTGCGGATGGATGGATGGATGGATATTATCGTTTTTTTGACCCACGATTTTTTCCACACCGATGCACTGAGCACTGATTGAAATGAAATTGAAAATCTACCATTAGTTTAACAAAATGAAGCGCTGATTAGTTTTTGGTACATATCGGCAAACAAACATTAGTACTTTATTTCAGTACTTTTTTAGTTTTCTAAATATCTTAAAAATAACTTAACCAATTTTGATGAAATTTAATATCCTAATTAAGTACCTTGGGGACCACAAAAAATGTTAAATAAAGTTTTTAGTAAACTTATATTTTAAAGTACTTTACTCTAAAGTAAGATAGTACTTTTTTTAATTCTTTAAAATTCATTCATTTGATCGTTTTAATATAGCTCATTTAACCTTGTTTAAGTAATAATGGATAGGCTTCTCTCTGTGAAATGCTAAAAATTTGGGAGGACATTTTATTTGTAACCATAGCAACTGCGTTGTTTTCTTATCCGTTACAATTGCTGAGACATAGAGGAATCAAGTTAAAATCAAAAATAGCCATTGATTCTCATCTAGTACTTGAGGAAAAAGCATTCTATATTGGATTTTTGACGTTTCGGTTTTTATTAGTAACCATTTCTGAAGACATAGAGGAATCGACTTAAAATCAAAAATAGCGATTGATTCTCATCTAGTACTAGAGGAATAACCTTATTTCATTCCATTTTTGATGTTTTGACTATTAATGGCAACCTCTAAGAATTTAGAAAAAATTTAATTAAAGAATTTAGTCTTTTTGATTTTAAGTCGATTCTTCCACGTTTTCAGTAGAGGTTGCCATTAATAGTCAAAACATCAAAAATGGAATGAAATAAGGTTATTCCTTTAGTATTAGATAAAAATTGATCGTTATTTTTGATTTTAAGCAGATTCCTCCATGTCTCCAGCAATGGTTACCAATAATAATCTAAGGGTCAAAAATCTAATGTAGAATTGTTATTCCTCAAGTATTAGATGAGAATAGATCTCCATTTTTGATTTTAAATCGATTTCTCCATGTCTTCTCCAATGGTTACCAATAATAACCGAAATGTCAAAAATCGAATGTAGAATGGTTATTCCTCGACTGTTAAATGAGAATCGATCATTATTTTTGACTTAAAGTCAACATGAACTGCAAATTGCAAGTGATATCTGATTAACAATAAAGGAATAAACATATTAATATTTCAAATGAATTTGGATAAAGTTTAGCAACGATCCGTTGCAGTTTTTTTGTTATGGGGCTGCCATTGAAATGGATGCCGAGCGTTTTCCTAATAGAAATTCACCCTCACAAGCTTTATTTTATTGTTTTGTAAAATCTGTTAAAAATCAAGAAGTGAAGTGAAGAAACTACAATAGACCAAATTAACGAAATTGGAACTGGAATTCATCCAGAAGACTTGCGATTCACTCTGGAATGTCTCAGAAGAGTGTCGAAAAATTATTAATTTATTAATTATAATTAAATTATTTATTTAATAATTAATTATTTGATCATTATTTTTTGATAATTAAGTTGAATAATTGTTAAAAATAATTATTAAAAATTCTTTTTTTGAGATCTAATTGATTTAATATTTTTTTTATTTGATGTCGGATAAAAAAATAGTTCTTATGAAAGTTGTTCAGTTTTTTTTTGAAGATTAAGGATCCGTAGAGAAATATATAGGTTTCCATTTAAAAAACAGAAGTTGACCTTGAAATACCGTTGAAATCTTGTTCTAGGTCCACAAACAATAGCGTAGTTTAGTTTCCCCCTCGATATAAACAAACTTTTATTTTAAAACTTTTTTCATATAATGCATTGTTTTTGAGTTATAAGACTGTCTCAAGATAATAAAACTCACCCGGTATATGCAGAGTTATGTTATTTTTAAATACATTATTATATATTTTTTTTTTAAGTTTTTTTTAATCGGGATTTTAGACTTAACTACTTTTATTTTTCAATTTGGCCTATCTAATAAAACTATTAACAAAAATGTATTATTAGCGAGCGTGACTTGTATATATTATTTAAATTTTTTTTACCTAGATTTTTCTTAGAAGACTTATCTGAAGGTGAATTTTCCGAATTCCCTATTACCTGAAAATTAAATAAATAAATTATTCTTAAGCTATGAAAATAAACCACCTGAATAAAATTTATTATATTTACCTGGATGGACAGTTTTCTGAAATTGGATTTAGAGCCCCATTGTATATGATCATCTAGCCATTTTCGAATTTCACTTAATTTTATGATTTCAATCGATTCCGCCTAGAAAAATTAGGAATGAAAAAATTGGTTTCAAAATAACCTATTTATTTGTAAACAAACTTCCAAGTGTAAAGAATAATTAACAATTATATGATAGTCCAAGAGCTGGTGACACATTTTTGACTACGGATTTGACCCAACTAGAAATAATGCGTAATAGTACCGTCTATGATAGTTGTACAGGGAATGGCCAGTCTGGCTAACTGTAGCAGGTGGACCAGGCACTGCGCATGGTGTGAGTGCGGTAAAAAATACATAGTGTTACAAAATATTTTTGACCCACAATGAAATTATAAAAATTATAATTTATAGTCAACTATAAACATAATATATTCACTCCAGACCATTTGAGTGGTGGCACGTGGACCCAGACCACCCCAAAGTGTATTACAAAAAGAAAAAAAAATAGCATCAAATATTTTTTTTAATGTTGTAAAAATACACTTTGGAGTGGTCTGGTTCCACGTTCCACCACTCAAATGGTCTGGAGTGAATATATTATGTTTATAATTGACTATAAATTATAATTTTTATAGCTCTTGGACTATGACATGTAGGTTTGAAATCTTAATAAGAAATTTTTTAATTACGCTCATCTATAAACCAGATATAATGGTCAAGTGATTTCCGCCCCGACGAACCCTTGTAAAAGACGTCTTCCGCCCTTTGTCAAGTACGCTTTACCCTTCTCTGAGGTTATATGACGAGAGGAAATACATCATGAATTCAAGAGTATGATGACTGTGAATTCTCCAAATATTGTTATTAAGGTAGTTGTTTCGCGACAATACCAGCAAAAAGTTAATGCTAGAGTATATAGAACAGTCAATAAGGATTCATAGTTCATAAGGCCAAAACTTTTTGCTGTTTTTGTACCAAATCTAGCCAATCCCGTGCTCGTTTGAGAAATTTGGCAACATTGAAAGAGATTGAATATTATTATACATGACATTAAAATGACAGATAAAATCCATTTTAAAGGTCGATTTATTAATCAAAAAGTTCAAAATAAACGATAAAAAGCTGTTGCGGTAATGAATGAGGAAAAAAACGAAAAAAAAGTGTACTAAGAGTGCTAATGTAGGTACCCGAATAATTGAAGTGGACTAGTTGGCGAATAACCTAACCTGTTGTCACTGTCAGAAAGATATTTTATTAAAAAATATTGTTTGTGAAAGGCGATTATGTTTGAATTCTATTTTTTCAATAAAATGTCAAGATTGCTATACAGTAATTCATGTCAGTACTGGAAAGAAACATACATCTAAAGATGGTGTGAAATTAAGGCGGTTGTTTTTTGCATTTTTAGACTTCTAGGGGGCCCGCTGATTATGTGCACAAAATTTGGTTGGGTTTGCTAAAATGGCCTAGATTCCCCCCGCCCCCTTAATTTTGGCCCAAGGATAAAATTATTTTCATTATTATAGGTTTATTTTATAGTATATTTCATTTTTCTTTTTTTTTTTTTTTAGTTTGAAAAGATTATAATTTTAAATTTTAACCCCCCACCCCCTTAATTTTGGGTCGATATGCACCAAAATCTAATCAGCTATTAATCTCAATGGACCAAAACTACGTGTGAAATTTGGTTTCGATATTCACACCAGTTTTTTAGCTAGCTCGTCTACAAAAATTTGGTAACGCACAGACTAACAGACTAGCAGACATTTTGAGAAAACAATTATTATTTCGAAAAAAAAGAAGAAAAAAACGCTTATTTCATGCACGATCACAATAATTGACCATACACCCTGTATGGTAAAGTAAAAAATGATTACCCATACCCTTATCCAGAAAAAAATTAAACTTATGTGGGATTTCATTCTCCGCTCTTTCGCTGTAAAGTGCTTTTGAAAATAGGGATTCATTTTCACCTTGAGAAAGACGTTTGTTGTTTGCCCGTCAAAATCTTTCGATAAAATAAATGACAGGTGAGCAGCAGGGACACGCCCCTTTTATAAAGAATGGAGCGCGCGAAAAATTATGCGTTCGTCACTTAAAACGCGTGAAGAATTAACCAATCAGCTTAATTGCTAATTAGAGCTAATTAGGTTATAAAAGAAGCCAGCTCCTCGAAGCGAATTCAGTTGTTATCATTCAGTTGTTATGTGTGAGTTGTCACTGGTTGAAACTCTGTTTGAATGAGCAGCTCTCCTGGGTGACTGCGATCACCTTGGAACGATTTGGAACGAAACGGCTTGTGTCGCAGAAGTAATTTGTATACACGTTCTGTAACGAAGAAGCAACGAATGCGGGCCATGTGACGTTATTTTGTTAAAAGCATATTTTCAACTGCCTAGTGCGAATTCTTATTTACAATAACATTTTTAACTTGCTCTAAGGCCGCCAATAGAGATTATCATCTCTGAAGATCATCTCCCACCTAAGCCCGGCAAATCTCCATCCAACTAACCCTTCGAGCCAATCATAATAAAATCATCCATCATCTCAATCATTTCCTATACTTATATTCTTTAAAGAGTGAACTAATAATAATAAAAATAATAATATTTTCAAAAATTTCTATAAATATCGTTTTGTTATTATTTAACAAATGTAATCAACGCCTACGTTACATCTTATGAAAATTATAATTTTGAAAAAATCTAGCGCACCCGCGCTTTCTACTTTCTACTCTCTCTTTCGCTGGCTAAACAAATGCGCTGTTGCCAAAATGTTTTATATATAATATATAATTCCAGCAGAAGACACACTCTTTTATTGTCTCCTTCAATTATACATTTTTCATTATTTATTCCTTATTATATCAGAAACTGTGTTGTAACTATGAATCAAACTTGTCTTAAAATATGTATTGGTTATTGTTTAATGTCGGTTTAGTTTTTTATAAAAATGGTAAGAAGGGTTTCTTAATTATAATTAAATATGTATGTAAACTTTCCAATATCCCCTATAGTGTAATGCTAAAGAGCCCGAAAAAATCTATTTTTGAAATTAAATATCTCCGGAACTGTATTGTTCATCAATTTCGTTTTCCCACCAATCGATGCACAAGTATTTCAATAATAATATATCTAAATTTCAGAAAAATCCTAAGAAAATGCATTTGGCGGAACAACTACCTTAACGAATGTATGGAATTTTCCATCTATGTCACTTGATATCATGTCATCAGAAGCACTTGCAAAAAGGCAGTCAGACGAAGACGAGGTTCAGATTCAAACGAGACACGATAGATCCAACTCCCTATGTTTAAACGAATAACAAAGTCTCTCTTAACGATTACAATTACAATTAACGCCCTTCAAGTAAAAGTGTTATTTAAACCTGTATATAGAATATTATACTTGTCAATAAATATTTTATCTTAAACGAACACCTTTTATTTGATAAACCCCTAGACACATAACGCGACGAGCCACAAGGAACCCACATGCAAGGATTAATGAAGAATACAAACCCCACATGACATATTATTTATTATTCACTCATTTCATGCTTTTCTATTAAAATGTTTTTATTTGATCAATTCTCATTATAAGTTAACCTTTTGAGATAAGAAATATAAACTGAAATTTCATGCATAATATAATTTTCTATTTAGTCTAATCTAAAAAAACTTTCAAAATCATAGAAATGTAAATATAATAAATACCTCTTTTTGCAGGCGATCAAAGAAATATGTTCCATTATTAATTTCCTCCCAATTTCTTGTTACCTCTTCTTCAAGGTCAAGATCCATGCAATTTTTGAGTTTGCTTAAAGCCTTTTTAGTTGAGTTTAGTTCAGAATCTGGCATTTTTCGTAATTTTTTAGCGAATGTTTTGAAAAATGCATCAATTCTATTATTAACATGTTCACATGTAAATTTATCTGATCGGGTTGTAACTGAGATGAAGAATCCATAATAAGTTTCAAAACTAAAAGAAGCATTATAGCCAAGCAGTTCTTTGGTTCGTAGAACATCAAACACAGGTTCTGCCATTAGCATCTAGAAAAAAATTAATAAAATTATAAGAGTAATTACTTAAATTAACTTCGAGGAAAAAAAAGACTCCGATCGCTCTACGGTTTGAACAGCCCTAGTAATAAATTTAAATAGGTATAATAAACTATTAAAAATTCATATTTTAATTTTATTATCTTGGGATAAATGCAATTTCTTTATTAATTTTAATATATGTAGGTTTTAATCTTTTTATAGAAACTTTTTAATTACGCTCATCTGTTTTTTTTTTTTTTTTTTTTTTTTTAATACAATATTTACAGTTTGATCCCAAGAAATGTGGGATTTAAGTTTACAGAGTGGAAGAAAATCGTACATTGCCCTGCAAAGGGCATTCGCCGATATGGCTTATCTTAAATTTATTTATACAGTAATCATTTGGTAAGTTTTAGCCTATTGATTATTAGGTAGAGTATCGGGGGTTTTTTGTTATTTTTATCTGGGAAAGTGCTCAGGAAAAAAACCCAGTTTTTTGGAATGTTTGAGAGAGGACCTTAGTGAGGATTTTTGGAAGGACGAAGGATGCGGGGAGAGGGTTATTAGGATGTGAGGTTATATTTTTTTTCTATAACTATTATATTGTTATTATGCTATTTTTAACCTACATTTTACAATTTTATTAGGCATCGAGCCACCAGTATTTTTTAACGTTCACTGTTTCTTTCCTCTCCTTATCGGATATCGCTTTGTTTAACCCCAAAAATCTGTATAGATCCTGACCGTCCAGGTGAGGGTCGTATACGATTCTTTTGTCATTTTTTGTTCGAAAAAAAGAGGTAGATGATTAGAATATTGATTTCATCTTGGATGTAGTCATTTGTATCGAGGAAGGGAAATGCTTCTGGAGGGACGTAGCCCGAGATCATCGTACTTCGTATGTACTCCTCATTTGGATATGCAGCCCCCGAAATTAGGCTATTTTCAGAGATATTTTTAATTTGCGAATAGTGATTTCGAATTAGTTTTATGATAAAACAGTCGATTCTGTTGAGGTTGGCCGAATTGTATAATTTTGTATTGCTAATATATTTATGAAAATTTGATTCCGGGGATCTGTAAGTACCCAGACAGGCCCTCAGGCATTTCCTCTCAAAGACTCTTAATAATTCCATTGTGCCGCAGCTCTAGTTAAACCAAATGCTACATCCATATGTTATTATTGGCCTAATTAATAAACTGTAGCATTGAATTTTGATTTTTTGGTTCAGGTGTTGACAGTAGAATAGTCGTTTTTGGGACATAAAGGCCGCTCTGGCTTTTTGTAGTTGGATTTCTAGGTGTTTATTAAAGTTTATGCGATCGTCTAAATGGATTCCTAAATATTTGACGAGTCTTTTGTGTGGGACGTTTTGGGAGTTAATTTTGATTTGGAAGTTTTTCCAGTTTTTTTTTGGTATCGCGATTTGTATTTATAAGAGGTGGCCTGAAGAGAATTGTTTCGCATTTGTTTATGTTAATTGTGAGTTTCCATGTGTGGTATGAAGAGTGTATTTTGTTAACTAGTATTTCTAATTGTTTTTCTATTTCGCTTGGTTTTTTTCCAGCTATATAGACAATTAGATCGTCCGCAAAAGCCAGAGCGCTCTTGTTTGGGTCGGTGTTCAATCCAAATAAGTTCAAGATGCCACTGATGTAAATGTTAAATAATACTGGTGCATTAACAGTCCCCTGTTGGAGACCGTTTTTTAGTTTAAATGACATAGATGATTCTGAGTCTTGATCAATGGTGGTGAATGACCTACCTTCTATCATATTATTTATTATTTTAATTAAGTTAATATCAATTTTTTTTCTTATAAGTTTAAATAGCAGTCCCTGTCTCCAAACAGTGTCAAATGCTTTTTCTACGTCAATTGAGCAGGCCCCAACAAATTTATAATCATTAAGAGACCAGCAAATGTCGGAAGTTAATTTTGTTATCGCGTGGATGGTCGAGTGGCGGTGTCTAAAGCCGAATTGTGTTTCTGGGATGATGTCCTTTTCTTGGCAGAATGAGACCAGTCTCTTGTTTATAATAATTTCAAGGACTTTACCTAGGTTTGGCAAGAGGCTAATGGGCCTTAGATTTTGAATGAGCGAGGGGTCCTTTCCCATTTTGGAATTGCAATTACTCTTGCTTTTTTCCATCTCGACGGAAAGTACCAAATATTTAGTGCATTATTGAAGATGATTGTGTAGAGTTTAATAATTTTTTCTGGGAGATGTTTAAGGATTATATTCGGAATTTTGTCGTTTCCTGATGACTTTTTATTGTTCAGCTTTCGAAAAATCTCTTTCACCTCCCTGATACTTGTTAGGCTGAAGTCTCCCAGCCAAGCGGATGGGCAAAGAGAGTTATTATTAATTGTAAAGTTCACAATTGAATTGTTTCTCTCTCTGTCCTGTTCCATCTCTTCTTGTAGTTTTTCAGTTTCAGAGATTATGAGTTTGGTCAATAATTATTTGACCATGTGGTCGTTTTGACTATGTATGAGTGAGAAATGTGATGTTAGGATATTTAATTTTTCTATTTGTTCTATGAAAGCAAAATTACCATTTTGGTCTTTGTTTGCTGATAAGGGGTTGATATTTGCATGGGTGAGAACAATGGCTTTGTTAGCAGGGATTAATATTGTATTGGGTAGGGGCGGTTTACCTTTTTTTCTAAATATCTTATTTATTTCTGGGAAGGTTTTAGAAGGGTCGTTTTCTGGAATGTTGCCGATCTTTTGTGTCCAATATTGGTTTATGGATTTTTCAAATTCCAGTTTCAATTCTTTTCTTATCTCTTCCAGGAGATTTTTAAGATTTAGAAATTCATTTGAATATCTATTTAGGTTGTTTTTATAAAATTTATTAATTTGTGTTATTATGAAGCTTTTTGCTTTTTGAAGTTTTTTAATTTTTTCGTTAATATAGTTGTCTATGGGGGTTTTCTTTTTGATTTTTGGAGTATGTTTTTCAATCGCTTTCCAAATAGTTTTTTCAAGGGATTCTATCATTTGATCAATTTCATCAATATTTAGGTTTTTGAAGGCTGAAATGTTTGTCAGAATTTTGGTTTAGGTAGTTTCTGAAAGCGTGCCAATTTGTTTTACTATAGTTATATTGATGGGAGTCGGATTTTAATTTTTTTTCTATGAGATTTGATTCTTGTAATTTTGTAATTGCTATTAGCCCGTCATGATCACTGTCGTAGAGAATGTTTGGCAATTGGTTGGAGTTGATTTTGTTTAGGATTTTGAGTCGCTCATCTGTAAACCAGATGTAATGGTCAAGTGACTTCCGCCCTTTTTCAAGTACGCCATGGAACCCTTAATAAAAGTCTCTGAGATTATATGACGAGAGGAAATACGTCATAGATTCAAGAGTATTGTGAGAAGTCTGTGAATTCTCCAAATATTGTTATTATTATTACTTTTTTTTTAATGTAATCGAATGCAAGAAGGGGCGAACGTTATTAACGAATGTATGGAATTTTCCATCTATGTCATGTGATATTTCTCCCCACTACCCTTAAGGAATAATGTCAGCCGAGAAGCCCTCGCTGCACTTGCAATCCGACTTGCAAACTTGCAACCAGACAACTAACAGTCGAGCTTCAGATTCAAACAAGACACGATAGATTCAACCCCCTCAACTTAAACGAATAACGAAGTCTCTCTTAACGATTTTCAAATACTGTTACGCCTTTATAAATTAACGCCCTTCAAGTGAAAGTTGTCATTTAAACCTGTATATAGAATATTATACCTGTTAATAAATATTTTATCTTATATGAGCACCTTTTATTTGATAAACCCCTAGACACATAAGTCGTCAAGGCACAGTGAACCCACACGCAGGGATTAGTGAAGAATACAAACCCCACATATATAATTATTTGTAATAAACTATTATTAAAAAAAAAGATTCATTAAATAAAGTGAAATTGAAAAAAAAAGTTTGTATGATTATGCCTTTATCATTACAACGCGTGGAAATCTCAATAAAAAATTCAAGTTCTGAAGTTAGAGGCCAAAATTTTCCGCAATAGATATACAAATATTTAGAGCCCAGAATGAAATCTTCACAACTTGTCGTCCATGAGTTTACTGGGTATCAGAATCCAGATTAACAGATAAATATAATCAAAGCTGAAAAATATTTTTCTCGACGTTTCAGACATATTCAAACACAAAAAAAAATGGAGTGAATGCGTCTGCCTTTCACACGTATAGAGTAATTTATAATTAATAATATAATGGTACTTACAGTAATTAATTGAGCTATACAACTTGATTTAATTGTTGGAGGTCCTGTTTCATAATAATTTGTTATAATACTATTTTTGTCTTCAGCATTAAATGATAGAACTCGAGCATAATTTTCTCCCAAAGGAACTTGATTTATCCGTAACTTAAAAGAAAAAGTAATTTTCAGTGTGAATTTTATATTTATCTCGAGAGAAATTAAAATATACCTTTGGTAGTCGCTCTGGGTCAATCGGACCACAGTTCAAAGAATTAATTATATTTGTGAGAGCGTTAATAGCTTGACATGGAGTGACATTTCCTTGCACCAAAGATTGAATGTACAATTGACTTAAAAATGATTTGGAAAAGTCACGGAGCTGCTTTAAAGTAACTTTTTGGACAGCCTGATACTTTTCAAATGAATTCCAATAACCTTGATTTAAAAGTGAAAACAGGATACCCCTATAAAAGATATTGAATTGTTTAATTTGAGCAGATAATACATATATTTTTTTTTTTTTTTTTTTATAAATTTTATTAAACCAATTATTTTACATTAATTAATGTATACATTGTATTTTTGCTTCGATTTCGGAGATTACTTCTCCACCATCGAGTGTCCTTATTCATCTTTAGTCCTTGTTTTTAATAAGAGGAAAAATCTAATTAGATAAAAAAACCTCTTTTCCGATAATTATTTTAATTTCATTATTCCCCAATCAAGTCGATTGGTTCATCTCCCTCACCCTTTCCGTTCCATCTCCGATAATACATATAGAAAATATATATATATATATATATATATATATGTTAACATTTAAATGAAAGCGAAAGTTAATATATATATAATATGTTTAATTATATTTTAGAAGTAAGAATAATTTATTCATTTCTATAATTTTATTTTGAATTTATTTATTTCTGGTATTTGGAGACCAACGTCGCTACGAAAAACAATAAAAAAGTAAAATTATAACAAACCTATTAAATATAATTATTAATAAATAAATAACAAAGATAACTTTTATTAAATAGGTGTTTTAGGGCAACAACAAGGGTCATTAACGGTAACAAAGATAATTTTTTCCAAATTAAATTAAGAATTAGAGAAATATCCCGACCTACGAGGATAAGTCAAAAATTACCTACACTTTTCGTTCTACAACTTTATTAAACTAGAATAGGAGGCTGCCGCATGCGCATGCGTTGAGTTGGCGCGCCTGTGGTCACGTGTTCGGAATTTGATCACGATCGCGTCAGTTGTCGTCTAGCTACAACAGCATAAGCATGTCAGCTTCGCTATCAGATTGCACCAAAGAGGAGAAACGAGGAGTGGTCAGAGGGTGTGAAAGGTGCTGAAATTCACCGGAGACTTTTGTCACAATAAGGGGAAAGTGCTTTTTCTCGTAAAAGCGTTTTTTTTATGAATCGAAATGTTTAAAAGTGGCCGAACGAACGTAACACAAAAAGAGGGAGCTGGGCGACCGTCAACTTCGACCACTGACAACAACATTCAGCAAGCTCAAGAGATGATTACAGCAGATAGGCGAGTTACCATAAGGTAGGATCTTCTTTAAACATTAGTCACGGTTTTTCCTATCACATTATCCACAACGAACTTAATGGACGTTCGGGATTCGGTGCAAAAGTGGCTTCATGATCAACCGAAAACCTTCTACCAGGAAGGCATCCGGAAGCTTGTGGCTCGCTGGGCCAAGTGCATTGCTAAAGGTGGAGACTAAATTGAAAAATAATGTATCTGTTGTACACCTATCTTAGTTTAATAAAATTGTAGACCGAAAAGTGTAAGTAATTTTTGACTTATCCTCGAAGTTTGAGTCTGACCAAAAACCGAGGGTTTCCTACATTTTCTAAAATACTAAAAATATCAAATTTGTTCTTATTTGTAGAAGGAAATTAGTGAATTGGTCGAATTTTAAATTATTTTATTTAAAGCTGTTTCTAAACGACTACAGTTACATAAATCATCTAAAAGTGGCAGTTTGATGCGATCTCACAATTTCATTTTAATACAAGATAATTATCAATTCTAGTTAAAGAGATCTTTACAGGGAACGTCAGACTCTATTTTCTTATTATTAGAACCAGTTGCATAACAATATAGGGTAACAGGACAGGGAAAATGCCAGGGGCCCCCGGCCGTAGAGCAGAAGAGGATCCTAACATTTATTAACACAAAGTTTAGTAAAATGTATTAATTTTGTATTCAATTAATTTAAGTTACCTAGAGTAGTACAGACACAAAATTGAACAAAAAATGTATCAAGATTTGAAAGCATTTGTAAAAAAAAAATCCCCCAGTTTTAAAAGGCATTCTGTATGTAGAAGGTAAGTCCTCTCCATTTGTAGAGGCGGCGCTGTAGTTTTTATTTAAGAAATTCTATGGGACGAGAAAGGTTACGCAACTTATCTATTCTATCCATGGTCCGAAATTTGAACTTTGAAGTTGTCATTAACACTTTTGAGGAACAGAAAGCCCGAAAAAGGAAATTTTAATAATTAAAATGTTGATTAAAAATTCAATCCAATACGCTCTTTGAAATCAAAAAATGAGTGGGTTATGTACCCCCATACAGGGTGATTCACGGTCGATGGCACGTTAGACGTTTATAGAAAACGGAACGCAGGTTTTTTCTGAAAATTTAGCACCTTACATTTTCTTACCTTTCCTTCCCTTTCTATCGATCTAAAATATTTATTATTAACGTTTTGGTTTCCATCAAAAAGTCGTAGCAACTTTATTTTTTTAAATGGAACACCCTGTATATTAACACGTTTTTAGAACCGCCCTTTTATTAAAATACTTTTATGTTAATATTGTCCTATACCTATCTCTATCGGTTTTCGAGATAAAAAATAATTTCTGTTAAATATGGTCCAAAACATGGCCCTAATTAAACTTAAATAAATTAGTGCTCTCAATTCATGAAAAGTTAATATTTTGGTGGTCGTTTAGACACACCCGAAGTATTTAATTTACGCCGAAAAAATCGAGAGACGATATATCATGTCTCTATATCTAAAACATCAAGTTTTCTTATTAAAGGCGCTTTTTCTTGAAAAATAACATTTTAATGAATTTAATTTTAACTAACCATGGGTTTATCAAGATTATGACAGTTTGTTGACTATTTATAAGAAACTTATGAAGAGTTTATTGACAATGTTCAAAAAAATCTCCCAAAATGATAGCAAATATTGATTATTCAAACGAAGTTCTTATAGTACAAAATAAATAATTTCAAACGAAGTTCTTATGGTACAAAATAAATAATTTCGTAAGAACTTCGTTTGAATAATCAATATTTGCTTTCGATTTGGTAGATTTTTTTGAACACCGTCAATAAACTCTTTATAAGTTTCTTATATATAGTCAACAAACTGTCATAAGCTTGATAATTCCATGGTTAGTTAAAATTTAATTAAAATGTAATTTTTCACGAAAAAGCGGCTTTATTAAGAAAACTTGATGTTTTAGATATAGGGACATGATATTTCGCCTTAAAGCATTTTTCTTCGTCTTTCAAATATACGGGAGTCTCATTTGAAAAAACGAACTTTTGACCCCTTTTATGAATACCGAAAATAATAGTAATCTTAGCACGCCCTGTATAATATGGAGTTGATTTTTCGGGGTAAATTAAATACTTCAGGTCTGTCTAAACTACCACCAAAATATTAACTTTCCATGAATTGAGAGCACTAATTTATTTAAGTTCGTTTTGGACCATATTTAAAACAAATTAATTTTTATCTCAAAAACCAATAGAGATAGCTTTTAGGGCAATATTAACAAAAAGTATTTTAATAAAAGGGTGGTTCTAAAAACGTGTTAATATACCGAGTGTTCCATTAAAAAAAAAAATAAAGTTGCTATGACTTTTCGATGGAAACCAAAACGTCGCAATGCTGAAAATAGATAGAACAGGTAAGAAAATGTAAGGTGCTAAATTTTCAAAAAAAAAAATCCTGCTTTCCGTTTTCCATAAACGTCTAACGTGCCACCTACCGTGAATCACCTTTTATAACTTCTAAATTTCAACTACTGTATGTATCATCCATTTAGTTTACAAGCTATAATGCTGACGGTCGAAAAGAGACACAGACATTGTAACAACGCTAATAGGATCCTATTTTAGGGCTCTCTCACGTCACTTTGAAGCGACATAAATTTAAAAATATAAATAATCCTAATTCTATTTAAAAAAATCTTTACATGAATACATTACACTCTATAATAAAAAATTATTTTCTATTTTTCTCGGCCACAAAAAATTTGACCCTTACCAAAAGAATCGTTCGATTACATTTTTAATAGGATGATTTTTATTTGTGGGAAAATGAATACACATTACTTGTAAATATTAAGTTTTTAGCTCATAAAGTTTCCGAGTTACAATGGTCTGCCAGAGAGACGTTGTAAGTGAAACTAATAGGGTCCCGATTTACTTATAACTGAACCATAAAAAGATATTTAAAAAATCTGTGTAAACTTACTTGTTAAGCTCACTAGGCTCAATAAAAGTGTTAAAATATATTTTTGTTTGCAGTTTTTTCATTGCTTCGAATAAGTCATTGTCGACTTTTTGCTCAAATCGAATAATATGAATAAATAGTTTTTCTAAAAGTTCCTGAAAAAATAATCATCATGAGTAATTTTGATAATTAGAAAATATTTCTAATTATGTAATTAGTATTATTTACTTGTAAGTTTTGGTTGAAGCCTTCCACTTTGATTATAAGCCCTTTCTCCATTGCAATGAGAGAACAACTTAAATCAGCTTCCAGAGCGGGGTAAACTTCGTCGATAACCTGCTGCTCTAAAATTGCGACCATCAGATCTAGCAAAGCTGCATTTTCAGCAGAGGCCATAGTTAAAGGAGAAATTAAATAATAGTAATAATGTGCATATGGAAGACAAAATTTCGTATCCTGAATATCAAAATAACAAATTAGTTCAAATATTTAACTCAAAATATTAAAAAAATGTTTATAACTCACTTGACGGAACCAAAGCTCTGAAACTTCATCGGAATATATTTTCAGAGGATAAGGCTGATTCTCGGTTGCATTAGCATTATTTCCCTGGGACTCACATTCCACACATTGTAATAAATTGAATTTTGTTGTAATAAAAGGATTAGGGCCAGGGAGTTTAAACTCCATTTTAGGAGGATGTTTCCAGGAATTGAGCCAATCAGGGGAAATATCTGTGAAAGAAAAGTATACAAATAATGTAGATGATTATGAACAGATTATTATTTAAGATTAGTTTAAGAAAATATTTTTAACGTGCTACTCTTGGTAACAAAATCGAATAAATATAAATCATTATATCCAAACGCCTCACACTCGATCGCGAAACCAAAGGTCGAAAATAATTTTCTTCTTCACTCCTGGGGCGCAACCACAATGTGGCCGCGTTGAAAGACAATTATAAATTAAATTAAATTAAATTAGGGAACGAAGAAAAGATTTTTACATTATAGACAAAAGGATCAGCCGGGATTCGAACCCGGGATCTTCGCATGTGCGCTGCGACGCCTTCGATTGAGTGGGACACGTTTGGATATAGTTTAATTTGACTAAGCTAACTAGAGAGCTGCGAAAAATGAACGATGAAGGGATTAAAAGATTAAATAAAAATGTAATTCCAAATTCATATAGACATTAAGTGTCAGCTTGGATTCGGGGATCGGTGGCCGAGAGGATAAGAACTAAGGGTCTTATAAAGGCGTCGCAGCGTACATGCGAAGATCCCGGGTTCGAATCCCGGCTGATCCTTTTGTCTATAATATAAAAAAAAATTCTTCGTTCCCTAATTTAATAAATCATTGTTTTATATTAAAAGAAAAAAAAATATAAAATATTAATAAGAAATGTCAAAAAGATTATTTAAAGTAAATAATGTATATAGAGAACAAAACTGTAAAGAACCTACCATACTTGATTGAAATTAAGCTGGTACAAAAATCAACTAAAAATGGCCACTTTGTGGGACTCTCAAACGGTCATATTAAATATAAATAAAAAAAAATTACATTTGATTCTTCTTAAAGAGATCCTTGGAGAGATATCTTACACTCTATGATAAAAACTCCCCATAAACCTCGAACCTGCTCATTGGAATTTCGTAATAAAATATCATTGTTAGGTGTCACCTCTCTTGGAATGACCATATTATCTCAGTAGCAAAAGCTGCAGCATGTAAGCTTGGCTTTCTTTTCCGAACCAAACGATTTTTCACCCCCACTCAACTCCTTATATTATACAAGGCTCAAATTCGCCCCTGTCTTGAATATTGCTCGCATTTGTGGAGAGGGGCCCCCAAGTATTCTCTTAATACCCTAGACGCAATTCAGAGGCGAGCTATCAGACTGATAAGCGATCCTACATTAACTGACTCTCTCGACTCCCTAGCCCATCGTAGATCTGTCTCCGCCCTTTCCCTTTATTATAGATATTACCATGGCTTTTGTTCTGACGAAATTAAATCGATAATCCCACCAAAGGCTTCATTTGCTCGAAATACACGATTTTCTAAAACTAAACACCCCTACGCGCTTAAACTGGATACTAATCGAACAAACGCATTCGTCAATTCATTTATCCCTATGACATCTAGGGACTGGAACTCTCTTCCCCCGACCGTCTTTCCAGCAACTTATAACCTTCAATCTTTCAAGACCAGCATCCACAGATACCTTCGACTGCTACCCAATCACTAAATCTCCCTTATCTTCACGTTACAAGGGTCCACCACGGACTACAGAGGTTGTACCTTCTTGGTGCAACTTCTTCTTGTATCAGTATCATTATAAAAGCCTCCAAAAATACTCATTCGATAAAAATTTATCATTATTTTTGATTTACGGAAAAATCGAGGGGTGAACCTCGATTGTAATTAGATGTACACCGTCTTTGGAATTATTTTGGAATTCATTAGATAATGCTCCTTCATCTATTATCTTCTACTTGGAAATGAAATTGGAAGTGGAAGTAGGTGTACACGATATTAGGTCGCGGTACACCCCTCGGGGAAAATATATACATACAAAAAACTTCTAAATTTCAAGTTTGTAACTTATTTAGTTATAAATGCTCTGATAAACAGAACATTGTGGCCACACTAATATGTTCCCATTTTACTTGTTAAGGTAGTTGTTCCGCCAAATGAGTTTTTTTTAGGATTCTTTTGAAATTCAGGCAGATTATTATTTAAATACTTCTGCATCGATTGGTGGAAAAACGAAATTTATGAACAATATAGATCCAGAGATATTAAATTCCAAAAATAGAGTTTTTGAGACTCTTATACCACCAACATTGGACTATACGTCATATCAGAAAGTTTACATACATATTTAATTATAATTAAGAAACCATTCTTACCATTTTTATAAAACACTAAACCAACATTAAACAATAAGCAATACATATTTTAAAACAATTTCGATTCATAGTTACAACACAGTTTCTGAGATAGTAACGAATAAATAATGAAAAATGTATAAAAAAAACTTTACACTAAAAACAATTTGGAAACAGCGCATTTATTTAACCAGCGAAAGATATATAAAGCGCGCATGCGCTAGATTTTAAAAATTATAATTTCCATAAGGTGTAACGTAGGCGTTAATTACATTTGTTAAAAAATAACAAAATGATTTTTATAGAAATAAATCGACCTTTAAAATGTATTTTTTCTGTCATTTTAATATAAAAATATTCAATCTCTTACAATGATACCAGATTTGTCAAACGAGCACGGGATTGGCTAGAATCGGTACATAAACAGCAAAAAGTTTTGGGCTTGTGAATTATGAATCCTTGTTGTCTGTTCTACTGGTATATACTCTAGCATAAACTTTTTGCTAGTATTGTCGCGAAACAACTACCTTAAACGTAACTTTAAAAAGCGTAATAACTAGAAATATTTCAATATGACAATGAGCTTACCTGCTATTAAATATTCAGTCTTAAACCATTTTTCTGTATGTGTATGTGGTATTTTTCTATTACTATTGTAAATCATAATATTACACTTATCAGGTCGCATAGCATTTAAGCAAAGTTCGATTGTCTAGAAAATAAAACTTAGATTAAAAAATGAAATACATTTTAATATTTAAGGTTTAAAGAGAGCCAGTAGATGAAGCTCTATTGCAAAATGAAATTTGCATTAGACAACAAATAGAGAAAATAATGGAATAGTGTTCCTTCTCTACTTGAGGCCATATTCTGCAATATCTTTCTATTACTTCAAATCTACCTCAACTTCAATGGAATACGTGCGCCTCTAACTCATTATTGATAATTGTAGATATAATCATTATAATAAGTTTCAAAATTTAAACTGTTAAAAATCTGAATTTAACTTTCCTTGTGTAGCGAATTTTCAAACTGGAAAAATTATTTTTTATGCAAGATTAAATTAATAAAAATTGCTCATGAGATTACGAGAGATTGTGATCAACTGGACCCGAACTGAATTATGGTTAACTTTTAATTGAACCCGAGTCCAAAAAGCAATTAGGGCCAATGGCTATCCTGAGAGGCGGACATACTTTCATGTATCACGCTAAATATTGCACTCAAAGGTTGACTTTTTATTTGTAAAATTTGGCAGTCTAGTGTTTCTAAATTTAAACACAGATGCCAGGATGCCACATTCCATATATTTAGTTTAAATAAAAATAATTGATTGTTTCGTATTTTGAATTTCTTCTTAGCTCGTAAGACTTCCTCTAAATGAATATACATATAAGTTAAAATTGAGAATGGTAGGAGAGGATTGTCTTCTATTAAATCTGGTCTATGATAGATAATTTTTATTACATGTCAGAAGATAAATACACATTTATTATATGCAATTACAAAACTAGCCTTTGAAGGGTCCTGTGCTAGATGTTAAATTCGGGGACCCATTTTTTAAATAAATTTAAAAAAAAATAAGGAGTCTAATGCGTTATTGTTTGTAAATAAACTGCAACGTTGCTAAACTTTATCCAAATTCATTTGAAATATTGATATTTTTATTCCTTTAATATTAATCAGATATCACTTTCTATTTGCAGGCCATGTTGACTTAAATTTAAAAATAGTGATCGATTCTCATCTAATACTTGAGGAATAACAATTCTACATTGAATTTTAAGCGTTTCGGTTATTATTGGTAACTATTGCTGAAGACATGGAAGAATCGACTTAAAATCAAAAATAACGATCGATTTATCTGATACTAGAGGAATAACCTCATTGCATTCCATTTTTGATGTTTTGACTATTAATGGGAACCTCTACTGAAACGTGGAAGAATCGAATTAAAATCAAAAAGACTAAACTCGCACTTTTTGGCCTCTCGACGAGACCCCATGTAATTTATGGCAAAACCGTCACGTGCTAAAATTCAACCTAATTGAATACTAGAATTTGTGACTTTAATTGAGTCCATGGGTTCCGTAGACTTTACCTGAGGACCCTTTGAAGTCTCGATTGCCGCGAGACCGATTACAATACTTTACCCATGCTTTGCATTGGATAAAGTAAAAATTAATCATGAATAGCAGGGTTAAATTTAAATTTTCTTTGATATCGAGGGTTATTTCAAGGCCCTCTTTCCATTCAGGCCTTGTGGTGAGTATCTGTTGCACCTGAATAGTTACCGACGGCACTAATCATGATTATGTCATAACACAACCGTCTCTTATGTAATAAAAATTATCTATGATCTCTTGGTAAATATTGTAGTGATTTTTTAAGAAATTATTTTTTATAATAGAAAAATATTGATGTCTTAATAGAATTAAAAAGATAGAATTATATTTAAAGATGAAAATTTGTATTTATAATCAGTCTGAGAAAATTTCACCTGAGGGTCAAATTCAAAATAGAGACGAGATCCTGTAATGTAATCGGTTGAAGTATAGTATTGCATCGCCATGGCGAGATTTCCGACATTATCTCCAGCAGGAGTTTCTTCGGAAAATCGAAATTTTGATTCTTCAATAGATCTTATTTCGTCGTAACATCTCCGAGAAGGGCCTTCTTTACGAAGCATCTCGATATAAGAATAGACGGCAGTTACAACCTTGATAAACGAAATAATTATTTAAAAATATAAGTTTTTTATGATAAAATATAAATGAATTTAAATTTAACTTACTTCCGAAACATGCTCTATTCCCTCCTCTGTTAATGTTATATATACCTTAAACATACTATATAGAGCATTATGTTCGAAACCCCCTTGAGGTCCAGCACAAAGATCAACAGCCCAGAGTCTAGAAAAAAAAAATATGTTTAAAAAATAAAAAATTATGTTTAAAAAATAAAAAGTATTGTCTATATTATGCACTTACTTTTGACGAAGATAAGAAATAATACTTCCTTCCCCTTCATGGCCAAGTAAAGTTGCGAGATATTGGTAGGGTTTAGAATAATATTTATTTAATAAAGAAGGAAATACCCAAGTTATGTCTACCTGCAAAAGAAATTTAAAGTAATCAATTAAAAATTGTTCAACGAAATTGTTAATAATTTAATAAATTATATATAATGTAGGTTTGAAATCTTAATAAGGAATTTTTTAATTACGCTCATCTGTAAACCAGATATAATGGTCAAGTGATTTCCCCCCCTACAAACGAACCCTTGTAAAAGACGCCTTCCGCCATTTGTCAAGTACGCCCTGGACCCTTTACCCTTAAAAGTCTTTGAGATTATATGACGAGAGGAAATACATAATAAATTCAAGAGTATGATGACAGGTCTGTGAATTCTCCAAATATTGTTATTAACGAATGTATGGAATTTTCCATCTATGTCACGTGATATTTCTCCCCCACCACCCTTAACGAAATGATGTCAACGAGAGCCCTAGCTGCACTTGCAGACTTGCCACAACACAACGAACAGTCGAGCTTCAGATTCAAAAGAGACACGATAGATTCAATCCCATCAACTTAAACGATTAGAATTACTATTACGCCTTTTATAATTAACGACCTTCAAGTGAAAATTGTTATTTAAACCTGTATATAGAATATTAGACCTGTTAATAAATATTTTATCCTAAATGAACACCTTTTATTTGATAAACCCCTAGACACAAAGACGTCAAGCCACAGTGAACCCACACGCAGGGATTAATGAAGAATACAAATTCCACATATAATATATAAGAAAACTTCCCTGAACCATTACAACAAAAACATTACTAGAACTAGAGAGAGCAAAGAGCTATAAGATTTATACTACAATAAATAGAATAAATCATATAAATAATTAAGTAATGGAGAGGGATTCAGCCAATGGGTAGCCTCTGCTGAATAAAAAACTCCCAATTATAGAAAACGTTTCGGCTTTAATTAAATAATGCCATCATCAGTTCCTAAGAGAGTATTAGCGACACAATTTTTATTCAGCAGAGGCTACCCATTGGCTGAATCCCTCTCCATTACTTAATTATATACATATACAGCCATCAAATTGTATCAACTTTAAATCATATAAAAACTGAATCCATGTATAAAAGGGTTAAGATTGAAGAACGAAGAATAATATTAATAAAAAAGATGTAAATGTAGATGGGCAGGATATCTGGCTAAGAGAGAATATGATAGATGGTCCAAGTTAATAACTGAATGGTGCCCAATCGAAATGAAAAGAAGAAGGATATGGAGTGACGACATAGCTGAGATGATGGGCAAAGAAAAGCTTGTCTTATTATATTACTATGAAATATTGTTTTAGTCAAAACATACAAAAAGATGTCGAAAATTGTAAAAATTAAAGAGGTGGACTTGATAAGTTAAGAAATTTTGTTAATGCAAAGTAGATAAAATAAAATAGAATAATGGTTCACCTTAATAACATCCTTAATTGGTTTTACGTAATATATTTTGTTAAATTCCTCAGTGTCAAATATTTCTGTGAATGATGAAAAATCATCTGGAAGTAATTTATTATTAGGGACATCTTTAAAGCATGCTTTTATCCAGAGTTCTAAGGTATCCAGAGGTAATCTCGCCTAAAATTAGAAATAATTGATTAATAAAGTATTAAGAGAATTTGTATTTATTTCACACGTGTACCTGAATAGCTAAAGTCATACGAGGAGCAGAATAATGTCTTTTACGAAACTCGTGGACAGCTTTATATAAATCATCATCTTTAACGTTTTCTTTAAGTGTTTCTAAATTTCCCCACGAAAATTTTCTAATTGGAGTATTCGGTTGAGCAAAATCACTTAAGAGTTGTTGTTTGCGAGCTGAGTCCGAGGGTATAGATAACTGAAATTCTATTAAAAAAAATTTGAAAGAATTTAAAAAAAATTTCGTAATCAAATTAATTATTCTCAGATAGACAAATCCCATTCTTAGGGTTTTAAAAAAGGTTACTCTTTTCCTTTTGTACCCAGGCAGACAATGGATTGGGTTAATCCTTTTTACTTTATCCAATGCAAAGCATGGGTAAAGTATTGTAATCGCTCTCGGGGCAAGCGTGGCTTCAAAGGGTCCTCAGGTAAAGACTACGGAACCCATGGACTCAATTAAAGTCACAAATTGTAGTATTCAATTAGGTTGAATATTAGCACGTGACGGTTTTGCCAAAAATTACATGGGGTCTCGTCGAGAGGCCAAAAAGTGCGATTTTTTCATTTAGTGCGTGCGGATGGATGTATGTATGTATGTATGGATGGATGGATGGATGTATGTATGTATGTTATCGTTTTTTTGGCCCACGATTTTTTCCACACCGTTGCACCGATTGAAATGAAATTAAAAACCTAGCATTCTTTTAACAAAATGAAGCGCTGATTAGTTTTTGGTACATATCGGCCCACAAACATTAGTACTTTATTTAAGTACTTTTTTAGTTTTTTCTAAATATCTTGAAAATGACTTAACCAATTTGTATGGAATTTAATATCCTAATTAAGTACCTTGGGGACCACAAAAAAGGTTAAATAAAGTTTTTAGTAAAATTATATTTTAAAGTACTTTACTCTAGAATAAAATAGTACTTTTTAAAATTTTTTATTTTAAATTCTTTAAAATTTATTCATTTGATCGTTTTAAGATAGCTCATTTAACCTAACTTAAGTAAGAATGGTTAGGCTTCTCGCTGTGAAATGGTAAAAATTTGGTAGGAAATTTTATAAGTAACCATAGCAACTGCGTTGTTTTCTTATCCGTTACCTTTGCTTAAGACAGAGAAATCGACTTTAAACCAAAAATAGCGATTGATTCTCATCTAATGCTTGAGGAATAACCATTCTATATTGGATTTTTGACGTTTCGGTTTTTATTGGTAACCATTGCTGAAGACATAGAGGAATCGACTTTAAACCAAAAATAGCGATTGAGTCTCATCAAATACTTGAGGAATAACCATTCTATATTGGATTTTTGACGTTTCGGTTTTTATTGGTAACCATTGCTGAAGACATGGAGGAATCGACTTAAAATCAAAAATAGCCATCGATTCTCATCTAATACTTGAGGAATAACAATTCTACATTAGGTTTTTGACGTTTCGATTATTATTGGTAACCATTGCTGAAGACATGGAGGAATCGACTTAAAATCAAAAATAACGATCGATTCTTATCTAATACTAGAGGAATAACCTTATTGCATACCATTTTTGATGTTTTGACTATTAATGGCAACCTCTACTGAAAACGTGGAAGAATAGACTTAAAATCAAAAAGACTAAAATCTTTTTTGGTAAACAACTCAAGCTTGAGTTGTTGTTTGCCATAAAAGAATTAGTTCTTTACTAAGCTTGGTTTCATTGCTTTAGTCTTTTTGATTTTAAGTCTATTCTTCCACGTTTTCAGTAGAGGTTGCCATTAATAGTCAAAACATCAAAAATGGAATGCAATAAGGTTATTCCTCTAGTATTAGATGAGAATCGATCGTTATTTTTGATTTTAAGTCGATTCCTCCATGCCTTCAGCAATGGTTACCAATAATAATCGAAACGTCAAAAACCTAATGTAGAATTGTTATTCCTCAAGTATTAGATGAGAATCGATGGCTATTTTTGATTTTAAGTCGATTCCTCCATGTCTTCAGCAATGGTTACAATAATAACCGAAATGTCAAAAATCCAATATAAAATGCTTATTCCTCAACTATTAAATGAGAATTATTTTTGAATTAATGTCAATATGAACTACAAATTGCAAGTGATATCTGATTAATAATAAAGGAACAAACATATTAATATTTCAAATGAATTTGGATAAAGTTTAGCAACGATCCGTTGCAGTTTATTTCTCAAAGGCCTTGAAGAAATATTGTGATTGTGGTGTGTTGTTGTCAAGCATTAACTAAACCCGAACAAAGCTCGGTCTTCCAGGTATACCTATATATGTAAGTATTTGTATTTTTTTTTTATTTTAAAAAAGGCTCTAACGATTTTGATGAAACAAACTCTATTAACAAGTTTTGAGGATGAGAAAGTGATCTTGATGCGGAGCGGGGGTGGATGTGGGGGGCAGTGGTGGGAGATCCGGCGGGGGTAGGGCGAGGTTTCGGGGGTAGAGTCGAGCAGGGCGGAGGTGGGAGGTACAGTGGTCGAATACTATATAGATATATTTGTATTTTTTTTAATTTGAAAACGGCTCTCAAATAAAAATCGACCTTTTTATCAGAATTTTAAATTAAAAATAATATTAAAATAAAGATTTTAACTGAAGGAAGAAGTTACCGAGCATCGCTCGGTGCCTCTAGGTAGTTTGTATATTAAGGCCAAAAAGCTTATCCCCTTTAAAAAAATCACACTCCATAAACATATCTATTAAGTTTAAAAAAAGTTACAAATAACATCTACGGTTAAATAATTTAAATAAATTTCATGTCATGAACTATTAGTGGGTTTAACAAAAATTAATTTCCCTCTATTGAGTCATTTCCCCTTTATTGTAACAAAAAAAAAATCAAAGAGAAACGTTGCTAAAGAAGTTTCACTTCAATAAAAATATATTATACCATGAAATAGCCCACAGTTCTATTTTATTATTTACTAAAAGGAATTAAAAATTTAATCATGGGTCCTTATTCAGATCTAATAAAAAATAAATTATCCAGAAAACAGGGACGGCGGAACCGTGGGGACCCCCCTGGGAATTTGTCAAGGGATCAAGGGGTCAGCCGACCTCCTAAAGAAAGAAATTGTACCGTTACTTTCAGCGCCGTAATAAGGCAGGTGCAACAGGTGCACCCGCACGGGGCCCAGAGATCTAGGGGGCCCTAAGACGAAATTGTTAATTGAATTTTCTTTACAAAATTGTTTTACAAAAATTTTATTCGAGATTTTAAAAGACAAATTAAAATTTGAAGCATCGATATTAGTAGACGATTTAAAAACTGCAACATCACTTGAAATTTTAAGGTCTGCATGACTGGATTAATTGAATCTTATCCAAACATTAATATTGCTATACGATTATTCCTCACACTCCCAGTATCAATTGCTTCGTCTGAGAGAAGTTTTAGCAAGTTAAAATTAATTAAAAACAATCTAAGGTCTACTATTGGACAAGATAGATTATCCAATCATGCCATAATATCTATAGAGTATAACATGGCAAAGGATATTAATTATGACGATATAATTAATGATTTTGCTCAAATGAAAGCTAGAAGAGTACAATTAAATGAAAATTAAATATTCTTATAATATAAATAATCTAATATATATTTGTGTACAATAAATTTTTTTATGATATCTATTTGAACTATAATTACTTTTTCCCAAAAAATGTAGGGGCCCTAAAAATTTTTTTGCACAGGGCCCTAAAAAAGCTAGTTACGGCGCTGGTTACTTTGCCCAAAAACAACCTTCTTGCCAAATTGTTGGTTGTAAAATTAATGTTCTACTATTATCTGTATGCGTTAACAAAACCTAAAAACCTTGCGCTGTAACGTTAGCCTAATAATTTCTCATTTTACTTAAAAAGTCTTTTTTTTCTTTCAGTTTTCGATAAAACCACAGCTACAAACTGCTTAAAAATCGGTTAAATTGTATCAATTTACTTCAAGTAGGCCTACATCACTTTCCAAGTTTTGACCTCCCCCCCCCCCCTGGACTAACTTTTTCAGAAAAATTTTAAATTATCCGGCTACGTTGCGCGCGCATGCTTTGAGCCAAACAGCTGGTCTATCATCTTTCAGTTTCAGCTCAGATGCAAACAAAAATGGCAGGCAATAATATTATTGCAGAAATTATGAATCACAGACAAATTTGGAAGGCGTATTTTCTTTATTCATTGCAGTAAAGAGTTGGACGGTGAGAAACAAAATATCAGCTGATGTATTTGGCCAATGGCCATGTCACCCACGTGATAAAATAATGCTTCCCGATTGGCTGGCCACTGCCCGTTCCGAGTAGCTAGACTTTTTTTTAGAACATGCCCTATCTTTTGAATCAAGCAAGCATGCTAGTAAGACAGTCCGGAGTGACGTCATTTTGACCCCCTCCATGCCTCGAAATTGACAGTTAGCCGAGCAAGTTAGGAGCAAGTAATAGGAAAAGCTCCGTGTGAACCGGCCTTAAGATCGTTCCGCCGTGCTTGCCAGAAAATTCTTTATTTTATTTTTTGTGAACATTTAAAGTAATGGGTAAGAATCTCAAAGTATTTAAAATTTAAGTTTAGAGAAAATGAATAAGATAAACCAACCTGATTCTATTGCTTCTCTTTCACGGGTCATTGCTTCTCTTTTCATTAAGGGCGATATAAAAAAATTTGAAAATCGATCCAATCCTTGAAGAAGGTGTTTTTCATGGCATTCGAAATAAAAGTTTGTGGTATCGTAATCCGTCCTAGCATTATAATTCCCACCTCGACGCTTTAGAAGAAGAAGATTTGTTAATAATATCCGACTTGATAGAAATATAATAGAAATAAACCCACCTTTATGAATGAATCAAAATCATTTTCTTTTGGATATTTCTGAGATCCCATGGAAACCATATGTTCTAAAAAGTGAGCCATTCCAAGAATTTCAGGAGGATCACTAAAGCTTCCGACTCTAACACAAAGTGCACACGCAGCCTGAAATTCATAATAATTAAATTAAAATTAAAATTTAATAAATAGAATTATTAATAAGATAATTTTTTTTCTATTCAAATTTAAAAATTGTCAATCAAAATGAAATCAAATTGGTCCTATTCAAAGTCACCACTATAGGCATCAAACAAGCGATTTGCTATCATTATGTATTACCTTTAAGGAAAGGGGGGGCGTAGGTTTTAAGTGAAACATTATTAATAAATTATTTTGATTATTTATGTCCATCGATTAAATTAATAAAGTTGTAGGCAAATAAGGACAATATTATGCAAATAATTTCTATTTTTTGCCAACGTTTCGTCAACTTTGTTGACTTCCTAAGGGCTCAAATAAATTAACTTCTTTGCATATTTGTCATTTTATCAATATTGTTAAAATTTTAAAATATAAAAAAGAAAATATTTTCAATCTGTTTGATGTTCTGGCCTGATATGTTTGTTAAGAAGGAATATTGTTAAAATGACAAATATGCAAAGAAGTTAATTTATTTGAGCCCTGAGGAAGTCAACAAAGTTGACGAAACGTTGGCAAAAAATAAATATTATTTGCATAAACAATTGTCCTTATTTCCCTACAACAACTTTATTAATTATTAATAAATGAATAGTAAATATATAAAAATCTATATAATAAAAATGAATTTCTTTTTCTTTGTAAGCGCAGATCTCTCAAATGCCTGGACCGATTTGGCTAATTTTTTTTTAAATGTTCGTAATAGTCCATTTCAGGTTAATACTTAAAAAAAAAATCGGAAAAGTTGCCCGGAAAATTGGAAAATTCACGAAAAACTAAAACAAAATCTGTATAGCCAACATAGCTTGCCAAACAATAAAAGAACTAAACTAGCAAACTAAACATTTGTTGGCGGCACTGTTTGTCAGATTTTTGAATGTCATTCATTCTTAATAGCATAGATAATAGAGTTCTAACCACATTATCGTTGAAGAAGAATTTAATAATGCAACAGATTTAAAAAAAACTATTTTTTTTAAAGTACATTTAAAAACAAAAATTAAAAAAATAAACTGCAACGGATCGTTGCTAAACTTTATCCAATGTACTATCTTATTCTAAAATAAAGTACTTTAAAATATAATTTTACAAAAAACTATATATATGACCTTTTTTGTGGTCCTCAAGGTACTTAATTACAATGAATTTTAAATCCCAAAAATATTAATTTTACAATTTAATTGATGAACTCAAAAATTGTTATTTAATTAAATAAACTGCAACGGATCGTTGCTAAACTTTATCCAAATTCATTTGAAATATTAATGTTAATTTCTTTATTATTAATCAGATATCACTTGCAATTTGCAGTTCATGTTGACTTTATTTCAAAAATAATGATCGATTCTCATTTAACAGTCGAGGAAAAACCATTCTACATTCAATTTTTGACGTTTCGGTTTTTATTGGTAGCCATTGGTGAAGACATGGAGGAATCGACTTAAAATCAAAAATAGCAATCGATTCTTATCTAATACTTGAGGAATAACAATTCTACATTAGATTTTTGACCCCTCGATTATTATTGGTAACCATTGCTGAAGACATGGAGGAATCGACTTAAAATCAAAAATAACGATCGATTCTTATCTAATACTAGAGGAATAACCTTATTGCATTCCATTTTTGATGTGTTGACTATTAATGGCAAGCTCTACTGAAAACGTGGAAGAATCGACTTAAAATCAATAAGACTAAATTTTTTTATGATAAACAACTCAAGCTTGAGAATAAGATAATTTTTTATAAATAGAGATTTTTAATACATTTTAAATATTTGTTTCATCTTATTTGTTATTAGTGTATATTACAGTTAAATAGAATCTCAAATTATGTCTATTTAAGACTTTATAATAAAACAATTATATTTATTGTCTGTTACTAATAAAACATCAATAAAGCAGCCACGTAGGGGTCCAGGGGGCGAAGCCCCCTGGCTAGCAAAAGGCCCGCCGAAGGCGGGCAATGAATCTAGTTATATATAAAAATCTGGGGGTTTCACAGGAATAAAAATAAAACAGTTTTCATAAAAAGTCCTGTGAAATTCCACATTTTTATATATTGACTATTCATTTTATCATTATGTATGTTCGCGAGAACAACCGCAGGATGAAAAATAAGGCATTATTTAAAAGGAAATAAGATTTTCATTAAGAAAATTGTGTTTACATAAAAGAAAAACTACCCCCTTGGCCCCGGGTACTAATGTCCATTTAGCCAGTCTTCTCAGATTTACGAAGAGTAGGTGTTTTACAAAATTTATAAAGAAATAGTTATCATCGAATAAAATTGAAAACCAATGGATATTATGGGCTTAATAACAATATCTGAAATTGGACCTCTTTGGCATAAAGATGCCAATAGCATCTCCGCGCATGTGGGGAAATAATTTTTTCCCTTAATATCTATAATATATATAAAATTCTTTACCCGATACACTCACTCACTCACTCATCATCAAAACAGCCAGAACCACGAGACATTGAAACATGAAATTTGGAGAGGATATTACATCTATGACATAGGGGCTCACTAAGAAAGGATTTTTCGAAATTCGACCCCTAAGGGGGTCAAAGGGGGCAAAGTGTGTTTTCACTGATTATGCGATATCTCTTAAGGACGATAAAATATCTAATTGCTTTTTACTTATAAAAATACTAAATTAAAATATATAAAAAATGTTAGATTTATAGATATCTAGCATTTTCCATGACACTTCTGAGGATTCGGATCATATCCTGTCATGGAAAATGCTAGATATATATAAATCTAAGAGTTTTAACAAAAAAGTGGTACGAGTAAACGTTCAAGTCAACAAAGAGAATGATATAGGAATCAAGTTTCTAGGATGAGTGGATTTCATTTTATGAAGGAAAAATTGCAATTTTTTGCAAAAAATTAGAGCTTTTCAAAACTTCAACCTCATTGCGGCTCGGATTACCATTATTAAATTAAGATGAAACTTTGTTTTAATTGTAGCAAATTTAATTTAGTTTAAAAGTGTATAGAGTGGTCTTTGTCGAAAACGTATTCCTTCATGGTCAAAATGGGAAAAAATCGAAAAAAGTGCGAGTTTTTGGGTGATCCGTGGGGGCTGCCCAGGTCGAAAACTTGGATTTTGCGCTTGAGCCCGAGCGTTTGGTCGGAGAAAAAAATCTAAATGATAAAATTTGTAGGAAATTTTATGTACTTTCATTTTGAATAAAAAGGTTATTTACAAAAAAAAAAAAAAAATGGAAATTTTCACCTTTTTTTGCATTTTCTACAATGTTGCGTCACGAAATTTGGCTGGGAGACCTCAGATTTGAATTCAGCCCCCCAAAAACATATATGCAAAAATCAGAACTACCCCAAAACTTTCCCCATTTGAGCACAATTTGACTGGACTATCCTTACAAGATATTTCGATGTCTGGCAATTGTTAAACCCCGGCAAAAGTGTCTGGCTTTTTGCAAGTATTATTAAAAACATATAATTTAGACGCTATTAAAATGTTAGCGTGAATCAATCACTTTTTTTAAAATAAAAAAAATGCAACTTTAGTGTTGTCCCCCACCCCCACCTAAAAGTTCCTGGCTTAGTTTTTTTATTTTTATTTTTTTTTGGCTTTTCGGCCATGGTAGCCATAAGCCATTTACGATACTATTTATTTTTATTTTTAAATTTGTCTCTACCTCGGGGGTCAGATTTTAGCCGGATGCCTCGATCCGGATTCGAACTCGGGTCCTCTTGGTTAGCTGGCTGACATGCTACCGCCTAGCCTACCCGACCCCCCCCTCTGGCTTAGTTAATTTTTAATTTAAAATCAACTTAACTGTCGAATAGTATTTATTGGATTTTGAATCAAACACTTTTTTTGGCGAACATTTTTTTACAACTTTATCCTATGCGCAGTAGCAGCAGTACCCAGGTAGATCAGGCAATCAGTCGATTTCCCTACTCATCCATACTATTAATACCTCTAGGTGATATATCTACTTGAATCAAACACTTCATGAAAAATTGGTCATGGGCTCTCCAACTATAAGGTTTCATTCAATGGGTGAAAAGTCAATATCACAATATTAAATGTAAAATCCGAGGGGTGAACCGCGATTGGAATTAGGTGTACACCGTCTTTGGAATTATTTTGAAATTCATTAGATAATCTATTGTCTTCTACTTGGAAATGAAAGTGCAAGTGGAAGTAGGTATACACGATTTTAGGTCGCGGTTCATCCCTCGGTAAAATCAGACCTTGTTACTCCGACGCACCTTAACATAATATGGAAAATTATTAACATTACATTAAAAGGTCGTATTAAAGATATCTTACTAGCTATATTATTTGAGTTCAGATGGGATCGTTCCCTCAGGAGTCGAACACAAGTGCCCAAATTGGGCAGTTGAACTAAACCTAGGGACGAAATCCTTCCGACATATATAGGTATATGCGCTGAAAAATTTAACTTAGATTGCACAATTATAGTTTTTAAGGAATTTGGTGTTGGTACTTGGTGAAACATTTTTTTGAATTATTGGATAAAAAATACTTGGTAGGTTTCACATTAAGATATAAAAAATAAAACGAATTTTTTTTTGAGAATCTTTAATCTCAATATATAGTTACTTTCTGTTGCTCCTGAAGATGGGTTAGTCACCCGAAATATATATATCGAGATTAAAGATTCTCCAAAAATAAATTCGTTTTATTTTTTATATCTTAATGTGAAACCTACCAAGTATTTTTTATCCAATTATTTTACACAATTATAGTACGATATAGTCGATTTTAAAATTCTGCTGGCGACTGATTAGAATTTTAAGTGCAAGGCCGTATTGTATACATATCTATATAATAAAAATGAATTTCTGTTTCTTTGTAAGCGCAGATCTCTCAAATGCCTGGACCGATTTGGCTAATTTTTTTAATGTTCGTAATAGTCCAATTCAGGTTAATACGTAAAAAAAAAATTGGAAAAGTTGCCCGAAAAATTGGAAAATTCAGGAAAAACTAAAAAAAAATTCAGGTTAGCAAACATAGCTTGCCAAACAATAAAAGAACTAAACTAGCAAACTAAAAATTTATAATCTTTAAAGAATTTGGTGTCGCTTCTAGGTGAAACATTTTAATAGATAATAAGTAAAAATATATTTTTCTAGGTGGGTTTCACAAATAAAATATATATTTGTTTTATTTGTGAAACCCATCTAGAAAAATATATTTTTACTTATTATCAACTAAACATGCGTTGGCGGCCCTGTTTGTCAGATTTTTGAGTGTCATTCATTCTCAATAGTTCTAACCACATTATCGTTGAAGAAGAATGTAATACTGCAACAAAGATTTAAAAAACTATCTATTTTTTTTAAAGTACATTTAAAACCAAAAATTAAAAAAAAAAATCGTCATGATAACTAAATTTTTGAAAAAGTTAGGAATTTTTGAAAAAATAGATTTTTTAAAAAATTCCTAACTTCTTTTGAGATGAATAACCATAACTTCTTTTGGGATGAATGAAAAAATTTGAGAAAAATTCTGAAAACCGTCATTAATAGGGTAGAAAAATAATAAAAAAAGTTTCAGCAAGCTTTTGATTATATATATAGATGAAAAATATTTAATTTAAAATAAAATATGTTATTTAAAAATCATTTTTCTTAGGAATCTCATCTCATCCTTTTTCTGTTGTATTTAAGACCCTCAGCCATTTCAAAAGAACTAAGTCTTTTGGCTTTTGTATTCGAGATCATTCATTCATTTCAATATTATTTATTTATTTCAAAGTTAATTATAAAGGATTATTGAAACTATACTAACTAAACTAACTGAAAGGAATTAATTAGCATTTGGAATTTCTTTAAAAATATATTTTAAAGATTAAAACCAAAATTCAATTAGCCCGTAGAATTCTTTAAAGAAAACAAAATCATTTGAAAACCCATTGTTATATTGTTTTGAAATCTAGGAAATTTCAGACTATTGAAATTATTAAAAACCTATTTTGAGCATAATTAAACCTAAATTTTCTATAATCTAATAATAAACTTTAAAAGTTTATTTTTAATTTTTTAATTGGATAATTCTCCCAAAATGACGATTTTTACAAGACAAAAACTTTATTTTAATTTAAGTTGAAAGGTTCTTTTTGCCGAATAATTGAGTAGCAGAAGGGGACAATAAAATATTGTCTTCTGCTGGAAAAATAATTTTTTAAATTCATTCATAAAGAGATATACTTTGTCCTCTTCATCAATCTATTACAGTTAATTCACAAGAATTGATATATGAAAGTGTTCTTTACACGTGTATAAAACATCAATTAAACAGACTCGTGGGGGTTCAGGGGGCGAAGCCCCCTGGCTATCAAAAGGCCTGCCAGAGGCGGGCCTTGAAGCTAGTTAGAAATATAAACAAGTTTTTTTTTTAATTTCATATTTTTTGAAATTCCAACATCGCCAGAGGATCCGATTTGCCATAATACTATAATAATAATTTTAGATTTTACCATTTTTTCTTCTATACTTTCACAAAGTTCAGGATCCTTACAACATGAGGAATCTTCCTCAGATTCTTCTTCACTTTCCGGCTCTTCTTCAACCGAAGAAGCATCACTTTCATCTAATAAAACATTTTTTATTTAATTAGTTAATGAATTTATAAATCAATGTGTTAATTATTAGCTTACCTTCTGATTCGCTCTCATCATTTTCTTTAATATATTCCACGTCGGATATTAAAAGAGCAGACAAGCCATTTTCGTCTTCAGCCGACGAAGCATCACTTTCATCTAATAAAACATATTTTATTTATTGTTAGAGTTCGTGGCTATGATGAAACTGTACTAGATGAAGGAGGAGGTATCCGCCAAAGATGGAATCACTGGGTTCAATAAAACACCTTTAATAAGACGTTTCGGCCTGAATTTTATTTGGCCATCTTCAGTCAATTAGGATTTCTTTCATTCTGAAACTTTTGGGTCCAGGCACGTTATAAATTCGCATGA
>JALMQS010000161.1:679989-803909 GCA_024734495.1 Forficula auricularia | reverse complement strand
CTCGGTCTACCTTTTATTACTTTAGTTTTTTTTCTTATATTTTAAATTCTTGTTCGAGGATTTTTGGGTGGCCCTACTGTGGGCTCGGCGTGAGACCCGAAGCGGCCTGCATTATTTGCTTACCACCTAGATCTTGCCTCTTTAGCCCAATGATAATTAAAAAATACAATTCCGAATATAACAAATTTTATTGAAAAGACGTTTTTATTGAACTTCACTCCTTCTTCAGACTTTAAAACGAAGGAAACATCCAGGATACTTCCTTCTTCTCTCAGACCAGCAGTGCTCGAAATTTTCCGTTTCTTAACAGAAGCTTCAAGAGAATATTTTCTTTAAGAAAAGCAAATTTCGGATCACTGCTGACGAGAGAAGAAGGGAAGTATCTCTGGATGTTGCCTCGTTGAACCTTTTAAAACTCTGAAAAAGGAGTGAAGATCATCCGAAAGGTAGGTTTTTAAGAGGGTAAAAAGTGACTTTTCCAATAAACTTGTTTTATTTGGCATTGTATTTTTTCATTATCCTTGCCTTCAATAAATTCTCCACATTTATTTATTTAATTATTTATTAGAAAAATTGAGTGTGATTTGTGTGCCTGTGTAATTAAAAAAGAGACATAACTAAATTATCTTTTTTATTTCAAAATCGACGTGTTTCGGAGAATTATTCCCTCCTTCTTCAAGGGTTTTGAAAGGTCATGTTTCCTAAATGCTGTCAGTTTTTGAACAAAAAAGAAAGCTTAAATTATCTCTTTTTTTAATTTTGGACTGCATTCACTCAAAATCCACTCAATTGCCCTCCAATCCGGTACATTGTTACGCAGATGACAGCACCCTACATAACGCCCCTGCATCGCATAAAAACCGTGCAGACATTGCCTCTTCAATTAATTTAGACTTATGCAAACTTAAAACTGGGGATCCCAAAACTTAGTTAACTTCAATGCAGGGAAAAACTCAGTGTTGCCTTATTTCTAGGCGCGTCGACAGAAACCTCCCAAACATATCATTCGACTCAAACTCACTAGAATTCAGGGATAAAATTTCAATGCTAGGCGTAACTCTAGGGTCTGACCTTTCATGGAATGACCATATCTCAACCACTGCTAAAGCTGCAGCGCGCAAGCTTGGTCTCCTATTTAGGTCTAGACGCTGTTATACTCCCAGTCAACTTCTTATACTGTATAAGGCTCAAATTCGTCCCTGTCTCGAATATGGCTCTCATCTGTGGAGGGGTGCCTCCAAGCATTCTCTTGCTACACTGATGCAATTCAGAAGCGAGCAATTAAACTAATAGGAGACCCGGCTCTAACCAACTCACTCGACTCCCTGGCTCACCGAAGAACCGTTTCTGCCCTTTCCCTGTACTACAGATACTATCACGGTGTCTGTTCAGTCGAGCTGAAAACAATTATCCCCCCTAATGCCCTCTTTACGAGAAACACGCGGTTTTCAAACGCTCAGCACCCCTTCGCTGTCAAATTGGATAAAAGTCGAACAAGCGCTTTCGCCAACTCTTTTATCCTTATGACCTCCAGAGACTGGAACTCGCTCCCTGCCATCATCTTTCCCGCGACTTATAACCTTCAGCTATTTAAGACCCGTATCCACAGATACCTTCGACCCCCGCCCAACCCATAAAATTCTTTCTTCTTCTTTTCACGATGGAGGGGCCAACCCAGGCCTTTAGGGGTTGCACCTTTTTGGTGTAACTCCTTCTCTCATCATTATCATAAAAAAAAATCACTTATCAGTCCGTCTCCAAATACTACTTTAATCTTATTTATTAGTATATATTAAAAATAATTGTACTTTTAAGACTTTTGACAATCTATTCTACGAAAATTTAGAGCCCGATATTGATAGAAGATTTTCTAGAATATACTTGCAAAACAAAAACATTGATATGGTAAATATATATATACCTACCTAGATTATTTATTTCTATTTTCAAATGATTAACTATTTCTTTTAATTTTAGCGATGAGCTCTTGTCGAACAAAATGTGAAAAAACAAATAATATCCGATTTACTTTATTCGCACCTGAAACTGAGGCAAAAAAGTCACAAATTCTATATCCGAAATGGCAATGTCCCTGTGATAGTTGCAGTAAGTATTTATTAACTTAACAATTTTTATTTGTGAATAAAATTCGTGCATATTCAATTAATCATCTTAAATCTTCAATAATTATTTTAAACATTTTTTTGTTTAAGAAAAAAAATCCACTTGAATATTAAGTATTTAATTGAACAAAAAAACAAACTCATTAAAAATTGTTAACCGATTTCATTAAAATATACATTTATATACAAGGTCAAGCTGTACTTATGAGACGAAAATGGAAGGATAATTTACAATTCCTAATTTTCAAAATGAAATATTGAACATTAACTCAAATATACCTGTTATGGTGATGCTCAAAAGGAATGTATTAAATAAATTATATACAAGTTTATTTCATTAAAATCAACAGAAAATATGGGTCATCTCATAAATTTACCAAACACCTGCCTTTCTGGCCCCCTGGTAATTTTAGGAAGTTGATTTTGGCATTGAAAGTTCTCTAAGGCACTGTTTCTTAACCTTTTCAAATCGCGAAACAAATTTTAGAAATTTTAAAAAAAATAGGAAAATTTTGTAATCGTTCATGAAATAAGCTGACGTGTTCTGATGTGACAAAATTTGGTTGAGTTTGATACAAGGGCCTAGATTTTCATTTTTTGACCCTAAACCCCCTCCCTCCAAACACATTTTGGGTGGTTAGTTTTTGCATTTTTAGACTTCTGGGGTCCCACTGATTATGTATACAAAATTTGGTTGAGTTTGTTCAAATTGCCTAGATTTTTAATTTTAACTCCCCTAATTTTGGGTCGATATGCACCAAAAATCTAATCTGCTCTTAATCTCAATGGACTAAAACTACGTGTGAACTTTGGTTTCGATTTTCACATCTAGAATTTTGAGCTAGGTCGTCCACGCAAAATTTGGTAACGCACAGATAACCGACATTTTGACAAAACAATTATTATCTCAAAAAATATAATTTTTTCGATGTTCACTTATTAGGGCTTTTTTGTAGAGCGAAATGTTATGGTTACGCTCAATTTTTATAATCATAATAGTTTAAGCCGTTTTTGAGATATTTTGAAAAAAAAGAAGGAAAAACAACACTTTTTTCATGCACGATTACAATACTTGACCATACTCTGTATGGTAAAGTAAAAAGTGGTTTTTTGCTTCGCTTTTTCGAAATATCTCAAGAATGGCTGAAACTATTGTGATTATAAAATATTGAGCGAAAACATGGCATTTTACTCTACAAAAATCTTTAATGACTGAACATCGAAAAAATTAGTTTTTACGAGATATTATTGATTTTGTCAAAATGTCTGTTAGTATGTTAGTACGTTACCAAATTTTCTATACGCTCTTGTTCAAAAACTAGTGTGAATATCAAAACAAAATTTCACAAGTAGATTTTTTTTATTAAGATTAAAAGCTGATTAGATTTTGGTTGAAATCGAACCAAAAATTAAGGGAATGGTGGCTCTTAAAAAAAAATTAAAATTATAAGATTTTCAAAGTAAAAAAAAAAAAAAAAAAAAAAAAAAATAAATAAAAATAAGAAAAATTAAATTTACTATAAAAGAAACCTATGATAAGGGAGCCGGGTTGGCTCAGTTGGCTAACGCACTGGTCTCGTTTCGACATCGATCAATTATGACGATGTTGGAATGGGAGGCCGAGTTCGATCCTAGCTGACGAATAAAAATTTCTACCGGCTGAAAACTCGGCTCCCCCACTAACCCTACTAACACTTTACTTATGTGCTGTCTAAATGGGCTTTGTTCCCGGTGACATTAAATAAATAAAAAAAAAAAACCTATGATAAAATCAACTGGTGTGTTCGCCACACGACTTTCACATTTCCATTTATTTGAAGTCATCGCGACACTACTAATTGACACCCCCTTCCTTTATTTCATTTTTTTTTCTCAAAAACGGCTGTAACGATTTTTTTAAAAATTACTGTATTTATCAAGTGTCATGTCTTATTAGTTGTGTCAATTTTTAATCCGATTGAATTAAAGGAAGGGTTATAAATTAGGAGTGTCGTAAAATAAATATTCTAATCGTTCATATCTCGTCTTCGGAAAGTCGCAGAATCTTGAAATATGAAACTTAAGCTGCGGTAAGACACTCCTACTTTACACCCCCTTCCTTTAGTTCAATCGAATTAAAAATTTGACACAACTAATAAATCATGACACTTGATAAATACACTAATTTTTAAAAAAATCTTTATAGCCGTTTCTTTGAAGCGGCTATACGCGAAATGACGTTGGATTGTAGCTAAGTGGATCACATCTTGTTCCCTCTTGGTCCAGACTTAAGATTCCGCAGACTCCAATAGCGTAATCCGCAGTAGTCTCGCGATAAATATCTTTTCAAATAAGCGCGGTCAAAATAATTCTCGTTGGCGTATCAATTATTCTTTGATATATTAATGAGAAAAATTATAAAATTTGCTTAAAAATGGGTTAAATTGTAACAATTTACTTCAAAATTTTCTGGGGTGGGCCCCCAGACTCTCCGATTGCTGGGGGTATTAAATAGACCCCAGACGGTAGGCCTACATCACTTTCCAAGTTTTGACCCCGGCCTAAGATCGTTCCGCCGTGCTTGGACGATCATAACAAAACAGGCTTCGAAGATACCGAGCTCAAACCGAAAAAAATAATGGTTCCTTATGATTATTTTCGCGTTTTAGATATTTGTTGTTTATTTGTATCAAGCAGAGGACATCCTCATTGATTTCTCTAATTTTTAAGATTCCGCACTTTTATATATTTCAACAATATTCCAACAAGAATAACATAATATCAAAAAATTTCATGCAGTTTTTAATTTTGAATATCTTTTGATTGTACAGTCGAAACAACACTGTAAAGCTATTACAATTTATATTCAACTTTTATTTTTTTCTGAAACTGTCAATTACTGGTACTTTCTCTCTCTCTCTTATAGTCTACCTATATATTTAATATTTTTCGAAAAAAATAAAATAAAAATTACACAAATCCGTTTCATTTTATTTTTTGTCAAAAAGAAAGAAAAAAAAATAAATAAACCGAAGAAGAATAAAAAAAAGAAAAAAAAAGCAATTGCATGGAATTTAATTTATTTGAACGAAATGTAAATTTTATTCATGAATTTCGACCCCCAGAGTCTTTTCTCTTTCTCACTCTCTTTTCTTCTATTTCTTTATATATATATATATATATATATATATATATAATTTTTTTCTTCTTTTTTATTTTTTGGCCCTCCATTTAAATTCTGTGTGACATTAAAAAAGGAATGTAAAAAATAATGTTTAGGAATTATATTGTTCGTATTAAAAATATTAATAAAAGGAACATATTTCAATGTAAATAATTATACCTTGGCATAAAAATATCTATCTATCTACTTTACTCTTATTAAACGAGCAAAAATTGATTGTTTATATATTTATATATTTGTTTGTTTGTATCTTAGTTCTATTTTGAAAACGGCTCTACCGATTTTGATGAAACCAACTCTATTAACAAGTTTTGAGGATGAGAAAACAATCTGGCTAGATTTGGACCTCGACAAATTTCATCTTAATTGATCTTTTCTTAATTAAATTAATTATTGATAGATGAAAATCTCAATAAAAAAGTTTGTTTACATTTCTGTCAATTATCTTTTATTTATTAATTGGTTTTTCAATTTTAAAACCCACGAATAGGTTATAGCAAATATTAATATTTATATATTAAAATTAAACAATTTAATTAATTATAAATTCGAGTATTAAATCCCACAAAGAGTTAATAAGAAATATGATTAAATGTTTGAATTTTCCAATTTAATTGATTATTATAAAACTCGATATTTTGTTATTTAATTAAAAAAAAATAATTATACGGAATTTATTTATATACCTATATATACATAATTTGTGGGCCCCTAGAAAATTAGAAATGCAAAAACTGGGGGTGGGGAGGGTGGTTCAGGAGGTGGGGTGCGGGGTTGGTGGAGTGGGGGGTTCGGGGTCCAGGGGGCATAGCGGGGGGTACGGTGCGGGGGGCGGTATGGTAAAGTAAAAATTGGAAATCTGATGATAAGGGGGGACCCTTATCACTTTCTTAATTTTTTTCAAGGGTATAAAAAGAATGTTTTGTCGAGTTTCTTTGATGAAATTATAATCTCCTATATCTCGATAAAATATTCTACTAGAATTAAGTATAATCCTCTCGAAATTTAAATATTTATTTATTTAATAATTAATTATTTAATTATTAATATTATTTAATAATTTAATTAAATAATTGTTAAAAATAATTATTAAGATTTTTTTTTGAGACATAATTGATTCATGTATTTTGTTTATTTGATGTCGTATAAAAAGTAGTTCTTATGAAAGTTGTTCAGTTTTTTTTTTTTGTAAATTAAGTAGACGTAAAGAAAAATATAGGGTTCTATTTAAAAAACAGAACTTGACATTGAAATACCCTTGAATGCTTGTTCTACGTCGACAAACAATAGCATAGTTTAGTTTCCCCCTCGATATAAACAAACTTTTATCTGAAACTTTTTTCCATATAATGCACTGTTTTTGAGTTATTAGACTGTCTCAAAATAAAAAAAACTCGCCCGGTATATAAAGATAAAAGATACATATTTATATTCGTTAAATATATGTATCCATCAATCTACTGGACAATAGTCAAGTAACTAGGAGACTTAAGAAAAATCATATTCTAGACACCGAGGAGCGCGCCATTCTGCACAACTGGACTAATAAATTCAATTAAGGGTGACTTCGATGGAAGACTTCCCTTTCATGTGTATAAATGACAAAGTATTGTGTATGTGTGTTTGTTAATCAATTTTATCATATTTACTTATAACCTGTTCAAATGGTTGATTGTAAATAAATTATAAATAAATAAAAAAGAAAAAAAAATATATGTATATGTTTATTTTCATCATAAACCTTATTGATTTCTCTTTATAAAGACAGACATATTGTATCGAAACTGCCAGAGTTCTTTTTTGCATTTAATCGGACGCCTAAAAATCGTTATTTCTCATCCCCCCACTCAGTTGATGGTTATGACGTAAATGTTGACTAAACTGGTCGAAATCCAAACCGAGATTCACTATATGAAATATTAATTATCCTACTGCGTATGGGAAATTTAGAAAATATTTTATGGCGTGTGTGAGTGTGTGATAAATTACAGGGCGTAGGAAATAATTCGGCCCTTCTCTCTGTTCTTGTACATCTAGTAATAAGTACTTTGCTGGCTGGCTACTCTCTCTCTCTCTTTAACCTCATATTGGTTTATCCATGTCAACGCCATCTGGCGACGAGCGTTAATTAAATACCATCGCAAAACACCAACAGCGACCACTGGAATCTCAAATACTCGACAAATATACACTATACACGAAAAAAATCACACTTACACATTCCGTTAGATTGAAATTAAATAATTACTTTACCAAAGTTGTAATTCCCCGATCCGAATTAAAAATACAGGGTGGGTCACGAGAAACGGATGTTTTTCAGGAAAGTAAACTCCGTGGATTTTTCAAAGTAAAATATTTTATTTCCATAGGAACAATCATTAAACTATGCCATTTTTGAATGCTTATGAGCTCAAAATTATGTCTGACAAATGATGGCCATTTTCCCGAACACAAATTCGAAAGTTTGCGTCCACTCTTGGCAAAGTTGCTTCAAAGCACTGTGCAGCAAATTTTACACGTATAAAATTATGATAGTCCAACAGTTGAATAAAAACAATATCAATTTATTGCAAATAAGTGTGGGTACAATATACAATATATATTATAATGTTTTAAAAAATTTATCAAAATTACAGGTTTTAAAAATTTCTCTTAAAAAAAACCCCGCTTTTAAACTTTTATAAATTTATAAAAAAAAAATGATATTCAGATTCCAAAAATATATATATTAAAAAAATATACGGTTTCAAAAATGTAGATAATCTATTTTTAACCGTTTTCTTTTTATAAATATAAAAAGAAAATTATTCATTTAAAACATTTTTGTTTTATTCAGAAACATCTTTTTTTATAAAATTTGAAAATCTGTTATTTTAATAAATCACAAAAATTCGAAAACCGGTTTCTTATAAATTCTTAAAATTGGTACGTAGGTATATATACTACGGTGCAAAAAAATCGACCCACCAATAAAAACTTTATTAAATAGCAAATTATTTTTAAAATTTTTACAAATATTCATATAATTTGTCCCATTAACTCTTAAACTAACATATTCAATAAATATTGTTGATAATTTTTGAATTTTATAAAAAAATAAATAAGTGAAAATAAATTAAAAGATACAATTACAAATTATCCTACTTTCTCAATATCACTTTACATTTAAATAAAGTTTTAATAAAAGATCAAATTCCATTTGAAATAATAATAAATTGAATAATTTTGAATTAAGCATCATTGATAGAAATATAAAATATACAAAATGGATATTTCTAAAGTTCAAGCAGTTCAAATTGTGTGGCTAATTAATCAAGGGCTAAGTCAACAACAAGAGGCAATTACACTTGCAATAAGCAATAATTTCAATAATGTATGGTTCCTTGTAAAAAAATTAAAAATGATTTACTATTTAATAAAGTTTTTATTGGAGGGTCGATTTTTTTGCACTTCAGTGTAGTTCATTTTTTTTTTTTTTTTTTTTGGCTTTTCGGCCATGGTAGCCATAAGCCATTTACGATACTATTTATTTTTATTTTTAAATTTGTCTCTACCTCGGGGGGTCAAATTTTAGCCGGATGCCTCGAGCCGGATTCGAACTCGGGTCCTCTTGGTTAGCTGGCTGACATGCTACCGCCTAGCCTACCCGACCCCCCAAGTTCATTTTTGAAAAAGACAAAATGTGAAAATAAATAAATAAAATTAAAATCTTTGAATTTTATATTGATATATAACCACCCCAAGAATATATAACCAAAAATTATTCACTCGTATATCAAAGCTTATAATACTTAATTTAAAAAATTCTTAGTGATATCGAATAATTTTCGAATTATTTTTTAATCATTTTTTTCTATTTCTATTTTCTTACTTTTATATTTATTTATTAATGTGTGTGTGTATGTGTGTGTGTGTGTGTGTTTTATCAATTATAATAAAATGGAAAGATTGATATATATATATATATATAAGAAAAAAGTGCAAATCAAAATGAAAATATATCTAAATCTTAAATCATTTCTTACGTAGACGAGAGAACAAGTTTCGGCAATAAATCATCTCCTCTGGCCTCTGGTTGGATTTAGGAATATTTCTACTAGAGATTTTTTCTTTTTTTGAGTTTGTGTTGGAATGATAAGCCTAAACGCATCTTAGATCGATACATATATCTATATTTGAAGGAGCATTTGGTATGGCCAAATGCCAGCTGCTTTTTTTCTCTCCCTCTTTTTAATGCGAACTCTCAAGAGAGATTCGACTCTTAAAGACATCTCGCTCTCTTTCTCTATTTATTGATTGAAAATGACTTTTGAATATATATAGCTAGTAGATGTGGAACCCCCTCCCTTGAGGCTTAAAACTGTTTACGTTTTACAAGTAAACTCAATGCCAGGGTATTAATTAACTCATCTGTAAAATAGAAAAATAAAAGGGCGAATCAGATAGAAAATTGTGAGGACTTTGTGAGGGTTTTGGCGTTGAATATGGAAGACTAGTGGGTGGGTTTAAGGGGACAAATAGACGACAGATTACTGGAGAAGATAAAGAAGATAGAAGAGAACAAAATTCACCCTGTGCCCGGCTGGATGGCCAATCAGATGAGACACGCTCATTTGATTGGCCACCCCGACGGGCACATGGTGAATTCTAAGGTTTTACCCTTTGTCAAAGTTTTCAAAGACTTTACCAACCGATATACAACTGGCCCTAAGACTTTTCAAAATTAAGTATATTATAAGCTTAGATAGTTTTTTTAAGTATCCAGGGGCTGTCCAGGCTTTCAATATAAATTGGCGAATTTATTTTTAATAATTTATTAATTTTTTTATTTTGTTTTTCAAAAATGAACTATATACCTATGGCAAATTTTGTTATGAGCATAGTTGTAGGGGATGTGATTTCTGACAACTTTTGTTTAAAAAACGGGGGGGGGGGGGGGGAATAATAAAATAAAAAAAATGAAAATTCTTCCCTAAATTCAACTAAATTTTGTATAAATAATCTGTGGGCCACTAGAAGGCTAAAAATGTAAAAACTAACCACCTAAAATGAAGGCGGGCTTCTCAGCTAGTATATTTCTTATAAAATTATTATAATAAGCTCTGTTTAACAATGATTTTGCTTTAAAATAAATTTCTTTATTATTTATTAGTAAAAACGCAGGTAAATATACCAAGAAAAAATGGTACCGCGACATTTCAACCCCCGACATAATATTCCCGACAAAACATCCCCTGACAAAATATCCTTCAGACAAAATATCTCATGACAAAATAACCCAAGGACAAAATATCCCCCGGCATAATATCTTCTGACAAAATATTCCCCAGTATATGGGAGAATACAAAAGAGACACCCTGCCCAACGATTGGCTGTTCGGTTTTCAATGTGTCTTTGATTAGGAAAAAATGGGAGCCCCAAACACACCCCGCCCGACGATTGGCTGGTTCGGTTTTCAATATGTGTTTGATTAGAAAAAAAATGGGAGCCCGAAACACACCCCGCCCGGACTAAACATTCGGAGGTTCGGTTAATATATATTCAGTTCGGCTCGGTTGGGTTCATATAGCTCCTTTTCGGGCTGGTTTTTAGACGGTTCAGTTGGCGTCAGCCAAAATGGGAGCCCGAAACACACCCCGCCCGGACTAAACTTTCGGAAGTTCGGTTAATATATATTCAGTTCGGCTCGGTTGGGTTCATATAGCTCCTTTTCGGGCTGGCGTTTAGACGGTTCGGTTGGCTGACGCTATTTTGTCTGAAGGATATTTTATCGGGGAATGTTTTGTCAGGGATATTTTGTCGGGGCCTGAAATGTCGCGGAATCAGAAAAAATATTGAAAATTACTGGTGTAATAAATAAGCTGATTTTTCATATTATGAATCGTCTTCTCTTGTCTAATCAAAATCCTATATATATTTCCTTTTGATTTGATTATTTATGTATTATTAAAGAACCTAAAAAGACACTAGTAATGAATATATAGTAGATCCAGCGAGAAAGGCCAATTATTGTCTTCTACGTTAATAACGGAATAATTACCATCTGTTTTGCTTTTATTTGTTTAATTCTAGCTCGTCTAAAGTAATATTATCTAATTATTATCATCATCTACTCGATGATAATGATTTCGTTCTATATAGTACCTAAAAAGCTGCCAGCCTGGGCTGTTTCTGTTTCAAGTTCAGTTAATTACGCAATGCGTAGTTGAGCGTTTTCTTTGAAACCCAGGCATGGTGTAAATGATGGTGGAGAATTGGGCTGCGAGAGGGGGTGTCCTTTTATTCGTCAAATAAATGTAAAACTTCCACCCCCATGTCTTTGGCAAGTTGAAATTGTCTTCGTTACAATTAAATCTGTCTCTGTCTCTGTCTCTTTTATGCAAAGTCAAAGACTAACTCTTGAGAAAATTATTCAATCAAACCACCCCCCACCCCTTTCCTTACCTACCCCTAACCCTTTTCATACCCCCTACCTACTCTATAAGTAGATCTCAATTGTAGATTTATAACAACCAGAGAGGATACAAACTAGCTGGCCCAAAAGACACTTTACTACAATTTAAATACATTTTTTATTATTAAGAGTTGAAAATTTATTTATTGAACACGAATAATCTATCTACTCTGAATAAACGAGTAAAAATTGTTTGTTTATATATTTATTTGTTTGAATCTTAGTTCTATTTTGAAAACGGCTCTACCGATTTTGATGAAACAAATTCTATTAACAAGGTTTGAGGATGAGAAAATCTGGCTAGGTCTGGACCTCGACAAATTTCATCTTAATTGATCTCTTAATTAAAGTAATTATTGATAGATGAAAATCTCAATAAAAAAGTTTGTTTATATTTTTTCCAATTATCTTTTATTTTTAATTGTTTTTTTTTTAATTTTAAAACCCACTAGTTATAGTAAATATTAATATATATATATATATATATATAAAACAATTTAATTGGGTGGGGGGAGATGAAAGAGAGGAGGAGAGAGGAAGGAAGATTAACCAATCGACTTGATTGGGGAATAATGGAATTAAATAATTATCGGAAAAGAGGTTTTTTTATCTAATTAGATTTTTCCTCTTATTAAAAACACGGACTAAATATGAATAAGGACACTCGATGGTGGAGAAGCAATCTCCGAAATCGAAGCTAAAATACAAGGTATACATTAATTAATGTAAAATAATTGGTTTAATAAAATTTATAAAAAAAAAAAAAAATGGGTGGGGAGGATCGGTGGAATTGACGAAAGGATGATTAGCAAACCAATCGACTTGATTGGGGAATAATGGAATTGAAATAATTATCGGAAAAGAGGTTTTTTTATCTAATTAGATTTTTCCTCTTATTAAAAACAAGGACTAAAGATGAATAAGGACACTCGATGGTGGAGAAGCAATCTCCGGAATCGAAGCTAAAATACAAGGTATACATTAATTAATGTAAAATAATTGGTTTAATAAAATTTATAAAAAAAAAAAAAAAAAAAAAAAAAAAAAAATTGGGTGGGGAGAGAGGATTTAATATGGAATTTGAATAATTATCGGAAAAGAGGTTTTTTCTTTAATTAGTTTTTTCCTCTTATTAAAAACAAGGACTACAAAGATGATCAAGGACAGTCGATGGTGGAGAAGCAAACTCCGGAGTCGAAGCTAAAGTACAATGTATACATTAATTAATGTAAAATAATTGGTTTAATAAACAATTTAATTGATTATAAATTTGAATATTAAATCCCACAAAGAGTTAATAAGAAATATGATTATATATTAGAATTTGCCAATTTAATTGATTATTATAAAACTCGATAAATTGTCTTCTTCTTCTTCTTCATCTTCTTGTTTTTAAACCTATAGGTTTGTTTTCTTCCAGATCGTCATGCCATCTTTTCTTGGGACGACCTCTACTTCTTATTCCAACCGGCTTGTTGGTCATCACTTTCTTTACTAGTCGGTCTTCTGTCATAAATTGTAATTTAATTAAAAAAATAATTATACGGAATTTATTTATATACATATGGTATATATATATACAAAATCTGTGGGCCACTAGAAAATTAGAAATGCAAAAACTGGGGGTGGGGGTGGGTGGTGCAGGAGGTGGGGTGTAGGGTTGGTGGAGTGGCGGGTTCGGGGTCCAGGGGACATAGCGGGGGTGCGGTGCGCGGGGCGGTACAGGGGTGGTTGTCCAGGGGGCGTGGCGGGGGTGTGGTGTGCGGGTGCGGCATGGGGCTGGGGTCCAGGGACGTACCGGGGCTGGTATGGGGGTGGGGTCCAGGGGGCGGGGTACCGGGGTGGTGTGCAGTGACGGGGTGGTTTTTATCAGAATTTCAAATTAAATATAATATTAATATATAACTTTTAACTGAAGCAAAAATTTGCAAAGAATCGTTCGGTGGCTCCAGGTACTAATATAATAAAACTACGACGTTTGGATCGACTTATTCTGCGATCGTTCGTTCTCAAGTATGAGCACCCATTGGATTTTTGACGATTTTTGACGTTTCGTTCATTATTAGCAACCATTGCTAAAGACATGGAAGAATCGACTTAAAATCAAAAATAGCCATCGATTCTCATCTAATACTTGAGGAATAACAATTCTACATTAGATTTTTGGCGTTTCGATTATTATTGGTAACCATTGCTGAAGACATGGAGGAATCGACCTAAAATCAAAAATAAACATCGATTCTTATCTACTACTAGAGGAATAACCTTATTGCATTCCATTTTTGATCTTTTGACTATTAATGGCACGCTACTGAAAACGTGGAAGAATCGACTTAAAATCAAAAAGACTAAATTCTTTTATGGCAAACAATTCAAGCTTGAGTTGTTTACCAAAAAAGAATTTAGTCTTTTTGATTTTAAGTCGATTCTTCCACGTTTTCAGTAGAGGTTGCCATTAATAGTCAAAACATCAAAAATGGAATGCAATAAGTTTATTCCTCTAATAGTAAATAAGAATCGATCGTTATTTTTGATTTTAAGCCGATTTCTCCATGTCTTCAGCAATTGTTACCAATAATAATCGAAACGTCAAAAACCTAATGTAGAATTGTTTTTCCTCAAAAATGAAAATATAACACCAAACAGATAAGAAATATTGACATGGCAATGATATAGGTAGGTATATTGATATTATGAACAAGTTGGTCAATTTAAGGCCTATTTATTACTAAAATTAATATGATTAAATCATCTATAATAAAAAATTAATAAATTTCCAATTTTTGAGAATATTTCGGAGATAAATTCATTGTTTCATGCTCGTTTGTTATATTTTACCTTGAAATCTATCATTCCCGTCAAAATTCGCTGACGATATAGATTTATTTTTTATTTTTTTGTGCTAAATCGACATTTCTTCTCACAATCCTTTTTTTCCCTCCCAATCGAACACATATACATATATATGATATAGAAAAAAAAAATGTAGCAAAACAACCAAATACCAATTCAGGTATTTTTTTTTTTATTTTTTATTCTGCAACGTTGGCAAAAGTGTAAAACCAACGCTCTCTCTCTCTCATGGGAAGTATAATCTACTAACTAATTAAAAACTCATTTCTAAAATGAAAAAAAATAATAATAATAAAAAGTAAAGAAAGTATATGTTTTAATGAATGACATAATTTAAAAAAAGTTAAATACATTCTCTCGTTCTATAAGTGAATATATTATACGTACGAGTAGGTATATACCTATATATATTTATATATACGTATATGGATTGGAGAAGAAAGTTTGGATATAAAATAACAGAAAAAAAACTTTAGAATTAATTTTTTAAACAAAATGAAATTAAAAAAAAAATTCACCGGATAATTTCAAATCCAAGGGGAATAATTAAAATATAGAATTTTTTCTGTATTCATTAAACAGTTAAGTAAGTAAAGTAAGTAAATCTTTCATTTTAGAGAAATAATTTTATTTTTATTATTACAACAGGAAAAAAAATTTGTTTAATTTTTGTCGAATCAATATTTTGATTATAAATCAAGACAAAAAAAGGATTCTATTTTCATTAAATGTTGAAGGAGTGAGACTGTTTCTTCAGATCGATTTTGTATAGAATAGAGTAACTACACTACGTTGCAAAAAAATCGAGTCACCAATAAAAACTTTCACAAAGAGAAACAAAGAGGTTGTCCTCTGCTTGATGCAAATAAACATATATATTCGAGATGATGTATCTGTATATATATATTATTTATTTGTTTTAGACTATAGTTTCGAAGACTTGGTCTTCATCATCAGTCTTTTTTTAATTATAAATGTTTGTTTTTTATGGAGTCAATATCGTATGGATATTGAAAATTTGGCGTACCTTCTTCACTGGTGGTCAGCTTAGAACTAATAAAGACATTCTTTTGGTTCACATTCAAATATAACAATATGTTTCCCTTTCTCCTTGTTTTATAAAGAGAAAGGCTGACAATGGAAGGGTTTGTTTTTCTTTTTTTCTTTTTTTTATCTTTTGTTAGCAAACATCTTAAGCAGATTGCTATTTGATAATTCAATTTGGTTGTTCAAACAAAGTTTTGAATTTCTATTGAATGATTTCAAAATTTATAACGATTCAATTGCGCTAATTAATTTTGGGTTTTTTCTTCTTTTATTAATCTAATTCCTGTACCTTCTGGGAAAGAGTGATTCTTTGAATTTAAATGTTCCGCAAAAGAGTTTTCATTCTTTTTATTTTTAAAATCTCTAATATGTTCATTTAATCGAATTTTCAGATTTCTCTCTGTTTTCCCAACATAGATCGCTTCGCAATCTTTGCATTTCAAACTATAAACCCCTTCTTTTTCTATATTTGGTAATTTGTCTTTTTTATTTGAACCTAAATCTTTTCCTAGAGTAATTGGAGTTTTGAATACTGTTTTGAACCCTAATTTTTTCATTTTTTGTTTTAATTTTTCTGAAATTTGTCCATAATATGGGAGAACTATCCTAGGATTTTCTTTTTCTTTTTCATTCTTTTGTGAATATATTGATTCCAGGTTTGATTTTTCAATTTTTTTAAATAACATTTGGTCTATAAGGCTTGCCTCGTACCCATTGACATTAATATTGACTTCATGAAAAAGAAACATTTATAATTAAAAAAGACTGATGATGAAGACCAAGTCTTCGAAACTATAGTCTCAAACAAATAAATAATATATATATACAGATATATCATCTCGATATATATGTGTGTATGTTTATTTGCATCAAGCAGAGGACAACCTCTTTGTTTCTCTTTGTGAATCAACAACTCTGCTACTCTCGGCAAAACAAAAACTTTTTCAATTAAATTAAAAACTTTATTAAATAAGAAATTATTTTTAAAATTGCTACAAATAACCATATAATTTGTTCTATTAACTCTTAAACTAACATATTCAATAAATATGGGTGATAATTTTTGAATTTCATAGTAAAAATAAGTGAAATTAAATTAAGAGATACAATTACAAATTATCCTACTTTCTCAATATCGCTTTACATTTAAATAAAGTTTTAATAAAAGATCAAATTCCATTTGAATTATCAATAAAATGAATAATTTTGAATTAAGCATCATTGATAGAAAGATAAAATATGCAAAATGGATATTTCTGAAGTTCAAGCAGTTCAAATTGTGTGCCTAATTAATCAAGGGCTAAGTCAACAACAAGTGGCAAGTACACTTGCAATAAGCCGTTTTTTGGTAAATGTATGGTTACTTGTAAAAAATTAAAAATGATTTACTATTTAATAAAGTTCTTATTTTTTTGCACCGTAGTGTATTTGTTAAGAGACTGGAGTCTTTAATAAATCGATTGATAATAAAAAAAATAAAGAGAAGTTATTTTGTCCTGTAATTTGAGATTGTCTTTTTTTATCAAAACCTGGTATATTTTGCCTTTTTCACTGTTTGATGTTTGCGTAGGTTACAATAAATTGAAGCCTACAACAAAACAAAAAAGATAACATTTTCGTAAAATGCCAAAAATAAAGTTTTGAGAATTTCGAATTTTAATAATTTAAAGACAAGACTTTGACTATATAATATTAAATTAAATTATTTAATTTTGAAATGATATATATATATATATATATATTGGTATATATAAGTATATTTAATTATTTATTCATAAAAATAATAGTGGCACGAGTAAAATGTAATTAATAAAAAAATAAAATAATAATATTAAATATTTATGGTATACATGTACCTATATATTTATTTACATAAAGCTGAGGAAAACCTCATTGATTTCTCTTTATGAAAGCTTTACATCATTCAATTTTTTATCAGTTTAGAGTTGTTTTTCCAGATTTTTTCAAATCCTTTTATTTTTCATAAATAAATCCTTAATTATAATTTCAATTTATAATATTCTTAACTAATATATAGGAATTAACATTATTTTGATTAAATTATTAAATTTGTTATCGAGAAATAAGGGCTATATTTTTTATGCAAATAATTTATATTTTATTGCCAACGTTTCATCAATTTTGTTGGCTTCTTCGGATTCATTTAGTTATCTTCCTTGTATATTTGTGATTTTTATAATTCTTTCTTAGAAAACATAACAAGGCAAGTCATTAACATCTATCATATTGAAAAATTTATTGAAAAAGTTTTAAAAATTTCGAAGTCAACAAAGTTGATGAAATGTTCGCAATAAAATATAAATTATTTGCATAAGAAAATATAGTCCTTTAATAGGTATTAAAATATCATTTTTAATAACAATATTAAGTTCAAAACTTTGTGCTCAGCGATGACTGATGATGGTTGAGTGAGTTAAAACGTTAGCATAAAAATCCAATATAGAATGGTTATTCCTCAAGTACTAGATGAGAATCAATCGCTATTTTTGATTTTAAGTCGATTCCTCTATGTCCTCAGCAAAGGTAACGGATAAGAAAACAACGCTGTTGCTATGGTTACTTATAAAATTTCCTTCCAAATTTTTAGCATTTCACAGAGAGAAGCCTATCCACTCTTACTTAAGTTAGGTTAAATGAGCTATATAAAACGATGAAATGAATAAATTTTAAAGAATTCAAAAAAGTACTATCTTACTCCAGAGTAAAGTACTTTAAAATATAATTTTACTAAAAACTTTATTTAACCTTTTTTTGTGATCCGCAAGGTACTTAATTAGGATATTAAATTTCATCAAAATTGGTTAAGTCATTTTCAAGATATTTAGAAAAAACTAAAAAAGGACTGAAATAAAGTACTAATGTTTGTAGGCCGATATGTACCAAAAACTAATCAGCGCTTCATTTTGTTAAACTAATGGTAGGTTTTCAATTTCATTTCAATCAGCGCAAAGGTGTGGAAAAAATCGTGGACGAAAAAAACGATAACACACACACATACATACATACATCCATCCCCACGCACTTCCAAAAAAATGGCACTTTTTGGCCTCTCGACGAGACCCCATGTAATTTTTGGCAAAACCGTTACGTGCTAAAATTCAACCTAATTGAATACTACAATTTGTGACTTTAATTGAGTCCATGGGTTCCGTAGTCTTTACCTGAGGACCCTTTAAAGTCGCGCTTGCCTCGAGACCGATTACAATACTTTCCCCATGCTTCGCATTGGATAAAGTAAAAATAAATTTAATTCTAGATGTAAATATTGCTTTTAATTAAAGTCAAAATTTACCGAGCAACGCTCGTCCTCCAGATACAGAATTAAAAACGACTTCAGACAGATTTGTTTTGGGTTTGATTAATTACTGTTTGATTGATTTAATTTAAATACTTGAAAATGTATATCTCTCTCCATTTATTTATTTTTTTTATTGGTTTTAATTTAAATATCTATATATAACGATTTATTTGCTTGTTTGTTTGTATATTTCCACTGTCCAATTGGACAGATTGTCAATTTAGCCGAGTGATCATCATTATTTACATTATCATTAGTAACGACAACATCCTGATGATGTCGATGTTGATGATGTCGAGCCTATATATACATCATCATCATCATCATGTATCCATTTTACTTGGCTTCAATGATTAAAAGAGGGTAAACACAAACCCCCTCTCAACTCCTTTGAATCTCCAAATCCACCCTCAGCTCAACCCTCAACCGAAAAGCGTTCATTTAATGCCAAAATCCATTTCATTAATAACGTATGCGGTTTTGAAAGCGTTACGGTTTTTAAGAGACTCTACGCGAGCGACTTGATGGGAGAGAACCTTTTAGGTCAATAATGCGCACTCATCAATTATATCAACATTGAAAAGTAGAGAGGGCGGTGTTCATTTGAAGATTTTTCAATAAGGATTGATTTTCAAAAAAAAAAAAACGTTAATTTATCGGCAAAATGCAAATTATATGGATAGCTCTTTGCTGTGTGGAATTAGGAAAGGATTTATTTACGAAAAAGAGAAGGATTTGAAAAAATCTGGAAAAACAACTCTGAACTGATAAAGAATTGAATAATAAAGCTTTCATAATGAGAAATCAATGAGGCTGTCCCACGCTTGAAGCAAACAAACATATACATATATACACGAGGCATGTTTCTAAAGTAAGTAGCGTTTAAAAAAAAAAAAACAAGTATTCTTTTCATAACAATTTTATTTTAACATGAAAGCCTGTATCTTAATCTACGTTTCGACATAGTTTCCACCAATTTTATGGCATTTATTGTATCTTTCCACGAGCTTTTGTATTCCCTCCTCAAAGAAGTCTGCCGCCTGATTGGACATCCACTGCAACTTTCGATAATTCAGTCGTTCAGTCACAATTGTATAAAGAACACATCTTGTCCTTAGAGGAAACAAATCAGATAACGATGAAATTGTAAAACCGTCTGTTTTCTCTCACTTTTTCGTCAACTTTATGCACCAAATCTTCAGTAATGTCAGAAGATCGCCCACTTCGTTCCTCGTCATGAACATTCGTGAGGCCATCTTTGAATATTCTCACCCATTTGCGTACCATCTGATTTGTTTACTCTAATGACAAGAATTGTTCTTTATGCAATTGTTACTGAACGACTAAATTATTGAAAGTTGCAGTGGATATCCAATCAGGCGGCAGAGTTCTTTGAGAAGGGAATACAAAAGCTCGTGGAAAGATACAATAAATTTCTTAATATTGTGGAAACTATGTCGAAATGTAGATTAAGATACAGGCTTTCATGTGAAAATAAAATTGTTATGAAAGGTATATTTGTTTTTTTTTTATTTCAAAACGGGGTACTTACTTTAGAAACATGCCTCGTATAACCAGTGCTGTATTTGTAAAATCAGAAGAAGTTATACGCTAATTGGATCGTAAAAAACAGAGAATATACGCATATATAATAAAATAATAAAATAAATTATTTTAGTCGTGTATTTTTTAAAAAATTATCATTTTATAAAGCAAATTGAAGAATTTAAGATATTTATGTAAATAATAATACAGGAATTAGATGAGGCTGTCCAGATTCAAATAAGATTCAAATTATATCTAACAAGATGTCATTTATTAGATAAAGCTTTTTTTCTCTTTATTGTTTTCAAAAGTTGACGTTTCAGAGGTTTTACTCCCCTTCTTCAGGGTTTTAAAAGGCCAATGAATGAAGGACAAGGTGTCACTCTTTTCTGTCTCCTCTCTCAGTGTTAGGGGCCGTCCATAAATTATGTCACACGAATTTCAAGATTTTAGGACCTCCTGTGTCAAATTCTGTCATATTTTCATTGAGCCAGCCCCCTGTATTGTGACGTCACACTTTTACTTTTATACCCTATAATTGTATAATTTTTTTTTATAAATTAATATCAACTAAAGAGATTTAATATATTTAAAGATTAATTTTTAAAAAATTTTAATTTGACTTTTGTAACATCACAATTTTTAAGATCTCAGGGCCCCCCTGTCACATTTTGTCCCAAATCTGAGATGCTCCCTCCACCCTTACTGTGTAACGTAATTTATGGACGGCCCCTTAGTTAGCGTTAGAATATTCTGCGCAGGGAATATTCAAAAAGTTAATGTCTTAAAGTTTTTTAAATTTTCAACTAACACAGAGTACCTATTTGCTTAGATCAAACCACAGGGTATACTTTATTGGAGAAAAAATACTTGGTAGTTTCACATTAAGATATAAAAATAAAACCAATTTATAATATTTTTATATCTTAATGTGGAACCTACCAAGTATTTTTTATCCAATAATTTAAAAAATGTTTCACCAAGTACCAAAACCAAATTCCTCGGAGGTATTTTAGAAGTGCTTGAAAATATTTGTAAGTACTTGGAAATATTTGGTAGTACTTGGAAATATTTTGAAGTACTTGAAAATATTTGTAAGTACTTGAAAATATTTGGAATTACTTGGAAATATTTGGAATTACTTGGAAATATTTGGAATTACTTGGAAATATTTGTAAGTACTTGAAAATATTTGGAATTACTTGGAAATATTTGGAATTACTTGGAAATATTTGGAATTACTTGGAAATATTTGTAAGTACTTGGAAATATTTGGTAGTACTTGGAAATATTTTGAAGTACTTGAAAATATTTGGAAGTTTGAAAATATTTGGAAGTACTTGAAAATATTTGGAATTACTTGGAAATATTTGGAATTACTTGAAATATTTGTAAGTACTTGGAAAATATTTGGAATTACTTGGAAATATTTGGAATTACTGGAAATATTTGGAATTACTTGGAAATATTTGTAAGTACTTGAAAATATTTGGAAGTTTGAAAATATTTGGAATTACTTGGAAATATTTGGAAGTACTTGAAAATATTTGGAATTACTTGGAAATATTTGGAATTACTTGGAAATATTTGGATGTACTTGGAAATATTTGGAAGTACAATTGGAAGTAGGTGTACATCATATTAGGACGCGGTTCACCCCTCGGGTTCAAATGTCCGATCGGATTTAGGTAAATTGAATTTGAATGAAGCATTTATTTGTTGAGTGACTAGCTTACTATAATAACAAAATGAAAAAAAAAGGAAGATTTATTTATTTATTTTTTAAAAAAAAATATTATTTTCTATATTTTTTTGTGATTGAGTTATATAAGCCACAATCACAAAAAATACAGAAATTAATGTCATATATACATATACCATTATTACATAAAAACAAAATTATTTTTATTAGTATTTTTTTTGTTCAAAATTTTTTATACATTATGATCGAGGAGACTTTTTATAAATTAATTAAAATAAAATCTAATAATGTATATATCTAATTATTTTCCATTGTCATGTTAATAAATAATAATTATTGAGTTTGTTAATATATTTATTACATCATATAATAATTTAAAAAAATCTAATATTTCAACGGTTTTTTTGTATTGTTAATTTCGGATAAAAAAAAACTGATTGCAAAAAGCTAAATGAATTTTTAAATATAAATTATTGAATTATGTCGTCACTGTAATACATTTTTTTTTCTCTCTCCTTTTTACTAATTCTATATTTATGAATCACTCTATATTTATAAATTCTTCATAATGATTTTTAATAAAAAATTCACACACCAATCCATATTCTCGTTGCGCTATCAAAAATAACTACGACTAACATTTGATAAAATAATCCTAGTAGTAAAAATTAAGTGCTAGTAGTATTTTATACTACAAAAAAAAGAAATTCTTCCAAGCATTTCTTCTCTTGCTTTTTAAATTACACACACACCGACATACACCCACACATAGATAGAGTATCTCTTGCCGTTTTGATTTTCCAAAAGATGTTCCTTTCGAGTGAAGGCGAGAGCGATCATAATCATAATCATAAAAGTTGATTGTAGGGTTAAAATAAAAGTAAAATGAAAAAAAAGAGAAAAAAAAGTAAGGGTTAAAAGGTCAAAAGGGGTGAAAAGAACACACACATATATCTATATACAAATGCAACAACTAAGGACAAATTTGAACAACATTATCTATTTATTAAATATTTTTTAGGTTAGGTATTATGGTATTAATAATGCTTTTGAATAGAGGTTAGAATCTATTTTCGCACAATTATTACGTCACAATTTCAATTCCCTTTCGATTTGGAGAGTTTAACAACACAATTCAGTTGTCAAAGTGACATTTAAATGCTAATTTTCATTATTTTCATGAAAATAAAATTATATATTTAGAGAGATGATTGATATATGAAATAATAATAAAAAAAAACATTTTTATTTTTAAATATTATAGACAAGTTAAATCATTTTAATTTTTTCTTATGAAACTTTTTTATTTTTTAAATATGTACATTATAATATAATTTTCATTCCATTTAAAAAGTTGTATTTCAATATTAGCAGTTTTTTTTTTTTACAAAAATCCAATGAGAAATATTGTTATGTTTTACAATAACATTATTATTCGATACGCCCCGGGGTCCTAGTATTTAATATAGTTATTTTTTTGCCAATTTTATTAAAACATGATTAAAAAGAAAAGAAAATTAATTTTCCAGGATAAATTTTGTTTGTTTGTTTGTGTGAATTCCCAAACTCTTGATAACTTTAGAGCGAAACGTCATTCTCGTGCCAAAATGTTTGTATTCTTTAGACTAATGGTTCAAAAACCCGGAACCTATCTTTTTTTTGAATGGTTTTATTGACATTTTAGTTCATGATAAAAACATAAGCAACAAGATTTGTTTTTAGGTGGAAACCAAAGAGGTTTAGGGGGGACGGGTAGGCTAAGGGTTAGCGTGTCAGCCTGTCCCACTCGAGGCATCCGGCTATAAACCTGACCCAGGGGAGTGGAGACAAATTTTTAAAAATATTTAGTAGTATATCGTAAATAGGCTTATGGCTATTAAGGCCAAAAGGCAAAAAAAGAGGTTGCCCCTCTGCTTGATACAAATAAACATAAAAAATATATTTATAATTTTATTTTTATAAATTTTAGGGTTTATATTGTCACACAAATTAAACAAATAGAGTAATTTCAAATAATTTTAGATTCAGTTAATTACGATAACAACTAACAACACTACCCTAGTAGCTAAATGTTTCAAACTATCTAGTAACTATATAGTGACTATATAGATTCTCAAAATCTATATAGGGACAATATAGTTACTATATAGTTTGAAACATTGTGCTACTAGAGTATTCATTTCATAGATTTACTAGACAGTTTCGGTCACCACTGGTAGACCATCTTCAATAGTCCTCATCATATATTGTAAAATGTTCATGTTTATTTGAGGAAAAGATGTTGGAAATCCAATTTGTTTTTTTATAAGATTGTTCCAAAACTTAAGTGACTTGTGTGGAATTTAATTTTATAAATTTTAGGTTTGTTATTTGGTTACATAAATATATAATTTTGATATAAATATATCATTTTATTTAACTTTTTCTTCACTACACTGAAAAATTATTAATTATTATAGGGTCTTGAAAATAGGTGCACCCTGGGTAATGTAAAATGAGTTACACTTCTACCCCTCCAACTGTGCAACAGCAGAGCCATATACTCGTTAACGCAAAATCAGGACAATCAAACTTTTGTACGAAACTCTAAAAAAAAGTGTTTATTTGCCTATTTCACATAATCTTTGATTTGTAATTTAATTTTAAGAAAAACCAAACGACGATGAAAATGTACATTTAATTACAAATATTATATTTTATAATACAGAAGGTAAATTATATGTAAAAAAAGGTATGGCAATGGTATAGGCACGCAGCGCCGGCGGCCTTCACTAACAAACGGTAGATGGTAAATAGAGGCACTGGGATGGCCAACTGCATGACAGGCAATTTCAGTGCCTGTCATCTGATTGGCCATTCCAGTCCCTCTATTTACACATCTACAGTTTGTTAGTGGTAAAAAGCATTTACTTTGGACATACAACCGGCCCTAAGAGTAAGAGTAGTAGATACTTTAAAAAGAAGAAGAATAATAAAACCCTCCCCTAACCAAAAAAGAGATCAAAAAAGCCATTAAAAATTTAATATTTTATCAGAAGAAAAGTCTTAACGGGTTTTTACCCACAAAATATCCCTTTAGATCCCCATCTTTTTCTCACCTCTTCCCATTTTCTTTCCTCCTTTCTGGGATGGATGGAAGTTTAACAAAATAAAAAAATAAATTAATATCTAAATTAAAATTAAAAAGAAGCTTTAAGGGTAAAATTAAAATTTGTTGATATTTTTTCGATAAAATTAAATTATTATAGAAGGAAAAAAATTAAAATTAAAAGTAATAGTGTGTTTGTTTTATTGAGTGAGTGGTTTAGTATGTATTTAGATATTTATTTAATGAACGTACTGGTGTTCTTTAACACACCAAGAAGAGGAGAACCTCCTTGATTTTTTTTTATGTATCAACAACACTCTACTCTAGGCAAAACAAAGTATTTTCAAATAAATAAATTATATTATAAAAAAAAAAAATAAAACCGACTTCAAAAAAATTAAATGCAACAAATAAAATAATAAAAGAACTCAAAAATAAAATAAAATGCACTAAAAGGTATAAAATAATTATCTAATTTAGTTACAACTAAACGACAAAATATTAACATGAAATCTCTTTTTGAAGTCGGTGCCAAACATTTACATTTTATGAATCGCACTCGATGGATATTACTTAGTACGATTAGCGGGTACGCTCGCTTATATGGTATAGTTTGTTTGGCACCGACTTCAAAAAGTAATTTCATGTAAATAATTCATCGTTTAGTTGTAGCTAAATTAGATAATTATTTTATACCTTTTAGTGCATTTTATTTTATTTTTAAAGTTATTATTATTTTATTTGTTGAATTTAATTTTTTTGAAGTCGGTTTTATTTTTTTTTATAAAAATTATCTTTATATTTCTCTTTTTAGGGATGTTATTATTAGTGACTTAATAAAATACCTTGCATGCATCTCGTAAGAGAAAGAGTCGGGCGAATGAATAAAATTGAATTCATAAATATAGAAATTGTCTAGAAACGTTTGCGAGTTTTAAATGAACGTTTTAAGATTGATTTTTTTTTATAAAAGATTTTATTTATTATAATTTCGATTCTTTGCTCATAAGAATTGGAAATTTACGTTAATTCGTCATTGATTATATCATCATAACGATCAAATTAATATGTCACCACCCCTAAGGTACCCTCTTTCCAATATAACAAGAATAATCGAAATCAGTTCATAAACAAAGAAATTATGCCTGAACAAACATAGCAAAAAGGTCCTATACCAATTAAAAAAAACGAGACCAATCGGAAACTAGACTGAACCCAATGAAAAAAAAATAATCAAAATCGGTTCACAATTGGCGAAGATATCAGGTAACATAGACATCTTTTGAAGTCGGTTAATAAAACTTGGTAAAATTTTAATAAAGTATATGTATAGATGGAATTTTTTAAGCCTATTTATAAAATAATCTTGATTTTATGAGGTACGCGAACCTAGTATTGAATTCATGCAAAAATAAATAAATAAATAACCTAAATTAAAGTTTTTGCCGAGAGTAGCAGAATTTTTATATATTGAAGGAGACAATAAAAAAGTGTGCCTTCTGCTGGAATTATAAATTTTATTTATTTATAACGAGACTATAGTTTCGAGGGCTTTGGCCTCTTCATCACTCTATTACATTCATAAATTAATTCCTGTGAATACATTGTAATAGACTGATGAAGAGGGACAAAGCCCTCGAAACTATAGTCTCGTTATAAATAAATAAAATTTATAATTCCAGCAGAAGACACACTCTTTTATTGTCTCCTTCAAAATAAATAACCTATTTGCTTTATAAAGAGAAATTTAGGTTGTCCTCTAAGAAAACCACAATACAGATTTATATTTGGTATATAATGTAAGGGTTAATTAAGAGATCTCAAATTTTTCTATGAACACGTTAAAATGTTATAATCACAAAAATACTATAATATTGCAAGAAAACAAAAGAACAATATTTGTTTTTTCAAAAACAAAAAATTTTGTCATTTGCTCCGTTCTGCTCCCGTAGGGACAACTAATTTTAAAAACTAGTGAAAATGCAAAAAAAAAAACTTTGCTCTATATTTATTTAGTTTAAGTGACTATAAAGGTTTGATTGTGTCCTTTTCTTAAAGCCTATTCGCAACTCACACGTTTTCGCTATCTATTCCCACACAGGAATTGTGTGACCATTGTATGCACATGGAACAAGCAAGCGACCCAAACTTCCAAAAATTCACCGCAATATAAACATTCACAGTCAGAACAATTCTCAGAATTACTCTCGATAGTTTTGAGATTTATCTTGGGTTGGGTTGGGTCTCCCAAGTATGTATACTTTATCTTGGTTATAAAATCATCAGAAGTTATGAAACAGGAGCAAAAATTCACACAACCAAAACTTCATACACCAACACTCAAGAAAACTAGACGAGCTTCATTCTTCCCCGGGTACCCCTATATGTTATTTATTTGCATTAAGCAGAGGACAACCTGAGAGAGTTCAAGTTGTATATTTAAATTCTCTAAAAAAATCACAAGAGGATGTCATCTATTAGATCTAAAAGAATGGATTATTTTTAATTATTTGTCAGAAAAGTTGTTTTTACCCCCTCGGGAAGCGAACCCGAATGCCAATATCAACAATGGCCCTCATTCGGCTATCTTGTGAGGTGGGAACCCCTCTGATTAAAAATAGTCTATAAAATCTCGGATCTAGTAGTTGACTCTTGGTTTTCTATAGTAATTTTAAAGCTATTATTATCGGAATTTAGCTTTTTACTTTACCATACAGGGTATGGTCAAGTATTGTAATCGTGCATGAAAAAAGTGTTTTTTTTCCTTCTTTTTTGTTTAAAATATCTAAAAAACGGCTGAAACTACTTTGATTAAAAAAATTGAGAAAAACCATGGCATTTGGCTCTACAAAAAAGCTCTCACAAGTGAACATCGAAAAAATGATATTTTTCGAGATAATAATTGTTTTGTCAAAATGTTTGTTAGTTAGTCTGTGCGTTACCAAATTTTTGTGGACGAGCTAGCTCAAAAATTAGTGTGAATATCAAAACCAAATTTCACACGTAGATTTGGTGCATTGAGATTAAGAGCTGATTAGATTTTGGTGCATATCGACCAAAAATTAAGAGGGGTGGAGGGGAGTTAAAAATTAAAAATCTAGGCAATTTGAGCAAATTCAACAAAATTTTGTATACATGATCAATGGCCCCACAGGAATCTAAAAATTCAAAAAACTAACAGCCCAAAATGGGGGGGGGGGGGGTGTAGGGTCAAAAAATGAAAATCTAGGCTCTTGTACCAAACTCAACCAAATTTTGTATACATAATCGGTGGGACCCCAGTAGTATAAAATGCAAAAACTACCCCCCCCCCCTCCCTACATGATTATAAATAATTTTAGGGGCCAGGTTGTATGGTAAAGTCAAGTGGATGGCCACATCAGAACACGTCAGCATATTTATATTCTAGTTTAGTTTTAAAAAGAATCCGACATTTATTCTTCCTGGTCTTTTGGCTTTTGTAAGCTGTTGGTGTTGTTTATAATCTGTTTCAAGAAACTCTGGCCGTCACTCTCAGTTCGGATTTAATTACTTGAGGGGCCGCCTTTAGCAATGAAGTATAGCAGATGCAGATTAAAGGCGGGTCCGAATATGTAGATAGCGATTTATCTTTGTAAGCTATCACTATACAGCTTGTAGGGCAATTGATTCGCAAACAGAGCACAATCCATGTACTACAACATATCCTTGCTATCTAAAGAGTACACAGAGGCTTGCTTTCCCGAGGGAAATCAATCCCCACCCGGAGGCCTGCCGCTTGTTTCCACTAGATATATAGTACACTCTGCTGAGCCCTCGTCTAGTACCTGGGGCTCAAACTGAGATATTCATAGCGACGTTCCCTTCAACCGGTAACGTCTTCGAGAATGTCGAGCCGGGAGAAAAATCTCAAGAAAAAAGAAAGAGTGGAAATTGAAGGGTGAAAATGGTGAAAGCAATTTTAAATAGAGTTTTCATTCATAAATAATATACAAGTTACTGACGGATCGAGTAATTCTTTGCTTTAGTTAAAAGCGATATCCATATCTATCTAACTATATCTATAGGTATACTTAATAAAGATAAATGTAAATAAATATTTTATGAGATATTAATTTACTATGAGTTAGTTTACTAAGTCACTTGATTGAAGTTAAAAATTAAAAAAATCAAAGGAATAAATTTTTTCAATATCTACTCTTATTAAACGAGCAAAAATTGTTATTTATTTATATATATATATACGAGCTTTTCGTGCGTGCCTTCGGCACGCCCTCGAAGCTCGGCCCTCCGGGCTGGTGCCCTGGCGGGCAGCGTCTCGGTCCAAAAATTTTATTCCTCTTAAAAAACCACACTCCAAATGTATACCCGTAAACTACCGAAAATACATCGTCTCTTAAAAGTTTCGCCTCTTTAATTTTTTGAGTGGCGAGAAATTTCATTTTTTTCTTTTCAAAACAAAAATAATGAAATGATTTATGAACTGCAAAAAAATTCGCAGGCTGAATCATGGAAATTATTCAAATTTACGCGGTTCAATTAATTTAATTAATTACAAAAAATATATTTAATGTTTCTTAATTTAAAATGAATTGGAGTCTTTCATTTCAAAATTAAAATTATATTTCAAATTTGCCTGGTTAATGAAAATGCATTGGAGCTGTCAGTTTAAAATCCTAGCTGACAATTATATTTCAAATTTGCCTCGTTAATTAATACATATTTAATGTTTTTTAATTTAAAATCAATTGGTGTTTTTTCATTTTCATTCGAGTTCAAATGAATACAATATTATCTCGACACAAAGTCTAAATCAAAAATATCTAGTTTTAGTAAGAGAAATCAAGATAGAAATATTAATGTCCCAATGGTGTAATCGCTAGAGCCAATGACCATAGTTCAAGAGTTCGTCGGTTCGATTCTAGGCAAGAGCGTAATTTTTTTAGAGAAATTTCTCTAAGCGTTGTTACAAATTAATCTAGACGAATATTATATAGTATATTTATTTATATATTTGTATCTTGGTTCTATTTTGAAAACGGCCCTACCGATTTTGATGAAACAAAATCTATTAACAAGTTTTGAGGATGAGAAAACGATCTGGCTATGTCTGGACCTCATCAAAATTCATCTTAATTGATTTTTTCTTAATTAAAGTAATTATTGATAGATAAAAATCTCAATAAAAAAATGATTCGGCGGATGTCGTATTAGAACCTGGGACCTCTTGCATCTGAGCCAGAGGCTCTACCACTGGACCAAAGAACTATTTTAAAAACCCTTGCTTTTTACTTTTACTAAAATGAATATTTTTGAATTAGACTTTATTATAAGTGTGGAAATAATTGAATATATTATATATAGCTATGTATTTAATAGATATATTTCGGCGCGGCAAATTTGAAATATGTATAATTGAATTAAGCTGAAAGAAAGACAACAATTAATTTTATATCCAGAAACATTAAATATATTAATAATTATTCCTTTCCCCCCCCCCCCCACACACACTCTTCTAATTAAAATTAAATATTCAATTCTCTTTTCTCCGGGCAATTATCCTTGCAATTGTCTTCCTAAAAAAATACTTGGTTGGTGAAAGTTATCACTTCTGTCTCAAGTCCCGAGACGCACACATTTTTTTTTAATTTTATGTTTTTATTTCAGATCCTATACGATTATTTTTTTATTATTTTCTTATGTATTTTTTATAATGTTTATCAATATGAACGAATGTGGGCAAATTGGTGTACGAGTAAACAAATATACACATAATATGTGGATCATTAGAAAGATAGAAATGAAAAAACCCGGTCGGGGGGATGTGGGGGGTTCAGGAGGTGAGGTGCAGTTCTGGGGGTCCGGGGGGGTTGAGTGGGGGTGCAGTGTTGGGGGCGGAGGTGTATGGTTTCGGGAGGGGTGGGGGTCAGGGGTTACCGAGCATCGCTCGGTGCCTCCAGGTACTTATTATTATACTAGCTTTAAAGCCCCCCGTTGGGTTTTAATAAACGTTTGAAAATTGTTTTTTTAAAAGATTTGTATTTATTTAATTTATATATATATATATATATATATATATATATAGAAATCTCTCATATTTAATAGTATAATTAAAAGATATAAGGGGATCCCACCTTTGATAAAGTGCACGTGACGAAATCGCTGAAGAGTTTGTTAGAACAAAAACTTAAGGTATTAAAACTTAAACAACATTTTCTTATTAATACTAATAATTACTCTAATCAAGGAACAAACAAAATCTAGGTGGTACGAGGTTTCTCAAAGTATTTATTTAGTTAATTGTAAAACTTTATTAAGTTTACATATACTTAAATGATACATACAATATTAAACACGAGGGAGTTACATAATCTTTTTAAACTTTCCCTTGGGGGGACAAACGACAAGCAAACAAAGCGAGAGAGAGATTGTATCTACAGTGTGTACTGTGTATGTTACAAAGATTGTCGACATTTAAAACCGCAAAAGCTGTTTACGTACATTAGACAGGTATTTAAAAAAAGATATATTTTTTTAACACTGATATTTTAATAAAGAAAATTTTGAAAAAAATTCAAAAATCAGGGTAACAAAATCCTAGAGATTTTACTTAAAAACAACCCCCCCCCCCAGTGTAATTTTTAAATCTTTAAATCTAGAATTAAATTAAAATTTAACGTTTTGATAATAACACTGCTCTACAAAAATTAAACAAAAATTCTCCCCGTAAACCTAACAATGGATTCCAGGAGAGATTTCAACTGAAGTCTCTGATTATCATGCAATTTGCCGATTTTTTACAACACGTCATAGTTTTGAGATTTATCGGTCAAAATGAGGAAAAAGGCCATTTTGACTTATTTTCGAGTCCCATTAAATATTACACAGCAATAAATAAGTTATAATGAAAGCAGTCCATAAATTATTTAATTTTATTCAATTTCAGACGTTTCAGACTTTTTTCTCTCCTTCATCAGGGTATTGAATAGTTATTAATGGGTGAGTATAACTCAGTTCGTTATTTATTATAACCTACTTATTTCGCTTACCAGCCCGTCTTTCTAAGAAAATAAATAACATTAAATTAAACAGCAATAATTGAATTCAAAATATTTTTTGACTTAATAGAAAGCAGCTTCCTCTTTGATTTTCAAATTACCACTTGTTTTTAGCTCAATTAGAACTCGAGTTATAACCAAAAAACTTAAACCTTATGTTTTTATCTATGTTTATTATTCTTTAAAATCACGTAGTTTTAGTTTTTTAGTTATAACTCGAGTTCTAATTGAGCTACAAACAAGTGGTAATTTGAAAATCAGAGAGGAAGCTGTTTTCTATTACGTCAACAAAATATTTTGATTTCAAATATTGCTGTTTAATATTTAATGGGACTCGAAAATAGGTCAAAATGGCCTTTTTCGTTATTTTGACCGATAATATCTCAAAACTCTGACGTGTTGTATAGAATCGGGAAATCGCATAATAATCAGCCTGTATAATACTCTATTGGAATCCAGTTTTAGGTTTACGGGGAGAAATTTTTGTTTAGTAGTGTAATTGACCAGGAAATGATTTAATTGTCATGAATTTTGTTAGTTTAACCCAAAACAAATATAATATTAGATTAGTAGATAGCATGCGTGTACCTAGCTTCTTGGCTTGGGGGTGGGGGTGGGTGGGTGGGGGGGGGGGGGGCAATGAGTACCTATAGAAAAAAAAAAGAAAATATAGTACCTACATTTTTTTTATCTAGGGGCAAAACAACTTCTTTTTATTTTTCTCTATCTTTCACATAATAAATTTTATAATTTTTTCTCATTAATATAACAAAGAATAATTGCTATATCAATGACTGCGCTTACTTGAAAAAGATATTTATCGAGAGACTACTGCGGATTACGCTATTGGAGTCTGCGGAGTCTTAAGTCTGGACCAAGAGAGAAAAAGATGTGATCCACTTAGCTACAATCCAACGTCATTTCGCGTATAGCCCGCATGACATTCGGATGGATCACCAAATGAATTTGAAATCTCAGATGTTATATATTTAATCTCCCAGTACAGAGCGCTAAATCTATTAGCATGTATGTTAGATGCTTAATTATAAAGTTTATTTAAAATCATTATTTCAAGTTACAAATATATAAGTTCAGATACTATTTTCACTCAATATTTGACAAAAATTCACTACATTTGATTCGCAATTGAATCAAATGTAGAAAACATTCGATTAATGAATGTCTCCGAAATGAATCCGAATGTCTAGCGGGCTATACGCGAAATGACGTTGGATTGTAGAGTAAGTGGATCACATCTTTTTCTCTCTTGGTCCAGACCTAAGACTCCTCAGACTCCAATAGCTTCAACCGCAGTAGTCTCGCGATAAATATCTTTTTCAAATAAGCGCGGTCAAAAACAATTCTCAATTATTCTTTGATATATTAATGAGAAAATTATAAATTTATAAAATTATAAATATAAACATTATAGTAATCTGATTTAATTATAAATTTATATTATTATGTGTTTTATTTAAAAGTAGAATTATTATCATTAAAGTAAATTCATCTCTGTGAAATATAAATGATGTTTTATTTGTGAATTTTTAATTTGACTTTATTTCTCCATTTTTAAAAAGAAGATAAAATTTTTTTTCCGCGACAGTGTTGTCAAGGTCTTTTAATGGAAATACGGCCTTATTAGATTGAGAGAGCCACACTTTTTAATTAGTATTTTCTCTCTGTCTGTCTTTCTGTTTAATATAACCAACCCCGTTTGTCATCATTTATATACAACACATTTTCACTTTCATGTTTTCCAATGTTGTTTTTTTTTGAAGGATGGTTTATTTATTTATTACAGACACACTCAAGCCCAATACCTTGCAATTTGGGAAAATTTATTGAAGGATATTTTGTTAGAATTAAATTAGTTGGAGCTGGTGGTGTTTCACAAGGAGAAACACCACCAACTCCAACCTAATTTAATTTTAACAATGTTTCACTATAAACCAACACCGCGTTCCCTAAATTTTATATTTTGTTAGGTTAAAAGCAGGTGTCATTATAGTACATTAAAGTCTCTTTTTAGTAAGGTTTTCTATAACTAAAAGTTTCCTCTAATAAGATATCTATTCTATACTTAATAATAATCGGCATCCGCGACGACGTCGATTTGATTTTTATTCATTTTAAACCCCACTAATAGTTCATGACAAATAAGATTTATTAAAATTAAGAAATTGAAATTTTTATTTTAAACCCCACTTATAGTTTATGACAAATAAGATTTATTAAAAATAGGAAATTGAAATTTTTATTTTAAACCCCACTAATAGTTCATGACAAATAAGAATTATTAAAATTAGGAATTGAAATTTTTATTTTAAAACCCACTAATAGTTCATGACAAATAAGATTTATTAAAATTAAGAAATTGAAATTTTTATTTTAAACCCCACTTATAGTTTATGACAAATAAGATTTATTAAAAATAGGAAATTTAAATTTTTATTTTAAACCCCACTAATAGTTCATGACAAATAAGATTTATTAAAATTAAGAAATTGAAATTTTTATTTTAAACCCCACTTATAGTTTATGACAAATAAGATTGATTAAAAATATGAAATTGAAATTTTTATTTTAAACCCCACTAATAGTTCATGACAAATAAGATTGATTAAAATTAGGAAATTGAAATTTTTATTATGGTTCATGACAAATAAAATTTATTAAAATTAGGAAATTGAAATTTTAAACCCCACTAATAGTTCATGACAAATAAGATTTATTAAAAATAGGAAATTGAAATTTTTATTTTAAACCCCACTAATAGTTCATGACAAATAAGATTTATTAAATTAGGAAATTGAAATTTTTATTTTAAAACCCACTAATAGTTCATGACAAATAAGATTTATTAAAATTAAGAAATTGAAATTTTTATTTTAAACCCCACTTATAGTTTATGACAAATAAGATTTATTAAAGTTAGGAAATTGAAATTTTTATTTTAAACCCCACTAATAGTTCAATGACAAATAAGATTGATTAAAATTAGAAATTGAAATTTTTATTTTAAAACCCACTAATGGTTCATGACAAATAAAATTTATTAAAATTAGGAAATTGAAATTTTAAACCCCACTAATAGTTCATGACAAATAAGATTTGTTAAAAATAGGAAATTGAAATTTTTATTTTAAACCCCACTAATAGTTCATGACAAATAAGATTTATTAAAATTAGGAAATTGAAATTTTTATTTTAAAACCCACTAATAGTTCATGACAAATAAGATTTATTAAAATTAAGAAATTGAAATTTTTATTTTAAACCCACTTATAGTTTATGACAAATAAGATTTATTAAAAAATAGGAAATTGAAATTTTTATTTTAAACCCCACTAATAGTTCATGACAAATAAGATTTATTAAAGTTAGGAAATTGAAATTTTTATTTTAAAACCCACTAATAGTTCATGACAAATAAAATTTATTAAAATTAGGAAATTGAAATTTTTATTTTAAACCCCACTAATAGCTCATGACAAATAAGATTTATTAAAAATAGGAAATTGAAATTTTTATTTTAACCCCCACTAATAGTTCGTGACAAATAAAATTTATTAAAATTAGGGAATTTTTATTTTAAAACCCACTAATAGTTCATGACAAATAAAATTTATTAAAATTAGGAAATTTAAATTATTATTTCAAAACCCACTATACAGAGTCCAGGGGGAGGCTCTTTTCATGAGGAATGGTCGTAAAATTTTAAACATTATGAAAAATTTGTAACAGGAATTGGACAAAAATCAAAAACACATATTTTTTCTTAAAAGGGCCAGAGTTTTCGTCAATTTATTTTGACTTTTTCAATGGTCCATTTACTCACTCTTTCTCAAAAAACAATTTTGCTATTCGACAAAACACATTAATCTTTTTTTAAATACATTCCTGCCTCCAATTAATTAACAATATTGGACTTTTCCTTAACAATTAAAAAAGTGTTTTTTTTTTTAATTATTAAGAAAAAGTCTAAGATTGTTAATGTATTTAAAAAAAGATTAATGTGTTTGGTCGAATAGTGAAATAGTTTTTTGACAAAGAGTGAGGAAATGGGCCACTGAACAAGTCAAAATAAATTGAAGAAATGTCTGGTCCATTTAAGAAAAACTCTGCGTTTTTTAATTTTCTCCAATTCCCTGCTATTTCTGTTACAAATTTATTATGGACGTCAATGATACAACATTATAAAAAAATATTCATTTAACAAGAACGCCTGTAGGGTAGGCTAGTCCGATCCAGAGGCGTACTATATGTTGCATAAATACAGGCGGACAGCTTTCGTAGAATATTCTTTACACGTGACTATAGTTAAAAGCAATATATTAATATTATTTTAGACTTTAAATTCAGGTAAAAAAGTCGAATTTTATTTGCAGCCAGAATTGAATAAAACTGAAATAACATTTAATTTTTTTTCAACGTTTTGTTGAGTTTTGCTAGGGAAGACCCTGGGGGTTAGCTCTCGAAATATGTTTCATAAAAAATATAGGGTGATCGCAGACTTAACCCCTCTATCTTTAACTCTCCGAACTTGATGGGTTAACCTTTATCCTGGGGATAACCCTGTGTTTATTTAGTTTAGAAAAACATTTTATAGGTTAAAGTTTTAAAAATCAAAAAGAATTCAAAAAATTATTATATAATATTAAATATAGCCAAATATACCTATATAAATGTATATAGAATTTTAATTTATGTTAACACCGAATTAGAATAAAACAAAAGAATTCATTATATAGGTATATTTTTTAAAAGTAAATATAAAATAAATTAAATTTAAAATAATTTCTAACTAAAATCGAAGAAAGCAGATATTTCTAATAAAATAGTTAAATTTTTATATTTATTTCGTAGAATAAAATTAGATCAGAAACGATTGGAGTCAGCATTAAATTCTGATGCCAAATCATCCCATATTTTTTTATTCTTTAAATTAGCATCGGAATCTGAACGCTTAGATTCTAACACATCTTTATATTTATTAACGAGAAAAACAAGACGTTTCTCCTCTTCTATTGTGAAATTGGGACTTCTTTTACTCTTAATTGAAGATTGGTCCATATTCTATCTAAAATTTAATATTCACTTATTCAATACATTTCAAATTTTTAAAATTACATGATTTGTCTCAGTTTTGTTGTATCTATATATTTACTTTTTTACCACTTTATTTTTACTAGTATGATTAAATAGAAAAAAAATTTGATTGTTTTTAAATAATAAAAGAATACAAGACATTCATTTATTTAATGAATACAAAACAAAAAAATCTAAACGTAATTGTTTTTTTTTTCTAAAAATAACTAAAATGTAGGGAATTTGGCCGTTGCCAACCTATTTTCCTACCCTTGACTCAGGGTGAGCTAACTCGACTCTATTTTGTTTTATGAAATTCATATTGTTTGAAACTCCAGGGTAACTCTCAACCTAGAGTTGAGTAAGCGGAAGATTAGTTTTTTTTATGAAACTGGCCCTAAGCAGGTCGAGGAATAAAGATTTATTTATTTATTTATTATTTATTTATACATTGTTTAGTTTTCTAGTTCAATAACTATGCAAGTGTGTAATTTAAAAAAAATGAGGTTAAGAGAACATTTGTTTGAGTGAATAGTGATAATAATTTGTGTTTGTGTGTGTGTATTTATAATCAGATTGGCAAAAAGCCTCAGGCACATTTTCCTCTAATAAATAAATAAATGAAAGTAAAAAAAAGACATGTCGTTTCCTTTCTGAGTTCCTTCCAGCAGCGCCCTCCATTTTCTCGGAATGGTTTATCATCTGAGGGCGGTTATCAAATTGAGTGGGGCTCGCTCTTATCATTGCTGGCCCGCATTCAAATTTGAACCCGGGGTCGCGCTCGGTTATCGAGCCACTCTCCCTGAGAGGGATGAAAACTTGGCCAGAGGGTGGAAAAAAAACACTCTTGCATGGTCATTCACTAACGCAAGAGAAAATAGCATTAAATATCTGGCGTGATTTGTGAATCTTACACGATTTTCACTTTATTAACAATCTAGTATTGAAATTAAATATCCCGGCCTCGTATATCTTCTAAAATGGTTGAGATATCAAATTCTTTCTTTTTTTATAGATGATAAAGAAAGAATGAGAGAATTTGTGGGATATTTTCATAATTTTATTTAAAGTATTTTGTTGAAATTATTCTGGTCAAATATTACATAAAATATTTTGTTAAGGGAGAATGGTGTAGGTTCTTGGTGAAACATATTAAATAAAGTAAAGAAAATTTTTTGAAAAATGTTTTTTGAGAGCTTTTTCAAAATTTTTTTTTAAATATAAAATATTAGGTATATTTCATATAAATATTATATTATTTATGTGAAACCTACCTAGTATTTTATATTTGAAAAATTTTTTGAAAAAGTTCCAAAAAAACATTTTTCAAAAAATTTTCTTTACTTTAATTACCTAAAATCTGCCACTCTGTTGCTTTCTTACGTACAATGTAAATTTAAATAGACATAAATTGTTCAATAATAAATAAATAAATAAATAAATAAATAAATAAATAATAAATAAATAATAAATAAATAATAAATAAATAAAAAATAAAAAATAAATGTAATTATACTTAAAGAGATCTTTACACAGGGATGTGATTTTTTTATCAGTTCAATTTCATTTAAGTGCGAAAAAACTATAATTGTTATATATTATATATTATTAATCATTTTTTTAAGAATAAAAAAATAGCTTACCATTGAGGATCTTTTTCAGAATGATTCATTACAAAATATTCAATAAGTTTAACTATATGTAGTTTGAAAGAGAAGACACTTACCTGAAACAGAAAAATAACAAGAATTAATACATTATTTTTAAATTGATTTTTTTTTAACATGCTAAATAAAAAAAAACATAATTTTTCTACTCAATCTTATTATAATAATATAAAATGAATACAATTAATTTTTTTATAAATCAAAAATGTTTGGGGAGAAATTCTGTTTTTATCTATTTAAATTTGGAAAAATAGCTGCTTTAAAAGGGAAATACATATCCAGAAACTATATTAGAGTGAATTTCTCTTGAAACTTTTTTCATTTTTAATAGAAGTTGTGAGGTTAGATCATTAGAAAATAAAGAAAAATGAAAAAAATTAGTTAAATAAAATTTGTTTAGAAAAAATGATGGCCGCCATGACGTCACAATAATATAATTGATATTATTAATAAATATCAATTATGTTTTAAAATAAATACCATGATTTAAATATTACCTACCTAAAATATATTATTATATATTTAATGCCTGATTGAATGGAACTAAATGAATAAATATATAATATAATTTCAATAACTAATACGCGTACATAATAATTCGCATTGTGTATATTTTCATTGTGTTTTATTGAATTTTAATAATCTGTTTTGATTTTATTTATTTATTAATTCATCTGTGTTTATTTTGCATTCGATCAAATTAATAAATAAACTCTGTTTCGAATAATACAATTGAAAGGAAGAGAATAATAAAAACAAAAAAAAGAAAGAATCGAATTTTATTCCATTGGATTAATTTTTTATTTTTTCGAAAATCAAGGGAGTTTTTCTTGCATATTGAATAATAAAAGGATAATTTAAAATGGTTCATGGGGGGTAATGTATCGGAGGAGTTGACTCGAATTTCATTAACGAACAAATAGAGTATACATTTTATTGAAATTTAAGAATAATTTTGTTTTACCGAGACTAGCAGAGTTGTTGATTCATAAAGAGGAATCAATAATCCATTGGGTTGTCCTCTGCTTGATGCAAATAAATATACACACATAAGCAAGCCGCACTTGCGCAACTAAAACGAGCCGTGTGTGGCGGTCGCAAATTCGCGATATAAATTTCAATGTATTTTGTGAAGCGGCAACAGCATTTTTTTCCTTTTTATAATAATTTTATTTGTTTAAGGGTGATATTTGGCAAGGCAGATGGGTAGCGAGTTAACGGCGGTGCTTATTAACAATAAACCAATGTGCAGTGGAATATTGGGGGCTCCTTGTCGTTCACATCAAAATCACCACTTCGAAACCGTCCAAACCAACGTTGGCAGATTTTCTCAGATGGAGCATGGTCCCCATAAACTCCCCCGAGAATACGAGCCGTTTCCGCAGCCGATTTCTTCATTAAAAAATAGTGCAACATCACCTCCCGCAAATGCTCTTTTTTCGGTACAAAATCCGCCATGTTTACAAGCCAATATCTCATACACAAATGAACCGAATGTTGACATGTTATATGCCGTTTGAAAGGTGATTACCAACACTATAAAACCAAAAAAATATTTGGATGAGTTTGGTGGAAAAATACCGAAATGCCATCTGTTAGAAAAAAAGGACATTATTAACCGCCAAACCTAGTAAACGCTATACTCGTGAGTGAGCTCTAGACGTATCATCTGAAGAAAGTCAACCGAGAATTACTCGAAGAGTTTATTCTTGAAAACAATGTCTGGCGAATTAAATCATCAGAGTACCATGATATGGCGAAGAGGGATGCAGCTTACTATCTCTTGTTAAGTGGGTACAGATTAATTGATAGCAATACCGATAAAGATGAAGTTGTTAAAAAGATAAATGCCTTTAGGACAAATTGTAGAAAAGAAAAAAGTTGAAACTTCTCGTAACTCTGGAATTAGTGAAGATGAAATATATGAGCCTTGACTGTGATACTACTACCACCTGTTTGACTTTTCTTCATTCATTCTGAGATAATTATGCCAATCACGCGGATATATCTTCAATTCACTCAGTAAATTAATATGAGAATACGTTTTTCTTTTCCTAAATCACATGAGCCGTTAATTTTGAAAGTGGCCTAACTCCATTTATCTTCAAATCGAGAAATTTAAGGGTATGCGTTTCAATAAATTTAAAAATATACGTATAGGATACTAATGAGTCATACTGCTTAAATGTATCTAAGGGTGTTAAATTTATAGTTCCTATTAAAATAGTGGCAATTATTAAGTGAATAATATGCGTTTTCTTATCAAGAATGGAGTTAGGCCACTTTCAAAATTAACATCCAGATTCATTATAAAATTTGAAGGTGCCCAAGTTCATTCAACATACTTTAAGATGCTTCAAATTGAAAAAACTAATACTTAATTTATTTTACATATCTTTAAAACACTTAGGAAACTTAATTTATGCGATTCAAAACATTTTTTAACTACATAACCTACAAAACATACAATTTATTTATTACAAAATAATTTACTATTCATTTACATTTTGTGTGTGTGAAAGGGATTTGAAGAAATCATGATGTTCCGGTGGTATATAGGTATCGTAATGGGCCAATTATGTCCTTGAATTTCGCTGTTGTAATTTGTCTGATATTTTTATACAGTGGTGTCAACACGATATTTTCGAATTTTCTTGGTCTACCCCGACGTGGTAATAAATCCAGGACTTTAAAATTGTCATTCTCATTCATTGATGTCTTATAGAAAGAGATTTTCTTTAGGAGACGGACTGGTATAAATATGCAATTGGATGTTGATGAAAGCAGTCCACGGTGGTTGTAAAAAATAAGACTATATAGGTTTTATTTGTTAAACCGACGTTTCGGAGATTTATTCTCTCCTTCTTCAGGGTAACAAAAAGTCAATGAAAGTAGTTCAAAAAATAGTTACTTTCTGTCTCCTTTGACAATGCCAAAAAAAAATATTTTACATTTATTTGTTAAACCGACGTTTCGGAGATTTATTCTCTCCTTCTTCAGGGTAACAAAAAGTCAATGAAAGTAGTTCAAAAAATAGTTACTGTCAAAGGAGACAGAAAGTAACTAATTTTTGAACTACTTTCATTGACTTTTGTTACCCTGAAGAAGAGAGAATAAATCTCCGAAACGTCGGTTTAACAAATAAATGTAAAATAATAAAACCTATATAGTCTTATTTTTACAACCACCGTGGACTGCTTTCATCAACATTCAATTGTCTTATAGAAAATTTTATACGGTTTATTTCTAACAAAACGCATCCAACATATTTTTAACCAGTTTATTGATTCTCCATCAGAATTCTTTACCCTTTTAAAAATTGCGTCTTCGAATAATTGACAAATGGAGTTAGGTCACTTTCAAAATAAACTTTTATATAATTTCATTAAACAGCAAATTTTCATGTTACAAAATCTTAATGATTTTAAATGTGTTAGTATCAAGTTGCTTCAGAATGAAAACATCATGTAAAAATGTAACTATTAAGGTTGCTAACTCAATTTTTTTGGAAAATGGACTTAGGCCACTTTTAAAATAAACGGCTCACATATCACGTTTCTTCTTTTGTGTTTTTCTCTTATGGACAAGGCAAAAAGCAGCCACAGCCAAGCACATCGTCGTCCGAACTCTTCATCAAGTTTGCAGTTACGTGTGTAGCCACCTTTATAGTAAAAATGTTTTTTGACAAAGAGGGATAAAATGAGTTACTGAGGAGGTCAAAATAAGTTTACAAAACTTCTGGCCCATTTAACAAAAACTCTGTGTTTTTCGCTATTGGAGTCTGCGGAGTCTTAAGTCTGGACCAAGAAAGAAAAAGATGTGATCACTTAATATTTGACCAAAATTCCCTACATTAGATTCGCGATTGAATCAAATGTAGAAAATATTCGATTAATTAATGGCAAGCATCTAACAGACATGATAATAGACCGAGCGCTCTGTACTGGGAGATTAAATATATAACATCTGAGATTTCATATTCACTTGGTGATCCATCCGAATGTCTAGCGGGCTATACGCGAAATGACGTTGGATTGTAGCTAAGTGGATCACATCTTTTTCTCTCTTGGTCCAGACTTAAGACTCCGCAGACTCCAATAGCGTAATCCGCAGTAGTCTCGCGATAAATATCTTTTTCAAATAAGCGCGGTCAAAAACAATTCTCATTGATATATCAATTATTCTTTGATATATTAATGAGAAAAATTATAAAAATTTATTTAACATCATTATTTCAAGTTAGAAATATATAAGTTCAGATATTATTTTCACTCAATATTTGACAAAAATTCCCTACATTTGATTCGACGGTTGAATCAAATGTAGAAAACATTCTATTAATCTAATTCCCTACTATTCCTGTTATAACAGTTTAATTTTACGAATATCTAAAAAATGATTTTACACTTTGCTGTATAGTCGGTGACATTTTGTTTTGTTTGATAATAAAAAAAAAAACATGTTCTTTTTTGTTTAGTTTTACACGACTTTTTGCTTGTATACTTATAGAGAAACATCTAATATTTTTGAAGATAAAATTTTAAATAAAAAAAAAGAAAACAAAAACAAACAATAAAGCATATTTTTCATAAAAGAGTAAAAATTTATAAAAATAAAACAAACAAAAAGAGATAAAATGAAATTTGGGTCAACTGCTCTCTTGGGCAGCATTCAGACAAAATAAAAAGCCATCCACTCTTGCTGGGCTTTTTTTTGCTTTTTTTATTATTATATTTTCTTTTCTCTGATATTTTTTATATTTTCTATTTTTCCAGGTTGTCACTAGCACGGTATATAAAATCCCGCCAAAGCTAACAACTAGGTATTAAGTACATTTAACAAAACCGCTAGGCAATAATATTATTTTTTTCCCTATACTTTTGCTCGTTTATTCAAACGAGCTCATAGTATCAGCAAAAAAAAATGATTTTATTGCCCATGTTTAAACAATTTTTCACTAGTTCAAATCAGTAATTTCACCATCGCACTCCAACCCTCTATTGTCGGCATTTACAACTTCACTCCACACCACCTTGTTTGCTCTCGAGACCCTGGCGACCGCGCCAAACTAGTTCTTATACTCTCAACCACCACAGGGTAAACATCTCTTAGAATTACTCTATGTGTGTTATTCGCTAGTTGTATGGGCCTGAAAGGTTCCTCAATGTATATGTTTTGATCGTCCGCTCGATTGACGAAACACAAAACATACAAACCCTTGCCCAAAACCACTTGCGGCAATACCACTGAAAGGTTCATTAATAACATAACTAAGCCACGCTTAGCCAAATGTATGTTTTGTTCGCCCGAATCGCTTGGCAGACAACAACATATATATTCCCTTGCCCAACCAAGCGGCAAGAAACCAACCCTAGGGCATTTTGGCGCTCAATATCTTGAGCAGCGCCCACAGCCCACACACGGCGTATTCAATTTTACGCAAGGCATCGCGGAACGGGAACCAGGCTCCAAATGGCCTGTACCTTTCCTAAACACTCTTCTTGATCCATCTACACCACTCCACAAATATAAAACCTTCCCCTTTGTTGATTACTTAATAAATTTTATATAAACGTTAAATTGTTTTACCTTTTTATTTCATACAATTTTGAAGAGAACTAACCTTATCTTCCCTCCATTTTTGTTCTTTTACAGGATATCATATATGTATAGCATTAATTAACTAGATAATCACAATAGCCCCTATCGAAACATTTCTTTTATTATAAAGTAAAAAACAGCTTCCTTGAGGACTTACAACCCTCATAACAAAAAGGAGCGATACTTTCAAAACAGCCCAAATTTGGTATAATTGTTAAAGTCTCAGATTATCTACTCACAAAATATTCACGCCAAATTTTCTGTATTTTTTAAACAACAACTTTCTAAAATGAATGAGATAATGCGATTTTTTCGGTTTTGAGTATAATAACTCTTAGGATGGGGTGTAAGGCTAGTTCGCCTCCTCGTGGCGCACCCTGGATAACGCTAAATGAACTAGCACAAACTGGCAGCCAGATTAATCAAAAGAAGAGACACAAGATGACTTTTAGGATAATAATCATTTAGAGCATTGTTTCTGAACCTTTTTTGGTTGACGGTACACTGAAAATACCTAGAATCATGTTCGGCACAACGGAATATAAAAAAATGTAGAAGTATAAAAAAAAATGAAGTAATTACAAAAAATACTATTTCAAATTTACAAAATCTGTGCAATTTTAATTTTTCGTCAAAACCCCTCGTGACACATTTGACAATCTCTCACGGCACACAGGTTGAGATACAGTGATTTAGAGTATAATGTTTAATTAAACGCAACTTTTTACTTGACAAGATTAAAGTCTTTTTACTGCATGAGGTCATCTTTAAGGTCAAAGAGGGATGATTTTCCCCCTCTAGCCATTGAGAGAAGAGGTGTATGTCTGTCTGTCTGTCTATCGGCCAGGGAGGTAGGGGGTAAGTTAAGTTTAATCGCTCGCCAACTTAACTGACTCTCCACCCCCGTCCCCTCCCTATACCATTACAAAGAGATGGGAAGGAATTTGTTGTTAACGGTAATCCGCTTATGTTCGATGCCTATAGGCAGCCAGGCAACGCATAAGTACACCCCCCTAAGGGGGGGGGGGGGGCAAACTACCAACGAACAAACAAATTAAAAAAAAAAAATTAAAAAGACGAGAGAAAAATACAATCTTAGAGGGAGGTTGGCCAATCCGATCAGCCAATAGGATTCCCTTCCAAAACAAACCAAATAAATAAATAATAAATTGAAATGAAATTATTTATTTAATGAATTATAAGCCACGGCCATTTTTATTAGACTTAGAATCAGAGGAGCGGATTTAGGCATAGAGCTGAAGTTAGGTGTGTTGCCAACTCTGTAGAATGAAATTTTCCGAGCTAGGCAAATTGACTGAAAATATTTTTTATTCGACAAAAGATAGCTGATAAATAAATTATACAACGCAGTTTTACATTTAACATCCTTTGGCAAAGAACATTCGTCGGGAGCCTTTTAAAATATGGGGGCAGATTCCAGGAGGGTTGGCAACCCTAGGTTCCGATCAATCAAAGGATCAACTAGCAAAGTAGCTTTATAATTTTAGTTAATGGAACTGTGTTATGTTTTGTTGCTGTTTTATATGAGTTATTGGTACTTGAGGAACTCTAATAAAACAGTAACAAAACATAACAGTTGCTTTACCTAAAAATTATACTCACAAAAATTCCTTCACGTTCAAAATAAAGTACCTGGCCACCGAGCGATGCTCGGAAACTTTTCGCTTCAGTTAATAGCTATATATTAATCCCCGAAACCCCACCCACTCGCCCCCGGACCCTCACCACTTCATCCCACCTCCTGCACCCTCCCAGCCTACCCCACCCCCGAAACCCCTCCCTCCCTCCGCACCCCCCACCACCGCAACCCACCTCCTGCACCTCCACATCTACCCCCCGCCCCCGCCCACGCACCCAGTTTTTGCATTTCTATCCTTCAGTGGCCCACAGATTATGTATATATAGGTATATAAATAAATACGGTATAATTATTTTTTTAATTAAATAAAAATTTTTGAGTTCATCAATTAAATTGTCAAATTAATATTTGGGATTTAAAACTCGATTTTAAATCAATTAAATTTACATGAATTAATGTATACATTGTATTTTAGCTTCGATTCCGGAGATTATTTCTCCACCATGAGTGTCCTTGATCATCTATTTAGTCCTTGTTTTTAATAAGAGGAAAAAACTAATTAAATAAAAAACCTCTTTTCCGTTAATTATTCCAATACCATATTGGGGAAATTAATCCATCCAATTAATCTCCTCTCTCCCCTTGCCCTCATTCTCCCAATCAATCAATTAAATTGCTCAACTTTTAATATATAATAATAATAATCTTATTGAGGGATATAAAATTAAAAACCCAATTATTATTATATTTGAAAGAACAATATTTCTCTATTTAACTTACGTGCAAATTTTGAACTCGCTTTCGTCACTTTTTAAAATCATCTGACGGGTTTGGTTTGTCAATTTACATATTGCATAATCAGGAATCTCCATTTTTAGATTTGATATCAGTGTTATCATTAAAAAAAAATGTCTAGAAATATGTGAGCCAAAATGTCTACTTTTACTATTTCTTTTTTTTTCATTCGTTATTTTAAAAACCGTACAAAAATGAAATCGTGGAAATTGTATTTTTTTCAATTAAAAAAAGATCCCCCAAGTAAAAGTCAAGATTATGTAAACATTGGTAAATTTCTGTTCCAATTTGCTCATCAATCTTTTAATTATTCATTTTAATTGATTTATTATATAATTAAGTTCACAAATGAACATTTTAATTACGTCAAAGAATAAAGTAAAAAAAATTGAAAGGGTAACTTCCTTCGCCCCCCCCCCCCTTCGAAGTCTGTTCTTTGCTTGCTCTGAAGCTGAGAAGAGAGAGCGAGGGCATATTCCACCCACCTCTCCCGCGGCGGTCTCTTTTATGTATGTGAATCGAGTTGTAAAGATGCTCGAAATTAAATTCACTCGTGTCATTAAACATTGACATTTGGAATACTTGCTGAAAATAAAGGCAAGCTGTTAACCAGAAACAATTACACGTTTCAACGATTAGATATAGAGTTTGTATATTTTTTAACCAAGCTTTGTTTTTTGTTCAATTTGTTTCTACTCTTGAAATTTTAATCACTTTATATATGTGGTAATTTGATTGTTTATCGTTAAGGCTTGGTTCACATGAGGCGGAATTTTCAATTCTGTATGCACAGCCTAATTGAAAAGCATTGGTTGCACACAAGGCGAAAATTCAGCTTTCAATGAACCAAGACTAAATTTATCAAATATTAAGAACTATCTGAGAAATAGGCTTATGTAAATATCGTGTAGAGGAGCCAGAAAAGCAATGGCTAAGACCCTCGATGTCAAAAATGAAAGAATATTCACTAAATTCAGGGGAAAGCAATGGGAAACCGCCGTTGTGAAAGGTTTCCGCAGGAAAATTACATTGGAGAGGATACGGAGCTTGAAGAAGAAGAAATGTCGTGTACTGATCATATTTAAAACGGAAAATGTACCTACTAAATATTTTTTAAATTAAATACTTAAATATGGCTTGTGGACACCATCAGATGACTATGACTTTATAACGCTTTAAATACCAATAAAATAAAAATAATAACATATCCTAAGTTATCGTCGTAGAAACATCGTTTTTTGTATGATTTTTATTGAGTCTTTAAGGCGTTGTATTAATAGATAATATAGGCATAAATGAACAATTTATTAACTTATAAAGGTGTCTCTAGGGTAAAAAAAGTTTTCAGTTTTTTGTATTATTTTGAGAGAGATGGTTTCTTTAGTATCGCGAATGGAAAGATCTCTTTTACTTTAGAGGTAAGGCATTGGAAAGACGCCAAATACAAGTCCAGATCTGTTTCAGGCCTAGTGGCGCAAAAATTGTATATATATTTGTTTGTATATTTATATATTTTCTTATTTTTAAAACGGATCTAACGATTTTGATGAAATAAACTATATTAACAAGTTTTGAGGATGAGAAAGCGATCTGGCTAGGTATGGACCTCATCAAAATTCATCTTACTTGATCTTTTCATAATTATAATAAAGTAATTATTGATAGATGAAAATGTCAATAAAAGAGTTTGTTTACATTTTTTTCAATTATCTTTTATTTATTAATTGTTTTAAAACCCACTGTTACGACAACACTAAGTTTTGGTTGCAACCCTTCTTGACCAGAGAAAGGTTGACGATTTGTTGATTTTATCTCGAAGATAGCTCCCCGCAGAATGGTCTGGTAACGTGTCCAACCGATTCGACCTGTTCAAGCCCTGATGCTGATTTGATGAGAGGAGAGAAGGATGTATTTAAAAGAAGAGATTATTTAATATTGTTTTTTTATTGGTTAATTATAAGTACACATTTCTCCATTGCTGATGGCTGGAGAGCTTAAATTCATCTCTTAACTCCAATTGACAACTTGTCCACCCCAAGTCGGCTTCAAAATAGAACTGTCTGACCCCAAGTGGGTTTCAGCTTCGACTGCCAACTCTCTGACTGACCAAAAGGCTGCTTGAAGAGTCGAAATTTTAAGATTACTTCTCATAGGCCAAATTCTTAATTAGCGGGGCGTATCTTAAAATCATTCCTCCCATTTCTTGAAATTTAATCTCTAGATATTTCCCACGCAAAAAGAATTTATAATACACATCTGGGCTAAAGGCCATTTGACATTTATTTACGACTCGTGTTAAGAGCCATTTGACATTTAGGTCCAGGAAGTTGTAAAATCCCTTATCCATTGTGAAATGGTCATATTCGAGGATCAAAAAGGGAAGCCGATCGCCAAAGTATTGCCCTTAAGAATAATTATATTTTTATTTAAGGAAATAAATTCTCGAGTGCGACAACACCACTAATACTATATAACAATTATTATATATTATATTAAATAGAAAATTTTAATATTTTTATTTTTAATTTATTTACTTAATTGGCTTCGGGAAAATGCCTATTTAGCCAGACCATCATAATTATTATTTATTATATAGTGAAATTTTTATACTGTTCGAACTCCTCGGTTTTTAAAGTTTTAGCATTCAATTTTGGAACATACGTTAATTGATTAAATATATCGAAATTGTTTTTTCATTTTTTTCAAAATTTGACCCTTGAACCCAAATGAAGTATTCTTTTATTTCAGGACCTTAAACATAAAAGCCCTCGTTTCTTCCTAAAAGTCAACACAACCAACTCAGCCTTTTTATCAGAATTTTAAATTAAAAATAATATTAATATATAGCTTTTAACTGTAGCAAAAAGTTACCGAGCATCGCTCGGTGGATCCAGGTACTTTCTATTAATTTAGAAACGTTCTTTTGATTCTAGGTAAGAAAATATTAAATCGAAATGAATAACAGATTTAGATATTTATGATTTAAAATTATTAATTAACTCACCGAAGCTGCAAACAGCCGTACCGTGTTTTGAAAAAGTTTCACTTTTACCTCCAATTTAAATATCAACTACTTACTATAATTAAAAAAATAAATAAATTTAGAATGTCAAATTTTAATTACACTATTAAATTTCGTGATAATTATTAATTTAATTGTTAACCTAATATTGTAATAAATTTATTGACATTGTTAATAAATAAAATTGATTGGTTCGTTTTATGAAATGATCAAATTTTGATTAATATAAGCATCTTTTAATTAACGTGTTAAGTGAAATGTAAATAGTGTAACACATCTGTTTTATTCTAGTCATTATATACAATATTTAATTGCATTTTGTTTTAAATAATAAATTATTATTATCTAACGTGTATAAGTGAATAATACGTGTATGTCTGTCTGTCTGTGGGTTGTCCCAGTTTCTCTTCTCCTATATAGCAATGCATATGTATTAATAATTTCTATTCATGAAGTGGGTGGTGGTTGGCCAGGCCAGAAGGGGTTGTTCCAGGGGTGTCCAGGGGTGCTAGGGTTGCATTTTCCCCTTGCCCTGGGGTACGTTACGTTTTATATCGTTATCGCTATCGTTGCAGATTCTAATATACTTTTAATTTTTCATTTCAATTCCATGGATTATTATTTTTTTTTATTTCCCACCTCTCTAAAATGGCAAAAATTATCCAAGAGCAGAGTTATAATTCAATGAAATACATTTTTCGAAATTTTACTATATATATATAGGATGACATGACAGCCAAATGATCAAAATCAACGAAATATTGATAGAGTGAATATTAAAATAAAAAAAAATAAAGTTAGCTTGGCAGAAAATTTAATCAAATGTTGTATTTATGGCTTGTATTCTACTCGAAACTCGATGTTGGAATTTTTAATTATTTTATTTGGAGGGGGTGGACGGGTTAGTTCATTCAGTTATTATTAGAATAAAATAACTACCTTAAGTTATCTTCGTAGAAAGTTAAAAATTTTGGTATTTCCAATGAAGATTACTGAATAGATTTTTCGGCTTTTAGAAGTTCTAGTTCAAAAATGCAGAAAACATCGTTTTTTGAATGATTTTTATTGAGACTTTAAGGCATTGTATTAATAATTTAGGGATAAACGAAAAATTGATTTTATAATTATTACTTATATGGTAAAGGCGTCTCTAGGGTAAGTAAGTTTTCACTTTTTTCTATTATTTTGAAGTCGATTCTATCTTTAGTATCGCGGATGGAAAAATCTTCTTTCTTTAGAGCTAAGGCATTCCAAGGACTCCAAATATAAGTCCAGACCTGTTTCAGACTATTGGCGAAAAAAAATGAATTTAGAATATCAAATTTTAATTACAATATTAAATTTCTTAATAATTATTAATTAATTGTTAATTATTATTATAATGATTTATAGTGCCATTTCTCTCTTCTGCTCGGTCTTCCTCCATTCCTAAAAACCACGATCTTAGACTTAGACAGGTTCACAACCAAGTTCCAAACTCTACAATATTCTTATCGATCATACTCTGTAGCTCAACCGGGTCAGAGGCCATCAAAACTAAGTCATCAGCATAAGCAAGTATTTTAATGGCATATAGAAATGGCACTATAGCAATGAAATAATAGAAGTTGTAAATAAGTACAAATACCTGGGGATGACGCTTACGTCAGGAATGTCTTTGGAACAACATTTTAAGGATAAAAAGGAAAATGCCATGTTTGCTATTAACGCTTTTAATAGATTGATTCTGGATAATCATATAGATTTTGCATCGAAGATGAAGGTTTACAGTCTCAAGAGCAATTATATGTTATGGTGCCCAGGTATGGGGCTACAAAGCTACGAAAATGTGGAAATTCCCCTTAAGTATTTTGTTAAAAAATGCTTCAACCTTTCTAGGAACACTCCGGACTATATTATGTATTTGGAATTGGGTGTATATCCTTCCTTCATTTATACATTCCAACTGCATTTGAAGTATATTTTAAAGTGTTTAAATATGCCTCTGAGTAGATATCCTTATTTATTGACTAAAGAAATGGTCAATAGGAAATTATTTTGGTATGAAGAATGGCAAAATATTTGTACCAAATTTGATATCAACATCGCTAGTATGCTGATGGGGGAAATCAACCCGGTTTATATTATGAGTTTAATGAAAAATGAGATGGAACTTAAATTTAGAAGAAGAGCTGCTGATAGTGTAAATCACTCATTATATAGTGAACTTATATTCTCCGGAGAATTCAAATTTGGATCTCTAGATAATAACTCCATTAGCTGGCTGGTGAAAGTGAGGGGAGAATTGCTCTACTTGAATAAGTATTCATACTCTAAGGAGATCAAGGAGTGCTCATTATGCAATGTAGGGGAAGTAGAGGACGTTTTTCACTATGTCTCGGTTTGTCCCATACTGAAGGAATACCGAATGAGGTTCTTTGGAAGGGAAGCATTGTCCAGATCCGAGTTCATTGAGTGCCTTAATGGGAAGGATTGGGAGGCCCTGGTGAAATACAGCAGAAGCTCATGGAAATATAGATATCAGCTGATACTTGAATTCAATTATTAATTATCTATTGGAACAAACTGTTATAGTTATTGTATTATTATTATTATTGTTTCTATTATATGCATGATTATATAATTATTATAGTCACTCACTCAAACGGTCGAGTCGACTATGAGTAAAATGTGTTTGTATTTTTTTCATTTATTTATTATGTATGTTTCAATGAATAAACATTGTTATTATTATTATTAATAATTATTATCATTTCCGTCCATAATTTAATTTATAATTTGAAAGTTTATATTGGGAAAATAAGGACAAGTTTTTTATGTGTGACTTTTTTATTTATCCACCAACGTTTCGTCGACTTTGCCGACTTCTTCAGGGCTTCTATAATTATAAGAACATTCTTGATATTAATTTACAAAAGTACAGTCAGAATCCAAAAACATACATGTATCAATAGTTTACCTACCAAATAGTCATGTCACACATTCGTTTAAATTTTCTTCTTACCTTCGTTACCATTGAAGGCCATCAGAATACAATTTTCAAAAGATATTTGGCACATTCACAAAAAACACAATTTTTTTCTCTTTTTAATAACAACCTTATCAATACAGAACAGAACAGTAATCACTTCTTACAAAAAAATAGAATAGAATATTTTTACTTTTTATCCCTATATACAAAAATCTCAACCTCGATATATAGGGATATATAGGGATAAAATATATATATATATATATATATATAGGGATATATAGGGATAAAAAGTAAAAATATTCTATTCTATTTTTTTGTAGAAGTGATTACTGTTCTGTTCTGTATTGATAAGGTTGTTATTAAAAGAGAATAAAATTGTGTTTTTGTGAATGTGCCAAATATCTTTTGAAAATTATGTATTCTGATGACTTCAATGGTAACGAAGGTAATAAAAAATTTCAACGAATGTGTGACATGACTATTTGGTAGGTAAACTATTGATACATGTATGTTTTTGGATTCTGACTATACTTTTGTAAATTAATATCAAGAATGTTCTTATAATTATAGAAGCCCTGAAAGAAGTCGGCAAAGTCGACGAAACGTTGGTGGATAAATAAAAAGTCACACATAAAAAACTTGTCCTTATTTTCCCAATATAAACTTTCAAATTATATTATTATTAATTATAATCATTTAATTGACATTGTTAATAAATAATTATCTCAGTTATTATTCTTAGTATTAATAAACTAACCCACAAATGAGATTTTTTTACCTTGTTTTTTTGCATTTTTGACAATGTTTCGTCACGAAATTGCTTACGGTATGGCGGCTGACATCTCGGTTGTCATTGTTTCTCAAAACCGCCATACCATAAGCAATCCACCCAGTCTTCTGAATAAAGAAATTCACTCGAAAGACACTCCCCAAAACGAACCCTGGACAGCGAGGCTAAGACCACGTAGACCACCCGCTCCCTCTTGAAATGGCTCCATAATGAGAGCCGAAAGGTCGAGAAAAACTCTCAAACCCACGCGGAGAAACCCGAAAAATCTCTAATGACATATACAATCGGGTTCTCGAAAACGGCTCTAACGATTTCGCTAAAAATTGGTGTACTCATCAAGTCTCATGAGTTATTAGTCGTGTATAAATTTTAATCCGATTGAAATAAAGGAGGGGGGGGGGTGTAAATTAGGAGTATCGTAAAATAAATAATTTAATCGTTCATATCTCGTATTCGGTAAGTCGCAGAGCCTTGAAAATTGAAAATTAAACTATTTAGGGTCAGTTGTATGTCGGTTGGTAAACTCTTTTTAAACGTTGGTGATGAAAGTGCCTGTCATCTGATTGGCCATCCCATCGGGCACAAGGTGAATTCTAAGGCTTTACCCTCTTTTCTACACTATGAGATCCAGTGGGATTTTTTATTATTATTATCTGCACTATAATTGCGTGTGTTATCCATTTAATAGATCTGACATAAACAAAGGTCACCGTCGCGACGCTTGGAAGTTCCATTAACTATTTTACTCCCTCAAGTAAAATTGTAAAAGCAACTTTGTATGGTCTGTGAATATACATGAATGCATTAGGTGGGGGGGGGGGGGTATGTCCCAAAGGCTTACCCCCTTTCTCTATGCCTATCTCGGGGCTAAATAAACCGGGTACGATAATAAAATAAATTCCAATGGGGTTACATTATCAGCGACGCTCATTTCTAACTTTATCAATTAAATTTTTTTGTTTTGTTTTTATTTTAATCTTGTATGTTGTTACACACGGACTGATAAATATACGTATATATATATATATATATATATATATATATATATATATATATATATATAATATACAACAAACATTAACTAAAATGCATGAATCACAAAACTTTATTATACGAATATTTATACATAGTTTCTAGTATAAATATATATAAAATATATCAAATATAAATAAGCAGAAATAATTGTATGTCCTATACCAGGGGTCGGCAAACTTTTGAGAGGGAAGAGCCAAAAGTTACAATTTACAAAATTTCCCAGTTTTTAAAGAGCCACTGACATTTTTCTTTCAATATTATGATATTTGATTAGGATTAGGTATATAAATTTGATTTTTGATTTAAAATAAATAGCTTTAAATATGAAATAATATTTATTCATTTAAAAACATACAAATGTTTCACACAAAAGATATTAAAGTATTTTAGCTAGCTCTGCTAGAATAATAAAATTAGTAATCAAATAATATAACTATAATTAACGCCAACTAACCGCCTAAATGCGATCCCGAAATGAAGGTATACAAACCGAAGAACCGAGCCGAATTGAATATATCTTAACCTTACAAGGTTTGTTTGGAAATCCATTTTTTATCTAATCGAACCGAGATCATAAACCGAACATGTCCAACTTGTTTTTTGACAGTGGGAAGCTGATCTTCGTTTTAGCCTAAAATAATATGATTATTAAGTGCATGGAACTGGAGAGCTGCATCTTGACATCGAAAGAGCCGCAGGTTGCCGACCCCTGTCCAATAGTAACAAAAAATAGGATAATTTTTGAAACTGAAAATGTGTTTAAAAGAAGATTTTTTTTAATTGTTTATTAAATGAAAAGTATCTGGAAATAGCGCTGGCGATGCTCGGTAATTTGTTGCTTTAGTTAAAAGCGATATATTAATATTATTTTTAATTTTTAATTCAGGTTAAAAAAAGGCGATTTTTATTCGCCTGAAATGAAGGTATACGAACCGAAGAACCGAGCCGAACTGAATATATCTTAACCGAACCTTACAAAACTTTTTTTTTTAATTCTACCTGTCTATTCAGCTGAGAAAGAAGGAAACAATTTTCAAAAATTTTCAATATCGATACAGATCCGATGAAAAATGTTATTTATAATTAAAAAGACTGATAATGAGGGCCAAGCCATCGAAACTATAGTCTCAAACAAATAAATATTATATATATATATACAGGGTGGTCCCGAATTCATGGTACAAACGTTAATGGTAGGTACAGGACATTGTAACAATGAGTTATTGTATAGGAATGTGTAGTCGCAAGTGACGCGGTAGAGGCGTAAACAGGGGAAATAACGGCTATACATTATCACATACATTATACACTATATTACTATTACACTATACATACATATACATATTAGATATACTTATTACACTATACATTCCTATACAATAACTCATTGTTACAATGTCCTGTACCTACCATTAAAGTTTGTACCATGAATTCGGGACCACCCTGTATATATATAGAGATATATAATTTCGATATATATGTGTGTATGTTTATTTGCATCAAGCAGAGGACAACCTTTTTGTTTCTCTTTAAGAACCTTACAAAATTTGTTTGATCTAATCGAACCGAAATCATAAACAGAACCAAACCTATGAAATGTTCAAGATGTCTTTTGTCAGAGGGCATCTGGTCTTCGCTTTAGCCAACATTTTTTTTAATAAATTTTGATCTTAGATATATAATTAGAATCTCTGTAATTAATAATACTTACTTTTAATAAAAATTCATGCGGGGGGGGGGGGGATTTATTTTCCTCTCCCCCGAATGAGCTCATCCAGGGGGTCATCACTCTCTCGAGTGTTTGTTTTTCTTTTGAATAACTCGAATTATTAAATTCTACATAGTATATAGTATATCCTATATATTGAATTTGAATTCCATTGAATAATCAATCAGAAAATATAATTTTAGATATTCGAATAAAAATTCAAATACATATTTTTTTCTTTAAACATTTACTGAATACCAAATGAATTTATTTTCGTATATTATATAACTAACATGGCTGTCTTCTTTTCCCCCTCTACCCCAATATATATATATATTAATGGAATTTCTAAAATCTAGTATTATCCCTCGTTTTCTTTATTAAATATTCAAAAGTTTTAAAATGAAAATCCGCCCCGCTCCCAATTGAATGAATCCTTCCTTACATTTCCATCCAATTGAATATTTATATAAAATATTTCTCTCATAGATAGATAGAGCTATAGATCTATAGAAATATTTGGATAAAAGATAAGCTCTCTGTCTTTCTCTCTGGCGCTTGCTTAAATAAAATATAACATCTTATTTACGTAACTCTCTCTCTCAAGGTCCCTTATGAAAGGATTCTCTTTATAATTTGACCTATATTATTAATTTTTTATTAATAGGTATCTACAAGTTTAATGGAACTGAACTGCTTATGTCTGATCTCATTTGCCATATGATTTAAAATTATAATCTCATAATTGTAGTACAAGATCCTGACTTAGGTCGACCTTCACCTATCGAGTTTCCTGATGAAATTAACATTTTGATAATATAACGTATTAATAAACAAAACTTAATAGGGTCGACATTCAATGTCCCTATATGTGATAAAAAATTAAATAAAATAAAAATAAAAAAATAAAATAAATAAATAAATTAATTAATTCACAATAAATTATCATATATAACAATAAAGGAAACTCTATAACCACAAAATACTAATTCGAAGTTACCTGTGATACACTGTCTACCTGAACTTATGCAGGGAAAAAAGATAGCGACCCAACTATGACATTATATATATATATATATATAAGATTTGTCTAGATTAATTTGTAACAACGCTTAGAGAAATTTCTCTAAAAAATTACCCTCTTGCCTAGAATCGAACCGACGAACTCTTGAACTATGGGCATCAGCTCTAACCACTAGACCAATGTCACATTAATATATATATATCTTGATTTCTTTTACTAAAACTATATATTTTTGATTTAGACTTTGTGTCTAGATAATATTGTATTCATTTGAACTCGAATGAAAATGAAAAAACACCAATAGATTTTAAATTAAGAAACATTAAATATATATTAATTAACGAGGCAAATTTGAAATATCATTTAAACTGATGGCTCCAATCGATTTTCATTAACCAGGCAAATTTGAAATATATATATTCGAATTTTGAAATGAAAGACTCCAATTCATTTTAAATTAAGAAACATTAAATATATTGATAATTGTTCCACGCCCCCCCCCCACTCGCCACTCAAAAATTAAAGATGCAAAACTTTTAAGAGACGATGTATTTTCCGTAGTTTACGGGTATACATTTGGAGTGTGGTTTTTTAAGAGGAATAAAATTTTTGAACCGAGACGCTGCCCGCTAGGGCACCAGCCCGGAGGGCCGAGCTTGGAGGGCGTGCCTTGGGCACGCACGAAAAGCTCGTATATATATATATATATATATTACTCTCGATTGGTAATATATTTATCCGGAAATTCGATAACTACATTTATGTAATAAAATTAACAACTTTAATTTTTTTATTAAAAACAACTATGCAGGGAAATTGGATGTCGACCCTATCAAGTTTTGTTTATTTATACATTATATTATCAAAATATTAATTTCATTATATGAAACTCGATAGGTGAAGGTCGAGCTAAGTCGGGACCATAGACTATTGGTTTATTATAAATGAGAATTACGTTTTCTCATCTAAATATCATTTTATTTTGCAAAGCGTCTATTTTTTTTAATTCTATTTAATTTTTTATTTGTTTATGTATTTATTTCCTATTTTGATTCTTACACTATATAAATATATCTAGATATACACATAAAAATAAAAATCTTTGAAATAACAATCTTAGGAACGTTTATTAATCAAAACATTTTGGGAGAAATTCTCCCTTTATCAATGGAAAATTTATTTTAAATTGAAAAAAAAGAAAAAAGTTGCTTTCTCTAATGGTTAAAGGGTTCCTTTTTAAACATTAGAGAAATTCAACTTTTTTTCTTTTTTTTTCAATTTAAAATATTTTTCCATTGATAAAGGAAAAATTTCTCCCGAAACGTTTGAATTAATATCATGTTAGTACACTTGATCCACTAAATGTTTTTCTAGACATCTTAAAGACGACTTAAAGACAATAATAGCTGAATAAGACATCTTCAAGAGCGAGTGTGCTATCTGGATAAAAAACGTTCTTAAGATTGATTTTTAAAAGATTTGTATTTTTATTTTATTTATTTATTTATTTATTTATTTTTTATTTAAAAGAATCAATAAATAATGTTTTCTTTTCTAAACACATAAATATTATCTAAATCATTTTATATTTAACCTAACATAAATATTGATTGTAATTATTTTGTCTTACTTAAATATTTACATAATTAAGTATCGCGTTACTGCTTTAGTTAAAACGGTTATGTATTAATATTTTTAATTTTTAATTTAGGTAAAAAAAATTGGATTTTTATTTATAGCCAGAATTACCATAAATAAAATTTTATTTATTATTTTACCAACGTTTTAAAACCCTCTTCGATCATCATCAAGAAATCGCTGTGCAGAAAGTTTTGAACTTAATTAAAATTAAAAATAATGTTAATATAAATTGATGTTTTTCTTTTTTGGCCTTTTTAAACCCAGAAGATGGATGGACGATCCTCCAAAACGTCGGGTTTTCTAAGGGAATGAAATGAAGGTAATTATTTTATTTTGATTTTTTTTTTAATTTTATTGAACCAATTATTTTACATGAATTTATGAATACATTGTATTTGAGCTTCGACTTCGGAGATTACTTCTCCACCATCGACTGTCCTTGATCATCTTTTTAGTCCTTGTTTTTAATAAGAGGAAAAAATTAATTAAATAAAAAAAACCTCTTTTCCGATTTAATATTCATTCCCTATTTTCATTCTCATTAATGGGATTTTTTTTTTAATTTTATTAAACCAATTATTTTACATGAATTAATGTATACATCGTATTTGAGCTTCGACTCCGGAGATTACTTCTCTACCATCGACTGTCCTTGATCAACTTTTAGTCCTTGTTTTTAATAAGAGGAAAAACTAATTAAATAAAAAAAACCTCTTTTCCGATAATTATTCCAATTCCATATTGTTTCCCTCTCTATCCACTCTTTAATCCCTTCATCCATTATTTGGAATTTGTGGTATTTAATATATTTGTACTTCCTTTGCATCAATTCGCCAATGAATTCTACCTCTTCAATAGAAAATACCTCTAATTAATTAATTAATAATAAATATTTACAGGTTTTTAATTGTTATGAAAATAAATTAGATTTTTATTTTCATTTTTAAAATATATCTTTTTATATTAAACGAGCAATTCTTATATTTATATAGAATCGGTTTCTCGAAAACGGCTCTAACGATTTGCATGAAATTCACAGGTTAAGGGTTTTTTTAAATGAAAATGATGAGAGAGGGAGTTACACCAAAAATGTGCATCCCTTAAAGGCCCGGGTTGGCTCCTTCATCGTGAAAAGAGGAAGAAGAAGGGTTTTTATGGGGTGGGTAGGGGTCGAAGGTATCTGTGTCTTAAACATCTGTAGGTTATAAATCGCGGGGAAGACGGTGGGTGGGATCGAGTCCCAGTCTCTGGAGGCCATAGGAATAAAAGAGTTAGCGAAAGCGCTTGTTCGAATTTTATCCAACTTGATAGCGAAGGGGTGCTGAGCTTTCGAAAACCGCGTGTTTCTATTAAAGAGGGCTTTAGGGGGGATAATTGATTTCAGCTCGACTGAACAGACACCATGATATTATCTGTAGTACGGGGAAAGGACAGAAACGTTTCTTCGATGAGCCAGGGAGTCGAGTGAGTTGGTTAGGGCCGGGTCTCCTATTAGTTTAATTGCTTTTGTGTTGACAATTCGATGTGTCACCGTCTCATCTTCGGCTAAGTTGTTTTTGATGGGTTTTTTGTTAATTGAAATAATTATTCACAGGTGGTTGACTCTATAAAAATGTATAATTACATTTTTATTCAATTTCCTTTTAGTAATTAATTGTTTTTTTTAATTCTAAATCCCAGAAATAAATCATTAAAATATTATTATATATTAAAATTATGGAATTTAATTAATTAAGGTTATTTTTCTATAAAATAATTAATTAGAATATCAATTTCATTCTCTTAAAAAATCCGACAATTTGAAGGATCGTACCTCCTTCTTCGGGATTTACAATAAAAGGATCAATAAAAGAACCTCCATATACATATATTAATAGAGTTTTTAATTGTAATTAAATTCAAAACTTTGTGCCCAGTGATATGTATTGATGATGGCTATACCGTGTGTGAACGTTGAAAAAAATATAAATTAAATTTTAGCTATTTTTTTTTTAGACAAATTAACTTTTAAACTTTAGTTTTAAGAAAAAATTAAAACTAACGTTTAAAAGTTAATTTGTCTAAAAACATCCGTAGCCTAATTGGAAAGGCGTTTTTCGCGTAAAGGAGAGAGACACGGATTCGAATCCCGTTGCTTTATTATTCTGTCTTAAAGCAATAATTTTTCCAAATTTCCATTGATAAAATCAGAAGAATTATCCCGAAAGGCTTGAATATTTAATAAACGTTTTGAGAATTTTTTTTATAAAAGAACTGTACTATTTATTTATTTAATAGAATAAAAGAATCAATAATTTATTTCAATTTAAATAAATAAATAGCAAATAATTAAATAAATAATGAACAAAAAAAAGAAAGAAAAAAATCCAACCACTCTTACCAGTTCAGCTAAATAAATACCGCAACAGAATGTTCAAAACTTTATTTTCTAAGCTTCCCTTGGGCCTTAAAAAGCTAGCTGCATGTCTTGGATTTACTTTACCTTTTTTTATATTTCTAATGGTAGATTTTAGAGCGTTAGTAACTTACCCTTCAACTTCTATTTAAATTTCTCTACATTTGGGAACAACCTGTATAGTGTATAATACACACACACACACACATATACATAGCCAAAAGTGTCAATTAAGAAAAGAATAAAACTCTGTGGAGAAAATAAAAAAAAATCTTGCCTGAGTCAAGCAAGATCTCTATTGGGATTTGGATTTTGCCAGAACAAGGGCAAAGAACAAAATGCACCCCCCTCGCCCCCCGGATACACCCCCTAAGAGACATCATGCCCTCAAATAGAAGAAGAATCCGTAATATTCCATTTCCACTTTTGGTAAAATAAAAAAAAGAACCACTAAGATCTTTTTTGATATTCGAGACAGAGGGGGAGGGGGGGGTCGTTTGGATTCGAAACACGAAAAGGGTTGGTAATTTAGAATAAAGTAAAGGAGAAGAAGAAAAAAGGAATATCAAGCGATCCACCCCCGCTCTCGCCATTTACGAAACTTATACTCAATGAACTATCTACCTACATAGCAACCTTAATTTTTATTATATCTGATACGATTAATTTAACTTTTAATATTCGTAATATTATTATGTCAAATAAAATTATTTTCTCCATTTAAGTATAAATTTACCGCTTTTATTGTATCTATAATAGTATATTAAAATATCAAGTTTATAAGGCCAAGTTTTATCGCAAAAGGGTAATTATTATTATTAAAGCTTATGTATAAAATGTGTATTTTAATAGTAGTTTGTTATTTCTGAAATGGAAATTGTCCTTTATAGGGACCGTGCGTCATGACTTTAGCGTCAAATGGCGACCAAAATGTAAACATAATAGGAGTATTTATTAAATGTTTATATGTCATTTTTTGTTTACTATTATTATTATTATTATTATTATTATTATTTATTTATTTAAAAATATATAAATAAATAAAAACAATGTATGTATTTGTCAAAATTCACCCAAATTATTTGAATAAATAAACACAAGAGAGCGCTACCTTTGGCAGTAGTGCTGCCTCTATGTTTAATGCACGATCTTTTTATGGGAGATTCTTTTTGTTTCAAGTTGGTGCACCTGTATTTAGGCAATACGTTGGGAGAATGAAAGCTGCGTAAGAGCTAGGCGAGTCCACTCAAATCTTTTCAAGAAAAAAATTTAAAAACGTTTAATTAAAAATTGAGAAGTTTCATGTGAAATTCTCCCTTTATTAATGTGGAAATTTAAAAATTTGAAAAAATAGTTACTTTAAAAAAAGAAATGAGATAAAGCAACTAATTCTACAAAATTTCAAATTTCCATATTAATAAAGATGAATTTTTATAATTTTTCTCATTAATATATGAAAGAATAATTAATACATCAATGAGAATTGTTTTTGACCGCGCTATATTTGAAAAATATATTTATCGCGAGACTACTGCTGATTACGCTATTGGAGTCTGCTGAGTCTTAAGTCTGGACCAAGAGAGAAAAAGATGTGATCCACTTAGCTAAATATCTTTTTCAAATAAGCGCGATCAAAAACAATTATTGATGTATCAATTATTCTTTGATATATTAATGAGAAAAATTATAAAAATTTATTTAACATCATTATTTCAAGTTAGAAATATATAAGTTCAGATATTATTTTGACTCAATATTTGACAAAAAGTCCCTACATTTGATTCGCGATTGAATCAAATGTAGAAAACATTCGATTATAATAAAGGTAGAATTTCACATGAAACTTCTCAATTTTTAACTAAACGTTTTTAAATTTTGTTCTTTCAAAGATTTGAGTGGACTCGCCTAGCTCTTACGCAGCTTGCATTCTTCTGCGCCCAATATGTTGCCTAAATACAGGCGCACCAACTTGATAAATCAAGTTTAAATTCGGACTATAATTTGATGATTTTAATTAGTACTTAGCAGCAGGAGTGTAGCCACGGGGAGGGGGGGGGGGCTCAGAATATATATTTCATATGTTTAATCAAGAATTATGTTGTTTTTTTTTAATTTCTTGAAGAATCTATTTGTTTTAATAAAAAAAAAATTCCACTAAATATTTTGCTTTGTGGGTTGACTCTTCTCCCCCCCCCAGGAAAATTTTCTGGCTACGCAACTCCTTAGCAGACATGCTTAGTTAAACATGCTAAGTAGGAAACAAAAATGTTCAATATCCACGCGATACTGACCCCATGAAAAATAATATTTATAATTAAAATAAGATGACGTGTTCTGATGTGGCCATCCACTTGACTTTAACATACAACCTGGCCTCTCACTCATATTTAATATTTAATAAAATTATTTATAATCATGTAGGGGGGGAGGTTAGTTTTTGCATTTTTAGATTACTGTGTGCCCACTGATTATGTATACAAAATTTGGTTGAGTTTGGAACAAGAGCCTATATTTTCATTTTTTGACCCTACATCCCCCTCCCCTCACCAATTTTGGGCGGTTCGTTTTTGCATTTTTAGACTTCTGGGGTCGCACTGATTATGTATACGAAATTTGGTTGAGTTTGCTCAAATAGCCTAGATTTTTAATTTTTAACCCCCCTCCACTCCCCCTTAATTTTGGGTCGATATGCACCAAAAATCTAATCAGCTCTTAATCTTCAATGGACTAAAACTACCTGTGAAATTTGGTTTCGATATTCGCACTAGTTTTTGAGCTAGCTCGTCCACAAAAATTTGGTAACGCACAGACTAACTAACTAACAGACATTTTGACAAAACAATTATTATCTCGAAAAATATATTTTTTTCGATGTTCACTTATGTGAGCTTTTTTGTAGAGCAAAATGCCATGGTTTCGCTCAATTTTTTTAATCAAAATAGTTTCAGCCGTTTTTGAGATATTTCGAAAAAAAGAAGGAAAAAAAACACTTTTTTTCATGCACGATTACAATACTTGACAATACCCTGTATGGTAAAGTAAAAAGATTGATAATGAAACGTTGGCAGTAAAATAAAAATTATTTGTATAAAAATATAATCCTTATTTCCCGATACCAACTTTAATAATTATTTAAATATGTTATTATTATTAAAGTTGCTCTTGAATAACTAAAAGAAACCTTTTTTTTTTAATTTTATTAAACCAATTATTTTACATGAATTAATCTATACATTGTATTTGACCTTCGATTCCGGAGATTACTTCTCCACCATCGACTGTCCTTGTTTTTAATAAGAGGAAAAAACTAATTAAATAAAAAAAAACCTCTTTTCCGATAATTATTCCAATTCCAATCCAATCTTTCATTCAATCCCTTTTTTATTTATTTACATTTCTTGGATCAAATTTTGAATTTATTTTGAGATAGAGAAAACATAGAGTTCATATTCATTCTTTTTTTTAATTTACTTATATATCTATTTTTTGCGTACACTTATCCGCCCGTTAATTTGTTTATTTATTTATTTTTTGTTTCCTCAAAAATTCTTTTTTTTTTTTTTTTTAGATGACGAATGTCAAAAAGATTCTGGGTTGCGTTTTTGTGTGTTATATTTTTAGTAATATGGTGTGGTAGGGAATATATGAACGTGTACATATATAGATATAGATATAGAAACAAGAAGGGTTTGTTCTAGATGAGAGTGCAAAGGGGCTGAAGTAGACGAGAGGGGTTGAAAAAACTTTTTAATGAAACTTTTCTCTCCATCCATCCATTCATTTTTTTTTTTTACTTTTTTCAGACATTCAAATGTAATATACAAAGTTTTAATAACTTGATGTTCGTATTTTAAGATATTTTATGCGTCGAAGTAAACATTGGCAGGGTTTTCATCTTTCTCTATATATGTATGTTTACCTTATATATATATATATATATATATATATATATATATATATATATATATATATATATATATATATATATATTCGTAGGTGTACCTAACTATATTTATACAAGAACCAAGGTCTTAATATCATTTTTAAAACATATTCAAATATTTATTTATTTAATTTGACTAATTTTTAAGAGTTAGTGGTTTATTTATTGTGTCAATAGGTTATATACGTAGAAAGAAGCATCAACAGAAAATTAAAATAAGAAGATTGTTAAAAATAAATGAATCGTAACAATGTCAATAATATTAATTATTATTTATTTACCATATATAACAATTAAGGTAAACAAGATATTTGTTTGTTTACTTATGTTATTTTTTATATTTTTATAGCTAGTTTTAATATAATTTAATTTTAATATTAGTAGAGAGAAACAAAGAGGTTGTCTCCTGCTTGATGCAAATAAACATACACACACACATATATATATATATATATATAAAATATATATCTGTTAATATATTATTTTTTTTAATGAAAATCATGAGAGAAGGAGTTACACCAAAAAGGTGCAACCCCTAAAGGCCTGGGTTGGCCCCTCCAACGTGAAAAGAAGAAGAAAGAATTTTATGGGCTGGGCGGGGGTCGAATCTGTGGATACGGGTCTTAAATAGCTGAAGGTTATAAGTCGCGGGAAAGATGGTGTCAGGGAGCGAGTTCCAGTCTCTGGAGGTCATAGGGATAAAAGAGTTGGCGAAAGCTCTTGTTCGACTTTTATCCAATTTGACAGCCTTGTTGTTGTCGGAGAGTTCGTGGGGGACCCATCCAGCCAATGTCCATACCTTGCCAAGCTTTATGAGGCGTCGAACGATCGTTGATTGGTCGACATTGAAGTCTGCAGCCAGCATTCGTTTTGTAAGGCTTTCATCCTCTTCCACGGCTGTCAGAAGTGCCTGATCATCAAAATCCGATGGCCGAACTCTTCCTTCTTTATACTCCAAACAAGTGTCACCTGATTTGAAACGGGCAAACCACTTCCGTACTGCACTATCAGTAATTGTTCCTTCGCCAAAAAGATCGTTGAGATCGTGAAATGACTGTGCTGCCTTCCATCCTTTCTCGTAGTGGTAGAGCATAATATGACGAATATGAATATGGTTTTCGACACGCATTTTTATTAACTATAAATTGAGAAGATTGTTATTATAAAAAAAATAAACAAAACGCCATTTTTGGCTAAAGAAAAACGCGACAATACAAACGTTCCATAATTATACATCAACCTAATATATATCTTTCTCAAATTTTGGGAAAGCACACAAATAAATTCAGTAAAATTACACTCCCCATTTAATCATTTTTAGCTCCTTGCGAGCCCCATACTTTAATTAAAGACCATACTTTAATCAAAGACTGTATTATCCTAGTCCACTCAACAGAGCATACTATTTTATATTATTAGAAGGAATATGTTTAAATAAAGAGAGAAAAGGAGAATTTTATATCAGGGATTATATCTGCAACCTAGCCCTGAATAAAATGTCTTTCCCGTTTTAATAATAGAATGTCTTAATTCATTTAAAACAATGCTAAAGGGAGATATAGGGGGTGGACTGTATATCAAAGCCAACCGGAAAAGGTGTTTCCTGGCTGCACTTCCTGTCGGATATAGTCCCTTTTAATATTTTCATTAGCCTCTCCGTGAATAACTGCTAATTTGCTCACACCTAAGTGGATTCTTGTTCCCTCTTCTACGTCATTTCCGTTGCTTAATATTTTCCAATTTGTATGGCTCCTCCTTCCCCCACTCTCAAATGCGAAACAAAAATGCAGAGCAATTTGGAATTAATTTCTAATTGGTGGTCCGAACATGAGGAGGACTAAATTCTCGAGTGGTGTCCTCTTCAGCGAAATGCCTATGAGATGATCACGTGACCTCGTGGTTTGACTGAGCTGAGCTGAGCTGAGCTGAGTAGGTACTATACTATAATTCATCACTCATCTGTTAACTCGGTGTCTAATAGAGTGGAAGCCATCAAGGGAGGAGGAAATTCAACCAGATGGAATAATTTATCATCGAAAATACCTACCTTCCACGCACCCCCCATCCCCCACCCCCACACACACTTAGGGATAATTAATTGAATTTTCTTTCAAATTGCAGATTACAACACAAAAGATGTACTTAATGATAAATCTTCTTATGTCATCGTGACACGGGATTCGTATATCATCCCTGAAAGATTTTAAAAACAATTCAAAAGCCAAATACTGTCTAATAAATATATGAAAAAATTATTTTCATAACAATTAAAAATTATTTAATAAGTTGGTAATTATGTAATTATTGTTTTTTTTATTTAACTATTAAGTACCTGGAGCCACCAAGCGATGCACGGTAACTTTTTGCTTTAGCTAAACCTCCGAACCCTCCCACCACTGCACCCTCAATTCCCACCTCGCCACATCCCCGACCCCCACCACTTCACCCCCCACTACTGCACCCCAACTCCTTCACCCCGCACCCAGTTTTTGCATGTCTAGCCTTCTAATGACCCACAGATTATTTGTATATTAGGTATATACCTGGAGCACCGAGCCATGCACGGCACCTTTTTGCTTCAGTTAAAAGCGATATATTTTATTCCTAGACACCCACCCTCCCGAAACAGTTTTTGTATTTCTAGCCTTCAACAGATTATGTGTATATTATATAGGCATATAAATAAATTCAGTATAATTATTTTTTTTTAATTAAATAATGATTTATCGAATTTAATAATCAAATAAATTGGCATATTCTAATATATAATAAAATTTGTTATTAACTCTTTGTGGAATTTAAAACATGATTTATAATCATTTAAATTGACTTATTTTAATATATAATAATATTTGCTATAAAGTATTCGTGAGTTTTAAAATTAAAAAAACAATTAATAAATAAAAGATAATTGAAAAAAATGTAAGCAAACTTTTTTATTGAAATTTTCATCTATCAATAATTACTTTAATTAAGAAAAAGTCAATCAAAATGAATTTTGATAAGGTTCAGACCTAGCCTGACCGCTTTCTCATCCTCAAAACTTGTTAATAGAGTTGGTTTCATTAAAATCGTTAGAGCCGTTTACAAAATAAAAAAAATACAAATATATAAACTTACCTATATACAATTTTTGCTCGTTTAATAAGAGTAGATTTATTTATATCGAACAATGTATTTTTAAGAATAAATAAATAAAACAAATTTCAAACTATCAAAGAACCCAAATTTGTTCGATAAAGATTAATTAAAAAACCTACCAAATTTAAGTCGTGGTTAGATTGATTCCACGTCGAAAATATGGTTAATTATAAAGTTTGTTTAATCAAAATCGTTTGAGGGAAATATATAATTTTTTATTGGCACTCCTGTGAATAATTTAATACTTTAATTAAGGAAAAACTTATCAAACTAAAGTTGCCCGAAGATGAGACCGCGTAAGATCGATTTCTCGTCACCAAAAACCCTTAATCCGTGATTTTCATCGAAATTGTTAGAATATTTATATATAATCGGTTTCTAACGATTCGATGAAAATCACGGATTAAAGGTTTTTGATGACGAGAAATCGATCTCTCGAGGTCTCATCTTTCAGGCAACTTTAATTAGATAAGTTCTTAATTAAAGTAATTATTCACGGTTTCTCGAAAACGATTATATAGGTACACCTATCAGGGGCGGGCGGTGATTTTTCAACCAAGGGATGCTGTCTAAAAAAGAACTCTTTATTTTATACTTTACTCCTTTTGAAAAATTCTATCGATATTATAGTATTTTTCATTTCAAATTTACCATTAGATTTTTTTCAATTGATACTATAGACCAGGGGTGGCCACTAACCTTAACTTTGGGAGCCGCAAATTTATAAAACTGTTTCAAAGGGAGCCACATTGTTTGGAGATAAATTAATGGTTTATTAAAAAAAGACACATTTTTTTATTTTATAAAATATAAATGAAGTAACATTTATTTTTTGCTCTACTTACTTATAACATTACAAATTAATTTAATTTTTGTATTATTATTTTTTTAATTTAATTATTATACAGGGTGGGGCATAAAGATCTACCACATTTTGAAGAGATATAAAAAATGAAAAAATTTAACTATAAAAAACTAAATATATTTTTGAAAATAAAATAAATGAAATTTTTTTTAATGTATTTTAAATATTATCAGACAAAAAAAGGGGGGGGGGGAGTAAAAAAAATTATAGCCCTTTTTGACCAAACTCAACCAAATTTTGTATACATATTCTGTGGATCCCCGAGAAGGCTAGAAATGCAAAAACTAACCAAATTTTGTATACATAGTTTGGTCGAAAGGACTAGAATTTTCATTTTTGACACTCCCCCCATTTTTGGTGGTTAGTTTTTGCATTTCTAGACTTCTTTAGGGCCCACAGAATATGTATACAAAATTTGGTTGATTTTGGTCGAAAGGGCTAGAATTTTCATTTTTGACCCTCCCCCCATTTTGGGTGGTTAGTTTTTGCATTTCTAGTCTTTTTGGGGCTCACAGAATATGTATACAAAATTTGGTTGAGTTTGGTCGAAAGGGCTAGAATTTTCATTTTTTACCCCCCCCCCCTTTTTTTTTGTCTGATAATGTTTATAATACATTAAAAAAATATATATTTTATGTTCTTTTCAAAAATATATTCAGTTTCTTCCTAGTTAAATTTTTTCATTTTTTTATACCTCTTCAAAATGTGGTAGATCTTTATGCCCCACCCTGTACTTTTTAAAATCAGTATTATTCAAGGGGTTTTTGGCATTGAACGATCAATTTTTCATTCCGGCCAAAGTAATGGTTCAAAAAATTTTAAACTCTGTAGACTTTATCCTTATAATAGTAGCTATCCCTCAGAATTTTTACAGATTTTCAGCTATCATAAATTTGGAGTTACAGCTAGATAAAATACTGATATATCTTAGTGTTACTGAGTTATTATAAAGATAAAGTCTACAAAGTTTCAAATTTTTTGAACCATTACTTTGGCCGGAATGAAAAATTGATCTTTCAATGGTTAAAAACATGGGGTATTTAGATGAAAAACTTACATCGTTGGGGACAAAGGTTATAATTGAGATAGAACTTGAATCTTGGGGGATATTTTTATTTATTTATTTCGAGCCATATGAGCCCCTGTCAGCGTAAAGAATTCGAAAATACCCAAAATACGAACCACCCTAATACCTACAGTAAATTCCCGATTATCGGCACGGGTAATCGAAAAACACGGATAATCCGAACTATAATTATTTATTTCTAAAATACAACATATTATACATTTCTAAAGTAGACAATTATTTTAACATGTTTAATGCTCATTATTATTAAGAAAATCTGTGAATTTGGTTTGTTTGCAGGAATCTTTTAATGATTTTTACTTTATCCAATGCAAAGCATGGGTAAAGTATTGCAATCGCTCTCGGGGCAAGCGTGGCTTCAAAGGGTCCTCAGGTAAAGACTACGGAACCCATGGACTCAATTAAAGTCACAAATTGTAGTATTCATATAGGTTGAATTTTAACACGTGACGGTTTTGTCAAAAATTACATGGGGTCTCGTCGAGAGGCCAAAAAGGGCGATTTTTTCATTTAGTGCGTGCGTATGGATGGATGTATGGATGGATGTATGTATGTATGGATGTTATCGCTTTTTTGGCCCACGATTTTTTCCACACCGTTGCACCGATTGAAATGAAATTGAAAACCTACCATTAGTTTAACAAAATGAAGCGCTGATTAGTTTTTGGTACATATCGGCCCACAAACATTAGTACTTTATTTCGGTACTTTTTTATTTTTTTCTAAATATTTTGAAAATGACTTAACCAATTTTGATGAAATTTAATATCCTAATTAAGTACCTTGGGGACCACAAAAAAGGTTAAATAAAGTTTTTAGTAAAATTATATTTTAAAGTACTTTACTCTAAAGTAAGATAGTACTTTTAAAAAAATTTTAAATTTATTCATTTGATCGTTTTAATATACCTCATTTAACCTAACTTAAGTAAGAATGGATAGGCTTCTCTCTGTGAAATGCTAAAAATTTGGGAGGAATTTTTATGAGTAACCATAGCAACTGCGTTGTTTTCTTATCCGTTACCTTTGCTGAAGACAGAGAAATCGATTTTAAACCAAAAATAGCGATTGATTCTCATCTAGTACTTGAGGAATAATCATTCTATATTGGATTTTTGACGTTTCGGTTTTTATTAGTAACCATTGCTGAAGACATAGAGAAATCGATTTTAAACCAAAAATAGCGATTGATTCTCATCTAGTTCTTTGAGGAATAATCATTCTATATTGGATTTTTGACGTTTCGGTTTTTATTAGTAACCATTGTTGAAGACATAGAGAAATCGACTTTAAACCAAAAATAGCGATTGATTCTCATCTAGTACTTGAGGAATAATCATTCTATATTGGATTTTTGACGTTTCGGTTTTTATTAGTAACCATTGCTGAAGACATAGAGAAATCGACTTTAAACCAAAAATAGCGATTGATTCTCATCTAGTACTTGAGGAATAATCATTCTATATTGGATTTTTGACGTTTCGGTTTTTATTAGTAACCATTGCTGAAGACATGGAGGAATCGACTTAAAATCAAAAATAGCGATTGATTCTCATCTAATACTTGAGAAATAATCCATTCTATATTGGATTTTTGACGTTTCGGTTTTTATTAGTAACCATTGCTGAAGACATAGAGAAATCGACTTTAAACCAAAAATAGCGATTGATTCTCATCTAGTACTTGAGGAATAATCATTCTATATTGGATTTTGACGTTTCGGTTTTTATTAGTAACCATTGCTGAAGACATGGAGGAATCGACTTAAAATAAAAAATAGCGATTGATTCTCATCTAATACTTGAGAAATATCCATTCTATATTGGATTTTTGACGTTTCGGTTTTTATTAGTAACCATTCCTGAAGACATAGAGAAATCAACTTTAAACCAAAAATAGCGATTGATTCTCATCTAGTACTTGAGGAATAATCATTCTATATTGGATTTTTGACGTTTCGTTTTTATTGGTAACCATTGCTGAAGACATAGATGAATCGACTTAAAATCAAAAATAGCGATTGATTCTCATCTTGAGTTGTTTGCCATAAAAGAATTTAGTCTTTTTGATTTTAAGTCGATTCTTCTACATTTTAAGTAGAGGTTTCCATTAATAGTCAAAACATCAAAAATGGAATTCAATAAGGTTATTCCTCTAGTATTAGATAAGAATCGATCGTTATTTTTGATTTTAAGTCGTTTCCTCCATGTCTTCAGCAATGGTTACCAATAATAATCGAAACGTCAAAAACCTAATGTAGAATTGTTATTCCTCAAGTATTAGATGAGAATCGATGGCTATTTTTGATTTTAAGTCGATTCCTCTATGTCTTCAGCAATGGTTACCAATAAAAACCGAAACGTCAAAAATCCAATGTAGAATGGTTATTCCTCGACTCTTAAATGAGAATTATTTTTGAATTAATTTCAATATGAACTACAAATTGCAAGTGATATCTGATTAATAATAAAGAAACAAACATATTAATATTTCAAATGAATTTGGATAAAGTTTAGCAACGATCCGTTGCAGTTTATTTAATATCAGTTCGAATTTTTGTAAGAGCTATTATGTCGTTATAGTACTCGAATTCCCATTGGTCGATGTACTCCAACAAAGTGTCAACAGAATTCAGGGCCGTGTGACTAATGCGATTGATATTTTTTTTTTTTTTAATTAAATTCATGCACGGATTAATCGGGAGTTTACTGTACCTAGACGATTTCAAACAATAAGGGCCAGTTTCATAAAAATAGGATGACCCTATGCTAGGGAACATCCTGGGGTTACCTCTCGAAATGTGTTTCATAAAAAAAACATAGGTGATCTCAAACTTAACCCCCTATATTTAACTCTCCGAAATTGATGGGTTAACCTTTATCCTGGGGATAATCCTATGTTTATTTACACTAGAAAAACATTTTATAGGTTAGAGATTCAAATCAAAAGAATTCAAAACTTATATTATATTATTTATTTTTATAATTTTATTATTATTATTATTATTATTTATAATATTAAATATAGCCAAATATACCTATATAAATGTTATATAGAATCATGGAACGAATAATGAAATATATGAATTTTAATTTATGTTAACACGGAACTAGAATAAAACAAAAGAATTCATTATATAGGTATATTTTTTAAAAGTAAATATCTAATAAATTAAATTAAAAAAATTTCAAACTAAAATCGAAGAAAGCAGATATTTCTAATAAAATAGCTAAATTTTTATATTTATTTCGTAGAATAAAATTAGATCGGAAACGATTGGAGTCAGCATTAAATTCTGATGCCAAATCATCCCATATTTTTACTTTATTTTTTCTTTAAATTAGCATCAGAATCTGAACGCTTAGATTCCAACACATCTTTATATTTATTAACGAGAAAAACAAGATGTTTCTCCTCTTCTATTGTGAAATTGGGAGTTCTTTTACGCTTAATTGAAGATTGGTTCTAAAATTTAATATCCACTTATTCAATACATTTCAAATTTTTAAAATTACATGATTTGTCTCAGTTTTGTTGTATCTATATATTTACTTTTTTACCAGTTTATTTTTATATGATTTTTTTTTGGCTTTTCGGCCCTTGTAGCCATAAGCCAATTTACGATACTATATATTTTTTAAATTTTGTCTCTACCCCGGGGGTCAGATTTTAGCCGAATGCCTCGAGTCGGATTCGAACCCGGGTCCACTTGGTTAGCAGGATGATACGCTACCGCCTAGCCTATCTGACCCCCCCCCATTTTTATATGATTAAATAGAAAAAAATTTTGATTGTTTTTAAATAATAAAAGAATACAAGACATTCATTCATTTGAATGAAATGAATAGAAAACAAAAAAAAAATTTAAACATAATTGTTTTTTTTTTCTAAAAATAACTAAAATCTAGGGAATTTGGCCATTGCCAACCTATTTTCCTAACCTTGACTCAGGGTGAGCTAACTCGACACTATTTTTAACCGACTTCAAAAAAGGAGGAGGTTCTCTATTCGACTGAATTTTTTTTTTTTTTTTTTTTTTTTGTGCCTATGTTACCTCATATCTCCGCCAATTCTCAACCGATTTTGAAAAATTTTTTTGCATTGGGTCCAGTCTAGCTTCCGATTGGTCCCATTTTTTTCGTATTTTTTTCATAGGTATTAGACCTTTTTTATTAGGTTTGTTTAGACCTAACCTCTTTGTTTATGAACCGATTTCGATGGTTCTTTTTTTATCCGAAAGGGGTGTCTTAGGGATGGTGTCATATTAATTTGGTCAAGTTCTGATGATATGATCACTATTAACAACATCACTAAAAAGAGAAAATAAAAATATTTTTAAGAAAAAAATAAAACCGACTTCAAAATTAAATGCAACAAATAAAATACACTAAAAGGTATAAAATAATTATTATCTTATTTAGTTACAACTAAACGACGAAATATTAACATGAAATTACTTTTTGAAGTTGGTGCCAAACATATACCTTTTATGAATCGCACTCGACGGATCTTACTTAGTACGTTTGGAGGGTATGCTCGCTTATAGGTATAGTTAGTTTGGCACCGACTTCAAAAAGTAATTTCATGTTAATATTTCGTCGTTTAGTTGTAACTAAACAAGATAATAATTATTTTATACCTTTTAGTGTATTTTATTTGTTGCATTTAATTTTTTGAAGTCGGTTTTTATTTTTTTCTTAAAAATTATTTTTTGTTTTATGAAATTCATATTGTTTGGAACTCTAGGATAACTCTCAACCTAGAGTTGAGTAAGCCGAGGATTATTTTTTTTTATGAAACTGGCCATAAGAGTGACATCCATACAGAATAAAAACGGTGAAACTTATAACCAGGAGCAGAGTATTTAGCACCAGCATAATATTTTACATTATTATTAGAAATCTGTCTTCAAAGATCTATGGAAGTAATTCCTCTGTTTTGTTTTTTCGTTTTATTTAACGTGAGATCCTTTTTTTTCTCGGGGGGGAGAATGATTTAGAGGATCAATTTTTCATCAAAGTTAAAGTAGAAACGTGAAGAAAATCATTTATGAGAGTTTTTATTATCTATTGATGTAATATGAAACGAGAGAGATGGATCAGAGTTGTGGATTTGGATGCTGGATAGCTCTATATATTTCTATTCTCCTAACGTAGCTGCAGGGTGGTCTCTGTTTGTGTCTGTGCGGGGGTGGAATTTGATATTTGAATCCATCTGTTCTGATTTTTTTTTATGATAATCATTTGGAATAAATTACTAAACATCAAATAACGAGCTTGTGGGTGTATATACCATATATCTATGTATACGGGAAAGAGATTTATTTTTCCATATAAATCATTTTTGTTAAGATTTTTTTGCCCCAAAGAACTTCTCTCTTTCTCTTTACTCTGATTTCAAAGAATTTAAAATCACCATTAGAGAATACTTTGAATTTCATTTCTATCTAAATTATCATTTTGAAATAATGTTAAGTCAGGACTTATTATTACGTTGCAGTAAAACCCCGTTTTTTAGTAAGAACGCGTTCTTACTAGTTAAAAAGAGTTTCATAATAAAATCATTTATAAAAAAAACTTAAAACATTCATTTAAAACCCGCTAACGTTTCGAGATAATTTCTCTCTTTATGAATTTTATTTTATTATCATTTTCTGATTCATTCGCCGGACGCTTTCTCTTAAGAGATGCATGCAAGGTATTATATTAAGTCACTATTAATAACATCACTAAAAAGAGAAAAATAATAATAATTTTTATAAAAAAAAATACAACTAACTTCAAAAAAACTCAATGCAAAAAATAAAATAATAAGAACTCAAAAATCAAATAAAATGCGCTAAAAGGTATAAAATAGTTATCTAATTTAGTTACAACTAAACGACGAAATATTAACATGAAATCACTTTTTGAAGTCGGTGCCAAAAATATTTATTTTATGAATCAAACTTGACGGATCTTACTTAGTAAGTTTGGCGGGTACGCTCGTATATATAGTTTGTTTAGCACCGACTTCAAAAAACGATTTCATGTTAATATTTCGTCGTTTAGTTGTAACTAAATTAGATAATTATTTTACACCTTTTAGTGCATTTTATTGATTTTGAGTTCTTATTATTTTATTTTTTGCATTTAGTATTTTGAAGTCAGTTTTATTTTTTTTATAAAAATTATTATCGTCCTTCAGTTATCGTATATAAAAGACGAAAAATAATACGGATTTTTGTATATTTTTGAAATAACAGACTTTAAATTTGTATATACAGTGCGGAAATCGTTTAACGTGAAAACGCTTTATATGAAAAATCGGTTAACACCAAATAATAATTCGGCCCAGACAAAATACTAGGTATTTTCATACATTATTTTTCTTTAAACACGAAACGAAATTCTCTCAACACGAAAAGATTTCGCTTCTCGGAATGAACAAAATATGTTATTTTCCAAAAAATCAATAAATTTTTATTTGTTTTTATAAAGGAAATTTAAAATTACATACTTTCATATATATGGTATATATTAAAGTTTATTAAGTTTTTATTAATATTTTTTTTTATGCACTGCGGTCCGGTCAGTTTCGTGTTATGCGATTTTCACTGTATATGAGTAGTTCAGAAGCTCATCCAATTCTAAGCCCAATTTTATTCATTTTCTTAAATTCTTAGCTAACCAATTAGATTTATTATTTGTGTGTGTACTAAACTCCTGGTTCTGGTTTTCATCAGTAGAGCCTTCTTTTTATTTCTTCTGAAATTGTTTTCTAATGAATTTGGGATTTAAAAAAACATATTTTTTTGGTTTATAGACTTAATTGGATTGGCCTCTGAACGGCTCATACATAGACGTATAGATATATATTATACCTATACTTAAATTTGTATAGGTTATTCCTAAGCAATATTTGAAAACATTTAGATTATTCCTAAAGAAAAATTCTAGCCTTGTACGCACCATACGCCTGAATATAGGCAATCAATTCGTCACCTCTTCTTCAAGGCTGCGTAAAATTTAGGCTCTACCAAAAACATCGTTCTTCCTTCTTTCAAAATAGTAAATATCGCCATTGTAAATGTCCTGAAATCAAATTTAACCATTTTGAAATGACTTGATTTTACAATTTTTTGACAACTTCAGGGGTTATTTACCCCTAAAACCGAATGGATTTGCCGAATAAGAATTTCACTTTTGGGGTGTGTGCTGATCACACTACAGTATGGGATATGTTATTTGCGTTCTGAAATAATCATTTAAAATGTTCAGTAATCCTCGGTCTGTAAATACCAGTCCGTCGCTGAAGAAAAATTTATCATATAAAAATGAGTGATTTCAATACTAGAGCCCCCGCCCGGCAAGGTAGAGATCACTTTTTCCTGCATAATAACAATTCTTGACCATACTGATGAGAATGATAAAGTTAAAAATAAAAAGTAAAAGTTCTAGTGATTTTCCCCGAAAAAGATCTCCAGTAGATGAATTTCCGTAAAGATGATTTCAAAATTTTAAGTTAATCAATGCAAAAAGTAAAACTAGAAAGAAGCAGCCTGAAATTTAATTAAATGTTGTTACTTTTTTTGACGGCATTTCAAATTAAAGTGAAACCCCTCAAATCCGAACTAATTGGGGCTGTGGCTTATAAAAAATAACAATGCCAACATATAGAATACAAAAATAGAAAATAGAAATAAACTATTAAGTTAGGTGCTTGCGAAGTTCTGCCTCGAATGCTTCAGGACGCCCCATCTTCCTTACGTTGAGTGGCAGTGAGTTCCAGACCTTGGTCGCCGTAACCTCAAAGGAGTCCGCCATCCTTCTGCTTCTACGTGGTGGACAGACCAGCGCGCGCGCACGTATTGACGGACCACAAGGCCAGCGTTATAATGTAGAATATATACATAATTGTTTTAGTGACTAAATAAATAAGTTTCTCTTTTTTGAGTTCGGATTTGAGGGGTTTCATTGTATTTATTTATTCCTTTTGCAGGATGATAAATCAATTAGCTTGCAATAGCAAAGTAGGAGAGTAATTGTTAAGAGATGAGATTGTTTTTCTTTTGATTTACTGGAAGGGAAACTGAATCAATCTCGAGCTATTGTTGTTTGGTGATCTGTTTCTCGGAGGGTCCATTTTCCACGGTGACAAATGCGAGGACAAAGTCGGTTCGAGGCAAGGCAGCCAGCCCGGTCTGATCTCGCAGAGTGCTTGGGATTTGTGTTTCGCATCCGCCTGCTTTTCCACCCTCCAGGCACTCGCTTTCAACCCCCAACATCCAACCCCATCGTCACCCCATCTTGTCGCCTCATTTACCTGATTGTGCATTCGTAATCAAACGCTCAGAGAGAGAGATAGACCTATTTTGCTAATTGCTTTATCTTGACGGAAAAACATTCAGGAAATCTCTCTCTCTCTCTCTCTCACTCTTCTATTTGATAATCAATCAATGTCGCCTGACAAAACTTCCTTTCATAAATAAATTACTTCATTTTTGATGTTGAACATTTAAGAGTAATCTGAATTTTCATTCTTGTTCGATCATCCGAATTTAACTAATTAATATGCTTTTTGAAGAATATCGATTTTTGTTATTCTTAAAATAATAAGGTAAATTGAATATATTTGATTTTTTTAATAAAATATAATTCAATTTTTTTCATTATTAAGCATAGCTTTAGAAATGTATGAATAAGATAGCAAGCGAAAACAGTTCTCTAAAATACACCATATATTTGAATTTAAAAGTAGAATGATATACTCCTGAGGGGATGAATTCCCTCTGATATCGCAATATAAAAATATTTCTACTAAAATCCTAGATTTTGTCTAAAAATTAAATTCTTTCTCTATTAGGGCCAGTTGTATGTAGGTTGGTAAAATCTTCTGTAAAAGTTGACAAAGGGTAAAACCTTAGAAATCACCTTGTGCCCGGCCGGATGGCCATTGGCCAATCAGATGACTAGTACTTTCATCTGATTGACCATCTCGCTGGCATAAGGTGAATTCTAAGTTTTACTCTTTGTCAACTTTTACAAAGACCTTACCAACCGACATACAACTGAGTCCTTATAATGATATACCTAGTTGAAAAAAATAAAGAATTGTGTAATAAAATTTGGAAATAATACCAAAACTTGTCTTAACCTTTACGACCTATAGCAAATTCGACACTTCAAGCTGGTAACATACCTACTCCTTTGAATTTAAAAAATCTTCTTTTCTTTCACGGAGACGTGCTAAATAACATTTTTTATTATTATTTTTTTTTCTTAGTCTGTATGTTCTTTAAAAATTAAACCGAAAATTAAAAGATTTTTTGTATTTTTTAGAAATATAAATATTGTTGCTCAAGAACCATTTTTCTAGGACTTTCTGTTGTTGAATTTTTTTTTAATGATATTGATGTGAGGAGTTAGTTTTGAAGGTTAAACTCTAATAGGTTATTTTTGACTCCTGTGTCATGAAAATAAGAAGAGGAAAAAATTTTAGTGACTGGATCGGAGTCAAAGTTATCTGTAGATATAGGTTTTAATAAAATGAGAGGTTGTAGGTTGTGGGAAAGATGGTAGCAGGAAGAGAGAGACTTCCACTTATATGAATACATGAATTGGTAGAAGTGTTTGTTCGGTTTCTATCTATTCGTAATTTGACAGCAAAGGGATGTTGAGCGTCAGAAAACGGAACGTTTCGTGCAACTGAGGCTTTCGGAGATTTATTAACTTTAAATTGTCAGAAACAACACAATGATAATAGTATTTATAATACAGGATAAGGTAGGGGACGGTTCTGTGATAGACCAGTGAATCGAGTAAGCTAAATTAGGCCGGATCTTATAATATTAGGTTGATGCATAATTATGGAACACTTGTATTGGCGCGTTTTTCTTTAGACAATTTTTTTTTTTTTTTTTTTTTTTTATAAATACAATCTTCTCTATTTATAGTTAATAAAAATGCGTGTCGAAAACCATATTCATATTCGTCATATTATGGTCTACCACTACGAGAAAGGACGGAAGGCAGCACAGTCATTTCGCGATCTCAACAAACTTTTTGGCGAAGGAACAATTACTGATAGTGTAGTTCGGAAGTGGTTTGCCGGTTTCAAATTAGGTGACTACTAGTTTGGCCGACTTCAAAAAGTAATTTCATGTTAATATTTCGTCGTTTAGTTGTAACTAAATAAGATAATTATTTTATACCTTTTAGTGGATTTTATTTTATTTTTAAGTTATTATTATTTTATTTGTTGTATTTAAGTTTTTTGAAGTCGGTTTTATTTTATTTTTTTATAAGAATTATTATTATTTTTCTCTTTTAGTGATGTTATTAATAGTGATTTAATATAATACCTGCATGCATCTCGTAAGAGAAAGCGTCGGGCGAATGAATCAGAAAATATTAATAAAATTCAATTCATCAATATAAAAATTCTCTTGAAACGTTTGCGGGTTTTAAATGAATGTTATAAGATTTTTTTATAAAAGATTTTATTTATCATAATTTCGATTATTTGCTCATAAGAATTGAATTTACGTTATTTCGTCAGTTGATCATATAATCAGAACTTGACCAAATTAATATGGCACCATCCCTAAGATACCCGCTTTCCAATAAAAATAGAATCATCGGAATCGGTTCATAAACAAATAAGTTAGGCCTGAACAAACCTAACAAAAATGGTCTAATACCAATAAAAAAAACGGGAACAATCGGAAGCTAGACTGAACCCAATGCAAAAAAAGTATCAAAATCGGTTCACAATTGACGGAGATATGAGGTAACATAGAAACACAAAAAAAAATTCAGTCGAATAGAGAACCTCCTCCTTTTTTGAAGTCGACTAAAAAATACTTGGAAATAATTATGCTATTCGTTTGTGACATTTACAAACAGAAATAACCAAAAAACAAAAATTTGAAAATTTTGAATCAAGTTAACTAACACTCCGACTGACAGACATATTTTGCTAACCTGGGTTATTGAGTTAAATTAGATTTTATTTTGGTGTTTAATTGCAATTTATTTTTTATTTTTTTTTTCATTCCTTGATTTTGGAATTTATTGATTTGTTGCTGAATTTAATTAACCCACCTCTCATATTCTCATTTCACCTTGTACGTTCAATTGAATGTTATTCAGGACAGATCCATTTGGAAACAGTTGCCAAGCAAGAGAGAATAATACATTGAAGAAGTTCATAACACAAGAATGGTACATGGATCTCATTTCATCATTCCACCGCTCTATGTAATCAATCATGACATCCGAAGGTTACACCATTTTTATCTTGCTCTCTCTCTTTTTAATTTAATTAAGAAGATATCGAGAACACCTGATGAGCTCAATTGGACAAGACATCATTAGTTTATTAAAAGGTTTTCTTAAATTATAATCCTTAAATGAAATTACTTAATACACTCAAAAAACAAAAATATTTTCCTTATCTTCATCTTCGATTTACTTAGATGAGTATAAAATTATAGGGCTTCCCTCCAAATGAATGTCATGTTCTTTATTTTCTCTATGTTTTATAAAAATAAGCTGACGTGTTCTGATGTGGCCATCCACTTGACTTTACCATACAACCTTCACTTATATTTAATATTTAATAAAATTATTTATAATCAAATAGGGGACCACTTTAGGTTAGTTTTTGCATTTTTAGACTCTTGTGGGCCCAATAATTATGTATGCAAAATTTGGATGAGTTTGGTACAAGAGCCTATATTTTCATTTTTTGACCCTTAACCCCCTTCCCATTTTTGGCGGTTAGTTTTTGCATTTTTAGATTACTGTGGGCCCACTGATTATGTATAGAAAATTTGTTTGAGTTTGGTAAATGGCCAAGATTTTCATTTTTTGACCCTAAACCCCCCCCCCCCCATTTTGGCTGGTTAGTTTTTACATTTTTATGGTTCTGAGGTCCCACTGATTATATAAACAAAATTTGATTTAGTTTGGTAAATGGCCAAGATTTTAATTTTTTGACCCTACACCCCTCCCCCCCCATTTTGGGCGGTTAGTTTTTGCATTTTTAGACTTTTGGGGTTCCGCTGATTATGTATACAAAATTTGGTTGAGTTTGCTCAAATGGCCTAGATTTTTAATTTTTAGCCCCCTCTCCACCCACACTGGGTCGATATGCACCAAAATCTAATCAGCTCTTAATCTTAATATTAAATTGTTAAACAAAATATTTCTTTAAGAATTTTTTTTAAAAGTACCTACCTATACAGAACAAAACAGTTGAATGATAATAATTAAAAAATTCTATGACACTAATTACTTATATGTTATAAAAACGCAAATATTTACAAATCGGGCTATTTTTCTACTTTATTTCCACTAAAGCGATTGTTTTTTTTATAATAAAAGTCCAAAATTTCTAAAAGTACATCGAAAATTGGTGCAAGAAATTGATTTTGAGGATAAAATTGATGTTTTCGAGCGAGCTAAAATTCACCAAAAAAAAGTTTATGTGATTAGTCATAAAAAATTTATTTATTGTTTATTTTTAAGAAATGTATTATAAATGAATAAACCTCAAAATAAAATATTTTTAATATTCGTATATTAGATGTTTAATTATAATGATTACTACTATAAAACAAAAATGGCGTCATATCGGACGGGGGCCTAGGGCGCTCGCGAACCTAAATCCGCCGCTGCTCTCAAAGGAATCATAGACTCAGCTTTTTTAATAAAAAGTCAGATTTATTCTTGTTTATTTATTTATTTATTTATTGGTCGTTTTATCATTTAGCTTAAGCTATCGCTCCACATGGAATACAATCAGAATATTTTGGAGATTATTCTTAACGCGACCTGAGATTTATATTCCCGAAAACAGCTTTTTAAATTTTATTTTTTCTTCAGTCTCAAGTGTATTTAAAAGATCCACTCACTCGAGAGAAGTTCCTAACTTCCCAAAGACTCAATTCGACAATAGATAAGAAACTCTAAGCTGAGATCTTTTAATCTAATAAAAGAACAATTTTCTAAACAAATGTATAAATAGTACTTTCAAACTTAAGTGGGTGAGTTAAAAAAGCCCTTAATCGAGGAATTTTGCTGTTATTTATGAGAAACCCAAAAGAAATTCCACGTAATAAAGGAGCTACGATTTTTCTAGGGGTGGCAATGAGTTTTGTAGGGACTATGTATCTAACTTTTCATTTAAATTTCACCATTACTGCCTAACCCTTTGAGGTACATATATTTATATAATAAGCTTTATTAAGGAAGATTTAATTTACAAAAGAAAAGTTTATATAGATGAAATGTCTAAAATTAATAGTTTACGAGTTAAAAGATATTCCAATATTGAAGAGTGAATAATGGACTTGAATCATTAACAAATAATGTGCGATACATCCTCTCGATATAACAGATCAAAAGAATTATAAATTAGAATCGATCTTATTTTATCGATTTCATCTATGTGGAGGTTCACAGTAACTTTTTAATATGAGAAAATAGCATTTCGATTATGAATTTTGAAGTTTAAAAGAAATTGTATGAAAAGATTCAATTTCTTCTCTTCGGGAGACGAATCAACTAGAAGTGGCAAAAAGTTTTATTTTTTTCATTACATTTATGTTCAAATCTAAAGAAATTTCATATCTGTGTGTTATTATCATTTATCTTTTATATCAAATAATTATTATTAAGAAATTTGCATTTTAAAGGGTAGTTTATTTAAAGTCAAATTTGAAAAAATGCTAATAACTCGGTTGAAATAATTTTTAAAAATATAAAATCAATTAGATATTATAGAATAATTAATTATTAATAATGTAATTCAATTTTTAACGAAATCGATTCAGTACTTTTTGAGAAAATGGTCAAAAACCCTGAAAACCATCTATGAAAGGCCGTTTTAGAAACATTTTAAAATTCACCTCCATGTCACAAGTCAATATTTCGTTTCATATCACTTTTTAAACTTTTTTTCAAAGGTATCTCCTGCTTTCAAAAAACATCGTTTTTTGATGGATCAGATGGTTTTTGACGATTTTCTTAAAAAGTACTTATTCGATTCCGTTCGGAATTAAATTAAATTATTAATAAATAATTGTTTTATAATATTTAAGTAGTTTCATATTCTTAAAAATTATTTCAACTGAGTTATTAGCGTTTTTTTCAAATTGGACTTAAAATAAACTACCTTTTAAAATGCAAATTTTCTAATAATAATTATTTGATATAAGAGATAAATGACAATAACACACAGATATGAAATTTCAATAGATTTGAACATAAATCTAATGAGAAAAAAATAAAACTTTTTACCACTTCTAGTTGATTCGCGGAGAAGAAATTGAATCTTTTCATACAATTTCGTTTTAACTTCAAAATTCATAATCAAAATGCCATATTCTTTTATTAAAAAGTTACTATGAACCTCAAGATAGATTAAATCGATAAAAATATGATCAAATTCTTTCTCATTTTTATTTCTTTTTGGTCTGTTATATTGAGAGCATGTCTCCCTCTATCCAACACCTTATTTCAACCGTTTATTTTGAAAGTGGCCTAAGTTCATTATTTGTTATTTTGAGATATTTGTATTTATATTTTTATAAATACATATATTTATATGTATTTTGATGTATTTATTTTGACGAATTCATGATGATATTGTACTCCTTTGGCTATGATTTTATAAATCTGAAAAGAAGATATCTATGTCTAACAAAATCTGACATTAACTCATTTTTTTCAAAATTGGAGCTAGGCCACTTTCAAAATAAACGGCTCATTTGTTATTTATTCAAGTCCGAATGGATTCACTCTACATACAATATTGGAATATCTTTTTTATCTCGTAAACTATTGATTTTAGAATTTTCACTCATGAACTTTCCTGTTGGAAATAAATTATCCTTAATAAAGCTCATTATATAAATTTCAAAGGGTTAGGCAGTAATGGTGAAATTTATACGGAAAGTTAGATAAATACTCATTGCCTCTCCTAGAAAAATAGAGACCCATCGCGCATGGATCAGAAACTCAACCAATATTATAAATCCGCAGAGTAGGTGTATGTGGAGGAAGAAAGAAGCTCATTTGGAGAATGTTTGCTTTCACTGGAATTCGTTAACAAGGATTAAATGCAGCCTCAGTCAGTTAGTCTAAGTCTAGTCAGCCTAATTAGGCTCTATATCACATCACGAGAGGTTTCAATTAATAATTAATTTACCAATTTATTAAAAGATAAAGCTTAGCAAGTCTATTTAATTTTAACACGGTTTAATATATAATTATAATCTCTGAACGTCTCAATCTATGCTTTTCTGGCAACGTTGATTACCTCGAACGTATTGATTAATCTTTTCTTGAAAATCATTTTAATTGGTAATTTAATTGGCATTTAATTGTGATTTTCTTTCATGTATTTCGGTAAATGGATACATCTAAATTATTCTTTTGTATTCATAAATAACAGTACTTTTAGTTAAGGTTGACTTGCATTTTAGAAGAAATGATATCTAAGAATTAATTTAATCACCTAGAACCAACACCAAATTCCTTAAAAATTAGAGATATCTTCAGGGATTAGGTCTAATTCAATGGTAAAATTATTCTAATCAAATTAGTAAGATACCTTAAACTTCAAACGACCCTTGATAAATTAATCATTAGATTCGAAATGACAATTTATACTAGAATATTAGCAAGTAGTTTTAGAATCCCAGAGAATTACCTTCTCCTTAAGTAACTTCTATATTTAGAAAATGAAAACCACTAGTTGGACTGGATTGTGCTTCCAGGCCTTAATTTTTGAGGAAAAAAAATTGTACCTTTTATTTAGCTAAGTGTCAATGTAATATATTCTAAACCGGTATAACCGATAAGAAATGGTCCTCCACATTATTTCCTTTCGGAGACCGACACACGACTGAACAGAACATGGTTCTATTCCTGTGTAGGGTCATATGAGAATAAGCCGCGTCATTTTTTTTTTAACTTCACTGATCTTTTAGGACCTGGGTTTTAAACATGTCTGTCAAATTTAGATTTTAATATTATATTAGAGATAGAAAAATGTACTGGTAATGATTTTATATCTTCTCTATTTGAATCATAATAAGAATTTTTTGACAGCTTATACTGATTGATAAATGTAAATAGGATTGAAGTGCCGAAACATCGACTAAATGAGCTTAATAAATAGGCTCCATACCTGTCTGACTTTTAGATATTCTTTCTTAACTTATTAACAAATAAATACACCATAACAATAATAATAATTGTCAAAAGAGTTTTTAAAAATTGATTGGGAGTGAGATTTTTTACTTTATTTTGTTTTATGTCTTGTAAACTACTGGTGTTTTACAAATAAAATAAAAATTAAAGTAACATTTTTAATTAAATTTTTTTGAGTTTTGTTTTAATGCTCGGATTTAGTAAATTTGGAGTTGATGTCCGATTTTAATCTTGTTGCATCACTCGTTTTGCCAGAGATGGATTCTTCCACCTTTTTAGTGTATTTCCTCTGCCTTAGCTGATTGCAGCTGATGAGTCCCTTATCAGCTCTTGACATCTATTAGGTTGTTATTTTCAATTTTGGAGTTTAAAATTTTTGATATTTTCAATTCTCTATTGTTGGTATCTTGTTGAGGTTTTCTTAAGAGTTTTTTTTTTTAATTTCGGGGTTAGTTCGGTTTTGACTTCAGTAGTTGGCCTATAATAAGTGCTAGTTCTGAGTCTATGGCGGTGGAAAAGAATGGCTCTAGAATTGATAATCTGTGTGGGTGCGTATTTTAATCATTTGTTCAGGATATTCATTTCGATAGGATCGAATTGGGTGTCAGACGAGATTAACAACTCTAGGGTGGAATTTATTAATTGAATTAATTTGTAGGGTTGTTTTTTGAAATTGATTAGGAGTTATGTGAGGTGAGATTTTTTAGTTTATTTTGTTTTATGTTGGCTAAATGAAGTCTTAGATGGAAGATAATAATTCTTAGTATTAGGTTGATGCATAATTATGGAACGTTTTTAAAAATATTTTTATTCATCAAAAACAATAATAAAATTTAAGAAAAACATGTTTAAATGATTATTCGAGAACGTATTCACCATCTACTTCAATAACTGCTTCCAATTTGCTTGGCAGTCGGTCGATTCCACGGGCGAAGAAGTCACGATTCTTGGAGGCAATCCACGCTTTGACATCGGCCACTAATTCATCCAAATCGTCGTAGATCTTAGTCTTTTGCTAGTTTTTAAAAGGGCGGTTGATGTGATAGTCCGTCGGTCGGTGAGTACAGCTGATGTGGGAGTAGATCCCAGCCCTTATTGGCGATGAATTCGACGACCCGGCTCTCAAAATGTGGACGTGCGTTATCGTGATGGAACACGATGTGGTTCTTTTTGCGCGGTCTTTTCTAAAACTCGCAATGCTATCCGGCCTTGATGTTGTCGCAGAGTTCGTGGGGGACCCATCCAGCCAATGTCCATACCTTGCCAAGCTTTGTGAGGCGTCGAACAATCGTTGATTGGTCGACATTGAAGTCTGCAGCCAGCATTCGTGTTGTAAGGCTTTCATCCTCTTCCACGGCTGTCAAGTGCCTTATCATCAAAATCCGATGGCCGACATCTTCCTTCTTTATCCTCAAAACTAGTGTCACCTGATTTGAAACGAGTGACAAACCACTTCCATACTGCACTATCAGTGATTATTCCTTCGCCAAAAAGTTCGTTGAGATCGCGAAATGACTGTGCTGTCTTCCATCGTTTCTCGTAGTGGTAGAGCATAATATGACGAGTATGGAATATGGTTTTCGACAAGTATTTTTATTAACTATATGGTAAATAGAGAAGATTGTGCCAGGTAGACGTCGCTGGAGTGTCGGTGGAGAGGGCTAAAAATTAAAAATCTAGGCCATTTGAGCAAACTCAACCAAATTTTGTATACATAATCAGTGATACTCTCAAAAACTCTAAAAATGCAAAAACTAACCGCCCAAAATGGGGGATGTAGGGTCAAAAAATGAAAATCTTGGCCATTTACCAAACTCAACCAAATTTTGTTTACATAATCGGTGGACCTCAGAAACATAAAAATGTAAAACTAACCACCCAAAATGGGGGGGGGGGGGTTAGGTCAAAAAATGAAAATCTAGGCCCTAGTACCAAACTCAACCAAATTTTGTATACACAATCAGTGGGCCCACAGTAATCTAAAAATGCAAAAACTAACCCCCCACCCCTACATGATTATAAATAATTTTATTAAATATTAAATATAAGTGAGGGCCAAGGTTGTATTGTAAAGTCAAGTGGATGGCCACATCAGGAACACGTCAGCATATTTTTCTTTACGTTTCAGAGATTTAGAAAGCATATAAGTGATAAGGATAAAAATGATTTGAGTTATTTCAGTACTTAATCAGCCTTCCGAGGGAAGATTAATCCCCCCCTCTTAAATAAAACTCAAAATACTATATTTTATATAATTACAAGATCCATTCCTGTTTTATCTTTCCTTTGTTTTAGTCTTACACATAATTTTCTAGATGAAATGACAAGAGGGCGTGTGATTAGGTTCTCATTAAAATTATTCTATCTCATTTTCGAGGTTTGTTAAAAAAAATACTTTTAAAAAGTTCTGATCAATTATATTCAAGAATTTTCAACTAGCGAACATGACAAGATGATACTTCAAGTGATTGTAGAATGCCTTGAGAAGCGATAGTCCTCCAAAGAAGAGGACGAAATTGAAGAACACTTCCAGAATTGAAGTGACAATTGGATCTCTACGTGAGAGAATTAGACTTGAAGAAACAGCCATCATGACGAGAAATCGATTCAGACTTCCAAGCCTTTATTTACTAGCAACCCGAACCTGAGATTTTTTGTTAGTTTAACCAACTCAACTCAATAGATGGCTGGCTATCTAATGCAGTGTTTCACAACCTTTTTGGTTCAAGTGGCAGATAAAAGCATCTACAGACTTTTGGTGTTTGATTAATATTTATACCGGTATAGTCGATATATAAACGAAAGAGAATCTTATACCAGCTTATTTAAATTAAATTTACTCAGTGCACTCAGAGTGAAAAGTCTATGGGACGGGCTGCAGTATTGCAGTATTTTTTGTAAACAACTCAAGCTTGAGTTGTTTGCCATAAAAGAATTTAGTCTTTTTGATTTTAAGTCGATTCTTCCACTTTTTCAGTAGAGGTGGCCATTAATAGTCAAAATATCAAAAAGGGAAAGCAATAAGACTATTCTTCTAGTATTAGATAAGAATTGATCGCTATTTTTTATTTTAAGTCGATTCCTCCATGTTTTCAGCAATGGTTACTTAATAATAACCGAAATGTCAAAAATCCGATGTAGAATGGTTATTCCTCGACTATTAAATGAGAATCGATCATTATTTTTGAATTAAAGTCAACATGGACTGCAAATAGCAAGTGATATCTGATTAATAATAAAGGAATAAAAATATTAATATTTCAAATGAATTTGGATAAAGTTTAGCAACCATTCGTTGCAGTTTATTTATTATAGGCTCATTTTACAGTAAATTTCAATTTTCTTGTTTTATTTAGTTTTAATTCTTAACCCCTCCCTCCCTCCCTAAATTTTTGGTTGGATTTCAACCAAAATCTTTCAGCTTTTTATTCTTAATGCACAAATACTAGAAATTTCGTTTTGATATTCAAACTAGTTTTTGAACTAGTGTGTCCAAATTTGATAACGTACTTACTAACAGACATTTTGACAAAATAATTATTATCTCGAAAAATATAATTTTTTCGATGTTCACTTATTAGGGATTTTTTGTAGACCGAATGGCGTGGTTTCGTCTAATTTTTTTAATCAAAATAGTTTCAGACGTTTTTTGAGATATTTAAAAAAAGAAGCAGAAAACCCACTTTTTTCATGCACGAATATAATACTTGGTCCTGTATGGTAAAATAATAAAAGTGGATAGCTATTAAAAGAAGCTTTTCTGGACATTATTTGTTTATATGAACTTTTTATTTTTATTTTGACCCATATAACCATCTCCCTGAATTATTTTCGAGCATTACAGATACACTCTGTATAGTTTACGAGCTACAAATGCTCTCATAGACGGACAGACATTCACTAAAAAGACTAAAAGTTCTAGTTTTACTTTGGAAGAAAATGCTAAAAAATTCAGACTTGATTTTTCTTGAATTGGGTTTACGATTTTCGAAATATCACTTCAAGAGATAAAACATTGTATTCAGAAGACTTAGAAATAAATATATGTGCACTCTATTGAAAATTTTTATCATAACATTAAGTGGAAGAAAAAATGAATATCGAAAAATAAAGTTTTTTATCTTCTTCAACTTATGATATATTTATGACTGTAACTACACGTATGTTTGAAAGTTTTTCATAATGTCACAGCCAAATGTTTCATGACAAAAAGTGTGATAAATTGTTAAGATTATCATTGTATGCCAAAAGAAGAATGTTATTTAAATAAAGAACATTTTTTATTGCATGGAATCGATAGAAAAAACATTTCAATCGCTTCTCAGTTGCCAATAAAGGCGGATCTCGAAAGTAGGGCTCTGCCTATGTAATGCAAAAAAGAATAAATCTGAGGGGCTCTGAAGTTGAGGTTGCTTGTATTATGTGACCTGTTTGAGTCAATTTTAATTCACTAGTGAAATAAAACAGATCTTGCAAGTCCTTGAGAGTGGCAATAGGGGTCCTGGGGATCCGGGAAAGCAATATATATTCGATATCCCCGGTATCTATCAAGGGGCTCAAGGTCCCATTTCGCAAGAGAGAAGGTGAACAAGGGAAAGGGCGACACAATCCGCCTAATTGGAATTGATCTTTTTGTCATTACCAACAACAAATGAGAAGTTATCGCTCGGAACGTGTTACACTTTACAAACTAGAAGTACTGAGATATATATTTACTAATCGATAATAAATATAAATATAAGTAGGATTTATCATGAACTTTTTCAAAATAAAAAAAATATGCCTCTAAATTGCGATTCGGGCAGAGGGTTCCGTAACTAATATATATATATATATATATGTTGCAGTAAAAAACCATTAGTAAGAATAGATTCTTACTAGTTAAAACGCGTTTCTCTGAATACTTTGTGGCAACTAGAATTTACTGATATTGATTGAGTTTGGTCCATAATTTTAGAACAGGGTTGTCCAACCTGCGGCCCGCAGGCCGAAGACTGCTATCAATGTGCCCCAACAAATTTACAAACTTTATGAGATTGCGATTAAAAATACCAGTGATATTATTAAAAATAGAATAATTTTAAATTGTTTTAAATTTTATGCGTAATTAATTTTTGAATTTAACACATTATTTAGCAATGAGGTATTCATAAAATGATTCTTAAATAATTTTATTTATTCAAGTAATTATTTTCAAGTATGAAGTATCCAAATATTGAAGCTACATTCAAAATATTTGAAGAACCACTTGAGAACTCATTTAGAATTCTTTTGAATCAAATATCGACAGATTAATGTCTCACAAACAATGACAAACATCTCAATATAATTTTATGTTGATGACTTGTCTTTAATTTTATAATAAACTATTCATAAAGTAATAAAGCTTAAATTACTTAACTATGTTAACTATATGGTATATTCTACGTTTTTCTCTCCTTCATCAGCTATCATTAGTGTATTTTATGTGTTGGCCAAAATAACTCGTATTTTTCCAATGTGGCCCAGGGAAGCTAAAAGGTTGGACACCCCTGGTCTAGAATCTTCATTTTTGACCATTTCCTCCTCATTTTAGGTGTTTATTTTCAAAAAAAAATTTAAACGAAACAATGTCAAAAATTATTTACATCCTCGTTAGAAGCAGAGCTGTGGAGAATGTAATTTTTAACATTTTGGCTTACCAAATTTTTTGAAAATAAATACCCAAAATGAGGAGGAGGGTTAAAAATGAAGATTCTAGACCTTTCGACTAGACTCGACTCAACATCAGTAAATTCTAGCTTACCACAAAGGTATTCAGTGAAACGCGTTTTAACTGGTAAGAACCTGTTCTTACTAAAAAACGGGTTTTTACTGAAACATATATATATTACAGCTGAATGACCCGTGACTTATGTGAATACCATACTTCGGCTCGCCCAGAGGCCGCAGCGGAACAGAAAAATCATTATATATCCAAAATACCAAATATTCTGAAATTACATATTTAAATATAGAAATTTCCTGAGGTAAAATTCGTGAGGTTATTTGAGCCCACAAGGTAGTTGGTGAACTTCAACATTAAAGAAAACATAATGATATTTTTTCTTTTTTCATTTCAATCAAATTAGATTAGAAACAGTTTCAACTCGCTCAAAAGCAGACAGTCTCTAATTGAGCAATTAGCAATGTAGTGTCGAATTAGAGACTGATGATGTTTTTCCTATATTTATTATAAATTATTTTTATTTTAAAGATAATTAATTAATTAGACTAAATCGTGTTTTTTAATATGACAGTTCCTTCAACAAACCCCTCTTCAAATATAAACTACTTTCATGGCATACTAGTACCGGAGCCACCGAGTGATGCACGTAACCCCTGATCCCCCCCAAACTACACACCTCGCCCTCACCACTGCACACCCACTCCGCCCCACCCCAACTGCGCTTCCCACCCCCGGATCTCCCACAACTGCACCCCACCTTCTGCACCTCCCACAATCCAGCCCACCCTGCACCCTCGTTTTTGAATTTCTAGCTTTCTAATGGTCTACATGTATATTATGTGTATATTTGTTACTCATACACCAATTTGCCCACATCTCGTTCATATTGATAATCATATAAAAAAACAAATAAGAAAATAATAATAAAAAATAATCGTTATAGGATCTTGAAATAAAAACATAAAATTAAAAAAATATGGCTGGCGCGTCTCGGGACTTTAGCTGTGACAGAGGTGATAACTTTCGCCAACCAAGTGTTTACGAGGAAGACACTGGCCAGGATAATTGACCCGAGAAAAGAGAATTGAATATTTAATTTTAATTAGAAGAGTGGAGGGGGGAGAGGCCAAGGAATAATTATTAATATATATATAATGTTTCTGGATTTAAAATTAATTGTTGTCTTTTCAGCTTAATTCAATTATACATATTTCAAATTTGCCTCGCTGCAATTTATTCAATGAATTCTATTTATTAAATACATAGCTATATATAATATATTCAATTATTTCCACACTTATAATAAAGTCTCAATCTCAAAAATATTCATTTTAGTAAAAGTAAAAGCAAAGATTTTTAAAATAGTCTCTAGTAGTCCAGTGGTAGAGTCTATGCCTCTGATGCAAGAGGTCTCAGGTTCTAATCTGACATCCGGCGAGTCATTTTTTTTATTGAGATTTTCATCTATCAATAATTACTTTAATTAAGAAAAATCAATTACAGATGAATTTTGATGAGGTCCAGACCTAGCCAGATCGTTTTTTCATCCTCAAAACTTGTTAATAGATTTTGTTTCATCAAAATCGGTAGGGCCATTTTCAAAATAGAACCAAGATACAAATATATAAATAAATAAATATATATATATAAATAAACAAATATACAACAAACTGAAACAAAATGAAAATGGAAAACGACATAATAGATAGAATAGAAAGGAAGAGATTAATATGGTATGGACACCTCAAAAGAATGCCGGAAGATAGGTGGCCTCTATAAAATATGGACCTGGATGCCCACGGAAAGACGGAGGAGAAGAGGAAGACCGAGACGAACGTGGAAGCAGGGAGTAGATGAGGCAATGACCAGTAGGCAACTACAAGAGCAAGACATTCTGGATAGAGAGAATTGGAGTGTTGGATGCGGAAAACGGCGCATGCTGTAGAACAAACCGCTTTATTGTTCCAAATATACAATTTTGCTCGTTTAATAAGAGTAGATAATTAGATTTTAGTTTAGAACTTCCAAATGAAAGATAATCAGAAATAAAAATATAAACATTTGTTGGTAAATGCTGAAAATCGTGCACAAAAATGCGTATTAATAAGCTGCGATTAAAAACTTATTTCAGTCTACTTTTAAAGGAAAATCGCTAAATCATCAAAATTTATACTGTCCACCTACTCTTGAATAAGTTTTCACTTTTTCCTCTCAGATTCTCATTTGAAATAAAATATTGATTTCTATATAAAGGAAAGAATGTAGGTTAAAGTCGAGTAGACAATACAACAGTTAATTTACCATCTTGAAATCCTTTCAAAGTAAGCTTAAAAGAAAGTTTTTTAGTAGTGAAAAAAGTATTCCCCTCTTAATGCCGCATTTCCGATAATCACACGATTTTTGAACATTCAAATCTTCTTCGATGTCAAAATCTACTCTTATTAAACGAGCAAAAATTGTATATATTTGTACCTTGGTTCTATTTGTGAAAAACGACTCTACTGATTTTGGACCTAGGAAGTAAATTAACATGGGATGGGAGGAGCGAAACGAAATTAAATCAAGAATTGCCCAAGCAAAAATGGGGTTGAATTCAAAACAAAACCACTATGCTCCTCCTCAATCAGCTTAGAAAACAGGAAGTTGCTATTGAAGTCACATGTATGGAGCATAGCCATGTACGGGTGTGAAACCTGGACAATTAGAGAAGGGGAGAAAAGAGATTAGAGGCTTTCGAAATGTGGTGCTACAGAAGAATGATGAATATCAAATGGATGGAGGCAATCACAAATGAAGAAGTTCTTTGGAAGAACTCGGAGAAAAGAAGAACCTTGTGGAAGAGTCTGAAGTGAAGAGAAGAGGTCAGATGATGGGGCACACACTGAGACATGGGGGACTGCTTAGAGGATATCTTGGAGGGTGAGGTGGGAAAGAAAAAGGGGAAGGGGAAGATCCAGATTAGAAATATTTCAAACGCTCAAATAATTGGGGATGTGGGATGCCAGACATTTGGAGAGGCCAAACAGCTGGCGGGGGACGAGGAGTCGGAGTGGAGACGGACGGCAAAGCACCAAAACCAGTCTTACGACTGTATGCTCAATGATGATGATGATTGACATTATCGCATAAGCAGGTCTCAAATTTTCTGAAAAAACAACACATTTTGACAGGTTTTATTATTGTGCAACTGGATTATTAAAAATGTGAATCATATGGTTGGATCAAAACAGGTGCAGGAGGTGGGGTGCAGTGGTGGGGGATCCGGGGGTAAGGCGAGGTTTCGGGGGTGGGTCAGAGTGGTGGAGGGGGGGGGGGGTACAGTGGGCGAATATTATATATATTTGTATTTTTTTTTAATTTGAAAACGGCTCTCAAATAAAAATCGACCTTTTTTATCAGAATTTTAAATTAAAAATAATATTAAAATAAAGGTTTTAACTGAAGGAAGAAGTTACCGAGCATCGTTCGGTGCACTCCAGGAACTTTATATGTTAATGGAACAAACATTTTAGATAACTGGTTTGGTCCCTCGATACTTTTATCGCTTCATACAACCCTCACAAAGTTCCTTCGACTCGGACCTCCAGGCTCTGATTTTTGAAGTGAAACAAGCTTATAGTTTGAAAAAAATTTTTGTTACATTAAAGGGGAAATAGAAGAGAAATAAGGGAAGGGAGAATGCTAGTTGATATCTAGTTGCATGTTAGCGCATGCGAGATATTGTGACCAGTCGAGTTGTATTAAATATATGCAAATTTATAGGTATATTATTGGCTTTTGAAAAAAATCTCTACCCGAGCTAGGGTTCGAACTCTGCACCGCTTGAATACGAGGCGAGCCGCTAACGCCACTTAGCAAACTAGAGGACTAGAACAACCGGCACAAGTAAAAAAATCGGTAAAATATCTCCTCATATACCTTACAAATTTTTTTAGGGAAATTTTTATTTATTTATTTTTGGTGGTGTTAAGCTTTATTTACATGTTTGTATATGACGAACCAAAAGTTTATTCCTCTTAAAAAATCACACTCCGGAGATGTTTATTTCTATGTAGATCAACATTTTTTTATGTAAACTTTTTAATTATTTTTTACGGAGCTGATAAATATATATTTATGTTATGTTATTTTTAGTAGAGATTGGAGTGGTTGGTCCAAGGTGAAACATCTTTAATAAAGATAAGAGTAAATAAATATTATATATAATATTCATTTACTATGAGTTAAGGATTCTTGGACTCTTGTTTCACAATAAAATTAAGAAAATTAAAAGATGTAAAATTTTTTTCCATATATATATATATATTTCGGGCTATCAACCCGATTTTCTTAGGAAGATACAGAAAATAACTTTTTATTATCTGTACTTCCCGAAATATATATATTGAAAAAAATTTTACATCTTTTAATTTTTCTTAATTTTAATGTGAAACAAGTGACCAAGAATTTAACTCATAGTAAATGAAAATTATATATTAATATATTTATTTACTCTTATCTTTATGTTATTTTTAAAAATAATATTATAATATAATATTTATAATAAAAGTACCTGGAGGCACCGAGCGATGCTCGGTAACTTCTTCCTTCAGTTAAAAGCTTTATTTTAATATTATTTTTAATTTAAAATTCTGATAAAAAAGGTCGATTTTTATTTGAAAGCCGTTTTCAAATTAAAAAAAATACAAATATATATAATGTATTCGACCACTGTGTTGTTTTTTCAGAAAATTGAGACCTGCCTATGCGAAAGATATTTTTAAATAAATTCTTGATTATTTTTTATTCTATTAAATAAATAAGGTTCTTTATAAAAACAATTATAAAACGTTTATTAATAATTCTAACGTTTAGGGAGAACAACAAACCACAAACACAATACTTCTTCAAGGCCTTTTAGAACAATGAAATAAGGCAACCCATTGTCTGCCTGGGTACAAAACAAGGAGACCTTTTGAAAACCCTAAGAATGGGATTTGTCTACCTGAGAATAATTAATTTGATTACGAAAAAAACCCATCAAAAACAATTTTGTCGAAGATGAGACCATGACAGATCGAATTGTCACCCAAAAACCCCTAACCCGTGAATTTCATCAAAATCGGTAGAGTCGTTTTCAAAATATAACCAAGATACAAATGTATGTAATCTTTGAATCGTTTAGGTTATAAATGATTCATTAGCTAGAAACTATAAATGGTTTTATTAACAAATATACAATACAATTTATACAATAAATAATTGAAGATAATCTTACCTATAAATGAAGAGATTATAAGCTTATCACGTATTTAAAGATGTACAATTTATTCTTAGTATCTTCTATTATATTAAATTACAAGTTCATTTTATATCTTAACCGAACTGACATGTGCATAGCAAGCTTCTGAGGGCTTTGCCTCTCTTCAACGTACTATTACAATGAATCCCTAGAGGTGATAATAAGAGCGCTAAATTAGGAATAAGATATTATAATCTAATTCACATGTGTAATACAAACGAATATATACTGACGAACAGGGCAAAGCCTCTGACAACTATAGTCTCGTTTAATAAGAGTAGATATAGGAAATAATATGGTAAGATTCCAGTAGAAAATTCGACAGCTCTTTATGGTTTCTACAAATTTTAGTGTTTTTTGACGTTTTACTTTACCATTATAGGTATGGTCAAGTATTATAATCGTGCATGAAAAAGTGGGTTTTTGCTTCATTTTTCGAAATATCTCAAAAACTGCTGAAACTTTTTTGATATAAAAAATTGAGCATGATATATTATAATCCTGATATATGGGTGTCGCATCTTCTTGCTCTCCCTCTTACATCAATATCATAAAAACAAAAATTGAGATAAATTTATTATTATGACTGGAACTTGTAAGTATTAATCGAGAGAGAGTTCCTTCAAAGTTTCTCTAAAAAATTGATGTGACCCTGGGTTTATATATATCTATGTCACGGGCAAAGCCCGGAGTGAGGTCTCTTCACAAACGGACACATCTATTCGCATATATTATTTACTTTATGACCTAGCGGCAAGAAATTGAAATTTCATCAGTGATCTTCCGAGCATACGCTTATAGCCCTTTCCAACCAATCCAGAAACTTTTGTCTCCGTTCCCTTCAGGGGCTTATGTATGCATGGAAATGTTTGAGCTTGAATATGTGGTTAAGGGACTTTTTGTCATCGACCTTAAACCTCCTACTTACAGGAATATACAACTAAGTAAATTCATATTCCAAGCCACATGCATCCCGTTACACACATATATAAATCAGATAGAAAAAATGGGATACAAACATTATGTTATTCATTTTAATAAGTTCACCCATTGAATCTAAAAACAGGAAATTGAAAACTTTTCAATTACTTCCCAAATTGAAATTGTTATTTTAAGAACGTTTTAAGCTAGAAATAGCGGAGTTATTTAGGATTGCGTATCAAAAATTAAAATCATTAAATATGGAAATTTATAGTTACAGCACCTCAAGTACAGGGTAGGGATTTTAACGATTTTCAAAATAATGCCTATAACTGGAAACTATGAGACTTTTAAAGTTTGAATTTTTATTTAAATCACACATGATTAATTTATGATTATTTATTGAAACAAATAATTACAATACAAATACAACGCTTCGATCGACTTATTCTGAGATCGTTCTCAAGTACAAGCACCCGCTCCGATTATAGGTTAACTGAGCCAATCGCGTGTACTTCATGTTTATCTGGTCTCAAAACACGATTGTAACTGACGGCATCAGCGCCCCCTGTCGGATTGAGCATTACATGTTTAATAATAATAATAATAATAATTCTTTATTAGTTATTTAGCTCATCTATCATACAATTAAACAAATATATGCTAATTTGTTTTTAAATAATACATTCAATTTTGAGATACAAAGATAAAGATAATTAATACATTCTAAAATTATAACAATTTATAATAAACATATAAATGTATAACACACCACACATGACAATAAACAAATGAACACATGTACATAAATACTAATATTAATAATAACAAAATTTAAAAATTATAAAGCAAAAAAAATTATATTGGAAAATCAAATGATAATAATAACAATAATAATACATAACAATTAATTCACTTATCAAGAATATTATAAAATAGATACTTAAATCTTTGCTTTTACGAAAAAAAGAATATTATAGCTTACATAGTTGGATTTTTTATAATATTCTTGATAGTGATTAAGTGAATTAATTGTGTATGTATTATTATTGTTATTATTATCATTTGATTTGTCAATATAATTTTTTTACTTTATAATCTTTATGTAATGCTCAATCCGACAGGGGGCGCTGATGCCGTCAGTACAATTGTGTTTTGAGCCCAGATAAACATGAAGTACACGCGATTGGCTCAGTTAACCTATAATCGGAGTGGGTGCTAGTACTTGAGAACGATCTCAGAATAAATCGATCGAAACGTTGTATTTATATTGTAATTATTTGTTTCAATAAATAATTATAAATTAATCATGTGCGATTTAAATAAAAATTCAAATTTTAAACAAATTAATCACAAAAATAAAAGCTTAAACAGCTTCATTACTATGAGACTTTTATTAAAAAAAATGTTGCCCGTCATAAACTGGCTTATCTTTGAATTATGAAACATCCTGTATATAATTTACATCTTAATTATACTAATGATCAAATAATTAATATATTAAGAGCTTGATTTATTCTATTTTATTTTAATTTTAAAATTGAATTTTATAAGATGGTTCAAATTAATTGTTCCATATCTTTTGGTAAAGGGTTTGTAAATTCAAAATCCTATTGTTGTTGTTTTAGTTATTTATGCCTAGGCTTTCTAAAAGTGTTTCTCGTATGTACATAGTTGTTTTCTTCTTTCAATATAATACTGAAATTATTTTTGTCAAAAGCACGATGTCTCTTTTCTAAGAGCTGTATGGTTTAGTTTTTAATTGAAAAGTTTTTGTTTTTGCCGAGAGTAGCAGAGTTGTTTATTCACATAAAGAAACAAAGAGGTTGTCCTCTGCTGTGATGCAAATAAACATACACACACATATATATCGAAATTATATATCTATATAAGTTAACATTCTCACTTCCATAACATCCCCCTTCAGGCCCACCAGTTTTATGCTGAATCGTCGGGATAGCCAAGCCTAAGCTTTTCCCACGATGCTGCTACACTCTTCTACTTCTCCCCGCTAGCCCATAGTTTTATATAGAGTCAGCAATACAAATCTGTATAAAAGGGGCTATTCGCAACCATAGAATTCAGAATCGTTCGGGCGACAGTAGTTCTAGACTCTCACTCTTGAATCGTTCCGAGGCCAGACTCAGTAGGTCTCCTCGCTACTTCAAGACCCTACAGTATTATTTTAATAGTAAATCTCTGCCCGAACAATAGTGAGTACTGGTCACACTAATTGGACCAACTGAACGGTTTAACCCGTACTATTTAACATCGCGTACTTCACCTGATTCTCCTGGGTTGTCATACAGTAATTTAGTGTGACACTGAGCGGTTGACCCGCAATACCTCCATCTAACCCAGTATATTTTTATATTAATAAACTTTACAAACTCTCTTCTATTAAGTTCAACTGTGTTGTGTCTAACTAAAAATCTCGTGTGTATAAACATTATTATAAATAACATAAACATTATAAACATTTTACCAAAGTTTATATTAAAACAATATTTAAATATTAGCTGCTGAATAAAAGATTTCACTGTCGATGGTAACAGAATTGTTTTTATTTTAGGTTAAAAATAAAATAAAATGAGAGAGTCTTCTGTTTTTTAAATAAAATAATTTTTAATTATTTCTAGAGACTATAGTTTCGAAGGCATAGCCTTCATCATCAGTCTATCACAAATATTTCAAATTAGTTACAAATTAAGATTTATACATAGAAAATTTGAAAAATATATAATGTCTTTCTCTTCATGTTTCTTCTTGGGAGTTTAGAATATACCTGGATCAATATCTGGGTTACTCTTTTGTTTAGGTATTTTCTAAAGAGTTTTACCTGAATGAATGGAATGTTTTTAAAAAAGGGTCATTGATAATTTCTAGTTTTTCATTTAAAGATTCAATTGGGCTTTTTTCCAAGGATTTTAATATTTCAATGGATTCTTTTAAAGAAAGAATTAAGGGGTCATTGACTTCTTTGATCAATTTAATTTTGGATTGATCTGGAAAACTATGATTGTTAGCATTTAAATGCCCTGCAAATGCATAATTTTCATATTTTAATTTGTGAAGCTCTCTTGTGTTCATGTGTTGTGAAATTTATAGGAAAGATACATCTACAGATACCGTAATTCACAACATGGCTTGTCGACCAATGTCACATAAATTAGCAGCATTCCATTCAATGATCCACCGTTTAAATAGTATCCCATTAAAGAAAGAGCATTTTTTAACAGAACTAGAGATAATCAAAGAAATAGCTATAAATAATGGTTATGAAAGCAATTTAATAGATCAAATATTAAAAGGTAAAATTCAAAAATCAAATTTAAATTTAATCTATTCACAAAATTCCCAAATTAAAGATCTGCCAAAACTAATATTACCATATTATGGTAAGATGTCCGAAAGAATAAAGCATAAATTAAAATCTTTAGGGTACGCAACAATCTTTAGATCACCATATACATTAGGAAGTGAATTAAGTCAAATTAAAGATAAAATTCCGGAAAATGAAAAATCCGGTGTATATAAATTGACATGCCAAGATTGCAATGCAACTTATATAGGAAAAACGGAAAGAAATTTATCTATTAGGATCAATGAACACAAGAGAGCCTACAAATTAAAATATGAAAATTATGCATTTGCAGGGCATTTAAATGCTAACAATCATAGTTTTCCAGATCAATCCAAAATTAAATTGATCAAAGAAGTCAATGACCCCTTAATTCTTTCTTTAAAAGAATCCATTGAAATATTAAAATCCTTGGAAAAAAGCCCAATTGAATCTTTAAATGAAAAACTAGAAATTATCAATGACCCTTTTTTAAAAACATTCCATTCATTCAGGTAAAACTCTTTAGAAAATACCTAAACAAAAGAGTAACCCAGATATTGATCCAGGTATATTCTAAACTCCCAAGAAGAAACATGAAGAAAAAGACATTATATATTTTTCAAATTTTCTATGTATAAATCTTAATTTGTAACTAATTTGAAATATTTGTGATAGACTGATGATGAAGGCTATGCCTTCGAAACTATAGTCTCTATCCAAAAAGTCTAAAATAAATAAATTACAAAGCTATCCAAGCAATAACATCAATAACTCTACCGCATAAATATTTGTAATCTTAGTTAATAATTAAGACGACAAATATAAGTTATATATATGTGTGTATGTTTATTTGCATCAAGCAGAACACAACCTCTTTGTTTCTCTTTGTGTATGGTTTATTTTTTTATTTTTTAGGTTTAGAGTCGTTGGTTTTCTCTTTAATTCATGTTATATAGGCACTTAGCTATATATGACATCATGCATCGACATTTGTATTTATAAAGTACTAGCTGACGACCGGGCCTTCGGCCCGGCGTCACCTACCCCTGGCGGGGAGCGTCTCGTTCATACCAATTTAATAATTGAAATTTAAAATCTTACTGTAAGTATCGAAAGAATGTGCTGAATGAAATTGATTCAAAAATAAGGAAGAATAAGGAAAGATTTATTTAACACATTGCCTAAGCACGATCATTATCTGACCAATCAGAATCGTTCTAATAATTTAACGCTTTGGCATTGGCTATGCACTGGCCAATCAGATCGTTTCCACATACATATCCACATACTTTTCTATTTTATATATATAGATAGATAGATAGATAGATAGATAGATGTTAAAGTATATTTTTCAACCAGGCCTTTCTTTAAGATATTACGCATTTTTGAGTCAGTTTTATTTTCAATGTTAATTTTTGTGTTACTTGAAACAATTATTAGCTTTGCCTAGTTATGGTATTGTTAAGAATAATATTTCAATTAAGTCGGTCTATTGTTTTAATTTTATATTTTAAAGTATTTGTTGATATTTTTTGATCTAGTGAGTATTAAAATCTTATACAGACAGATATTTCTGCTTTTCCTACCAAGTTGTATATAATTAAATTTACTACTTAAATTCAAGTCAGATTTTTAGTTAGATTTCGAAGAAATATACCAATTGCGCTCACTCTCATGGAGAATATCATCATAGTCTTGATGTAAACAAGAATTGATTAGTTTTTGGTGACTTCAGCCCCAAGACGGTAGAAATGATAAGGGTTGAAATCTTAAAAAATTCATAACAACGTTAATATGAATGATACCAGTTTGGTTGCAAATGGCTAATATTCTACTAATTAACCTCTACAACTTGAGTATGAAAAGTTTTTGATAGGAACAGTCTAATGGGGGTAGAGTCCTTCGATATCTACGGCCTGCCGCAGGAATTTTTTATTAAAAGTGAATTTTATAATTAAATGAAAATATATGGTATATATTTTTTAAAGATTCGTTTATTTCTGCAACTCTTGATGATTTGACAATTTTTTCTTAGCTAATAAAAAACGATTTGAGTTAGAAGCTGAAACACAAGCTCGAATCACCGACGAAAAATTGCCAAAACATACAATTTGGGAAATAGCATACTCAATACTTTCAAAAACTTTCAATTTTTTCTTTAAATTATTTATAGGCAATAATTAAATTATAATAGCATTGAAGTAGTTTTTGGAGACAGACTGGTAAGTGAATTGAATGAATTTTGATGAGGCAGTCCAAGGCTCAAAAAAAGAGAGATAATTATATCTATCTTTTTTTATCCAAAACCGACGTTTCCTTACACTAAATTCTGCTGAGAATGAAAAACTGTATAATATTGTTACTGCCACTGAGAGGAACAGAAGGGAATGACACATTGGATTTCCTTCACTGATCTTTCAAAACTCTGAAGAAGGAGAGAATAAACCTTCGAAACGTCGACTTTGAATAAAAAAAGATAGATATAATCGAGGGGTGAACCGCGACCTAATAACGTGTACACCTACTTCCAATTCCACTTTTATTTCCAAGTAGAAGACAATAGATGAAGGGGCATTATCTAATCATCTAATGAATTCCAAAATAATTCCACATAATTCCAAAGACGTGTACACCTAATTCCAATCGCGGTTCACCTCTCGAATATAATAATCTCTCTTTTTTTAACCTTGGACTGACTCATCTAAGTCCATTAAATTATAAGTAATATTCAATTTAAATAAAATAATTTTAAGTGAAATTTCAGATTTTGCCCATTTTCGATGAATTTTCAAAACGGTTTTCGAGAATATTGCATTTTTTCATGATTGTTTATAAATACAGTGGAAATAAAATAAAATCCCTAAATAAAAGAAAATATTATTATATAGAGCAATATAAGTTTCCTAAAATAGAATATGTTCGGGAAACATCCCTCCCACACATAAAGGATCAATAATATGAAAATTACCAACAACCCTTTCGCCTCGCCCAACTGTCCTGTCTCTGTCAACTGAATCTGGTTTATTTTGATTGGACCTGTATCACCAACGGCTTTAATGTTACCAAATATATATATATATATATATATATATATATATATATATATATATATATATATATATATATAGGTATATATATTTTATTTCCATTTGTTTCTACTGTTTCCAATTTTTATATAATAAAGGGGAAAACAAAATAAATAAATAAATTAAAATCAAATAAAACAAAGTGAATAATAAAAACTACTCCGCTAACTTTAAAAAAATTCTATTATTGAAATCCACTTTCGAACAAAGTTTATTTTTTATTTCCACTCTAATTGAGTTTCTCTTTTTGTTTTCATTTGAATATTTATTTATTTATTTATTTATATAAGAGGAGTCATTCGTTAGAACTTAATTTTTAAAAGAGAGAGAAAAAAACATGACAAAAAAACTTTTCAAATTATCAAATTTTACACATTTTATCCTAAAGTAATCAATTATTTTTTTCACTCTCTCTCTCTTTCTGTATAGAAAGTATTTTAGATGATTACTTTCAATAGTAAATGTTTATTTATTTATTCATCCGGTATGATTGATGAGTGACAAATTAGATTGCAATTTGTGAAATTCAACAAACACCCCATACGAAAGTGTATTAGATTGGTATATTTAATAATGGAAAATAGTTTATGCAATTCAATTGGAAAGAAGTCGAAAGTAATATATTATAAAAATAAACTGAAACGGATCGTTGCTAGACTTTAGCCATAGTCATTTGAAATATGAATATGTTTATTTATTATTAATCAGATATCACTTGCTATTTGAAGTCGATGTTGAAAAATAACGATCGATTCTCATCTACCAATGGACGAATAAGCTTGTTACATTCCATTTTTGATGCTCTGATCATTAATGGTAGCCACTGTTGAAAACATGGAAAAATCGACTTAAAATCAAAAAGAATAAATTCTTTTTTGATAAACAACTCAACCAACTGAGTTGTATATTGCACACGGATGTTATATATATTTATACTAGCTGCAAGCTTCGGCGGCCCTCTTGCATAGCCAGGGGGTACGCCCCTGGACCCCAACCCATGAACCCCCCCAGCACCTCCCCCCGCACCATGTACCCGTGCCCAACCACCGCCCCCACCCTCACTACCCCACTACGCTTCTGGACACTCACCTGAACCCCACTCCACTCTGCACCACCCCCACACCCCACCCCATTCCCGCGCCCTCCACCCCGCCCCACCCCACTCACCCCAGACCCCAACCCACTACGCCCCTGGACCCTCACCTAAACCCTCCACTCCACCCTGCACCCCATCCCATGCCCTCCACCCCCCGCACCCAGTTTTTTCTTTTCTAGCCTTCTAGTGACCCACAGATTATGTATTCAAAATTTGGTTAAGTTTACTCTAAGGATAAGAATTTACATTTTTTGATCCCCCTCCTATTTTTGGTGGTGAGTTTTTGCATTTCTAGCCTTCTAGGGACCCACAGATTATGTATACAAAATTTGGTTGAGTTTGGTACAAGGGCATAGATTTTCATTTTGTGACCCCCCCCCACCCATTTTGGGCGGTTAGGTTTTGCATTTTTAGACTTCTGGGGTCCCACTGATTATGTATACAAAATTTGGTTGAGTTTTCTCAAATGGCCTAGAATTTTAATTTTTAACCCCCCCTCCACCCCCCTTAATTTTGGGTCGATATGCACCAAAATCTAATCAGCTCTTAATCTCAATGGACCAAAACTACGTGTGAAATTTGGTTTCGATATTCAGACTAGTTTTTGAGCTAGCTCGTCCACAAAAATTTGGTAACGCACAGACTAACGGACAACCAGACAACCAAGACTAACTAACTCAACTAACTAACAAGACATTTTGACAAAACAATTATTATATCGAAAAATATAATTTTTTCGATGTACACTTATTTGAACTTTTTTGTAGAGCGAAATGCCATGGGTTTCGCTCAATTTTTTTAATCAAAATAGTTTCATCCGTTTTTGAGATATTTCGAAAAAAAGAAGGAAAAAAAACACTTTTTTCATGCACGATTACAATACTTGACCATACCCTATATGGTAAAGTAAAAATGTTTTAGCATGAACCAACATCTCTTTAAAAGTTAATTTCTATTCGTCTTAAAGTTATGCAACCAGTTAATATCTTTGACCGAACATTTCTATACCCTGCAGGAAATCATTCGCAATAACTAGTAAAAATCATCATATATAAGACAATAAAAATTAAAATTATATATAGAATCCACATAATTTATTAATCTATTGGTTTTAAAGTAGCGAAAAATGTATGATTGACGTAAATAAAAATAAATAAAATTGCTGGTTTTGAGCATTTATAATACTCGTACATTTTGAATGAAGGACTTCGTTTGGTATATATATATGTACATTTATATTGTTTGTATAGATGCCTGTGATAATGGCATTGGTCCTATATTATGTCTTTTGTCCTGGCCTGTTTGCTCTGCTCATCGTTGTTTGTGTTTGCCCTCGATCCTCGTGCCATGACCATGTGTGCGGGTGTGAGGTTCTGTTGATATCTTCGCTTGGCAGCCAAAGGGTTCCAGAGATTTTCCTCAGCCCTCTGATCCCAAAATCAAACTCTATTAATCCCGAGGACCAGGTTTCAATTCGTCAATGTCCTGTCCGTATGCTAACAGGACGAAAATACTATTCTATTTAAGAATACATTTATATCCATCAATAATTAATTATAAATTATAATAAGTTCTACTAATACATTACAACTTATAACTTAAAATTTATACGATAATATACATTATTCCTTTATTTTCAAGTTTATATCGGAAAGTTGAAAGAAATTAAATTAAACTGTATTTTCCTCTTTATTTTTTAAGTGATTAAAAGGACGTTTCGGACACATTCAAGTGTCCATCGTCAGAATACAATATCAATTTTGGAAATTCTTTTTTGTTGAAGATTCAATTAAATGTAAAAATATATATTATTATTGATGAAGAATACGAAAAATATTTCACCAGAACTTTTATGTTTAGGAAACTGTTTAATTTTTTTTTGACTTTGACTATTGGACTATATAAATATCATAAACTTGTATGTTTTTATTTCCAAAACAAAGAGGTGATTAGATTCTGGGCTTTCTAGGTTCAGAACATTTTACTTAATAAATTAAGAAAAAATATTTAATCTTTACATGAAAATAAACTATCGAATAGTTTTATCTAATAAGCTGTAATTTCACAATCATATTTGTATTAAAAATTGCATATTTATGCCAAGTTTTAACATTATATTTCAAACTGTTCACTGACGAATATAAAATTTGAGGAACACGTAACGTAACGTAATCGTTACGATTACATTAACAAGAGTGGAGGGGGGCCTAGCCCCCCACACCCCCGAGCCGTTCTCTTCAGAGACTCGGCTGTCTCCGATACCATTCGGCCGGCCAGTGGAGGGGACCCTGGCCTATATAAGTCGTGTTTCTGGTAGGGGTGGTTGGTCGGAGATTGGGATGTGTTGAGTAAACATCTATGTTAGATAAGTGGGTTAGTATTTTGACCTGGAAATCTTAACTCATAGTAAATGAATATTCCATATAATATTTATTTACTTTTATCTTTCTGTAAAAGATGTTTCACTTTGCCGCAACACCACAATCCCTATTAATTATATATATATATATAGTTATGAGTTGTAATTCGGCCCAAGAAATCAAATGAACGAAAATCGCCAATGTCCAAATTTCAGTATTCAATGAAGTGTTAAGTATAAACCTTCTTTAAAACATTTTTTCTCCAATTTATAAATCTGAATTCGAAATTTATTATAAATAAGTGATAACGTTTTTACTTCTAAACATAAAAAAATTAAATCCTTAATCCATTTCAATTCAGAAATTCAAAAAACTAATGAAATAGCTGTTAAGAATTTATATTAACAATAATCCAGTTTATGACAACATATCCTTGTCAAGAGCTTCAGCTAAAAGAGTAAAAATTATATCTTTTTAATTACCTACTTTACAAATAATAAAACAGATCGTAAGCCCAGAGAGAGAACATCTTTTATCTAAAGATCCATTTCCAAGCTAGGATCTTTATTTCGTTTTTCATTAAATCATTAACATAAAGAAGGAAAAGAAAAGTTATATCGCTTCAATGGATAATTTAATATGTACCTAGGTATATATATATTAGAGTTCGTTTCTAGATGGTCCATTTCAGTTTCATCTTTCTTTCGAGGATAATATGGATTAATCATTCCGGCTAGCTTAAAGAGAACAGCACAAATAACTTTCAGTTAAATGAGAATATGGCTTAAGTTCGAGAGCTCATGATCCTCTCTGGACATCTTTTGACTTGAGCATTTCATTTAGGCGAAACTTGATGTCTTTAAGGATGAAATATGATATGGGGAACGAGAGGAGGAAAAACCTTATCATGAGTTCAAGCTAGAGAACAAGATCAGCTGACTTATTCGACTAATTTAAAATAGCAACTAAAAGAAAATACCCCGTGTTTTTAATAACATCGGGAAATTATAAGCTATTTAAGATTATGATTGAAATCTTGTAAAATACACCATCTCATCTTACGACTTACGACCACTACAAAAAAATAAATAAATAAAAATAACTAAAAATTAAAAATTCTGGTATGTGCTTAAGACTACACTACAGAAGTGATAACTTATATGGCATTTATAATTCTAATATTCTAAAATTATTTTTTGAAAAGGAATATTTTATTCAATGATTGAACTTGTACTAGACCACAGCCCAACCGTGACGCGTGACGTGACTCGTGACTCGACGTGTGATGTGTTCGTGACGGCTCAATCTCATTTTCCAGGAAAATAAAAATGTACATGAGCGCCAAAATTCAAATAAAAGAGCCATCTGTGGCTAGACATAAAACCCAACCGTGACGCGTGATGTGTGACGCGTGACGGAACAATCCCATTTACTGCCAAGTAAAATAAAAAGTGTGCAAGGCGCGCCAAAAGAAGTTATCACTTCAATAAATAAAAGTAAAGATAACAATATGGTAGGTACAATAGAGTACATTCTATGTATTTTCCACATAAAGTACAATATTATACATAAATTTAATTATTGTTTTATATTTTTATAACACCTTTTAAGGATATGATAAATAAATCTGACGTACAAGCAGATCGATTGTAATTATAGACGGATATGATAATAATAGTGAATTATAATAATTCATTTTCCTTTTTTACTGAATTTAGTTTAATTAAAAGCAAAACAAAATATATTTTTTCTTACTTACAATACGAGTAGGTATATATAACAGTATGGATTCGAACACTCACCTGAAACAAGAAAAAAAAACCAAATAGATTTATTATATATTATCTGTTTTAATAAAATCATTAAAAGAAATTCAAGATTTCAAATTTCTGTTTTTTTTTTTTTTTTCTTTTTTTATTCTTAAAGAGAAATTAATACAACTTAATTTTTTTTTTAGATTTAAAAATTAGCTTGAGCAGAAATCCTGAGGCACGTTTGTGTACAAAATAATTTTCTTTAACTAATTGCTTTTAAGATTCAAGTTCCTAACTTGAAGCGACACATTTAATTTTCAAAGGCATTTTATCATATTATCAAGCAGGCATTAAAAAAATGTCAAAAAACTTCAAGAATCTGGAATATTATTTTTTCTGTTTCAACCTTTAAGAATGAAGTTTGCTTGCAAGTTCAAAAACACTTTCAAAACAATTTGTGGTGAAAATAAATCAAAGTTGTAATGATTAATTAAAGAATTTTTAAACTCTGATATCATCCCATATTATTTTGTAAAAAAACACAAAATTTAATTAACTTTAAAACTTAGATCCCTAAATGAAATATCATATTATAAACAAAGTTAATTTTGGTTACAGTAAAAATTGAGTTATATTTTTTTTGAAGAAAATTGAAGGAAAACCGTTGACTCAGTACGCTCTCTGCGAATTTCGTTAATTTGGCAATTTAATGATAGCAAATTTCTGGTAAACTACAACTTAGCGCAATGGTACAGTGTTTGTCAAATTTAATCTCCATATAATGATTCATTTTATTTTGAATTTTTCACTCCAAAAATTCTTAAGCTATAAAACTTAAAGATTACACTGCTAGACAAAAATTAAACAAAAATTTTCCCCTTAAACCTAACAATGGATTCCAGTAGAGTTATACGTTGATTATCATGCAATTTTCTGATTTTTTACAACACGTCAGAGTTTTAAGTATTATCGGTCAAAATTGCGAAAAAAGGCCATTTTGAACTATTTTTGATTCCAATTAGATATTAAACAGCAATATTTGAAATCAAAATATTTTGTTGACTTAATAGAAAACAGATTCCTCTTTGGTTTTCAAATTACCACTTATTTGTAGCTCAATTAGAACTCGAGTTATAATTAAAAAACTAAGACTATATGTTTTATCTATGTTTATTATCCTTTATAATCACGTAGTTTTAGTTTTTACTTATAACTCGAGTTCTAATTGAGCTAAAAACAAGTGGTAATTTGAAAATCAAAGAAGAATCTGTTTTCTATTAAATCAACAAAATATTTTGATTTAAAATATTGTTGTTTAATATCTAATGGGACTCAAAAATAAGGTCAAAATGGCATTTTTCGTCATTTTGAATAATATCTCAAAACTGTGACGTGTTGTAAAAAATCGGGAAATTGCATGATAATCAGCGTATAAAACTCTACTGGAATGTATTGTTAGGTTTAAGAGGAAAAAAAATTGTTGATCAGTGTTATTTTAGAAAACAAAAGCATTCCACGCCAGAACAAACATTCTACGATTTTTCGTTCTTGAGTTAGTATCGGAATTCAGACCAACCCAGGAGAGATAAAATAACAACCTGGAATTAACTTTTCTTCACAATTCTATGCACGAACAAAATCGCAAACTTTTAAGTGAGATTAATATTACTCTGGTATAGTCGAGCAAGCTTGACTCGCTGAGCGTACTATACGTAAAAGCTCTTTATATGTATAATAAAAATATTTTTGTAGATCTCTTTCAGGCCCATTTAAAAGCATTAGGTGTAAATTCCGTTCGAACTATGATATAGCTTGTTAAGATAAAAAACACTTACTGATTTACGTTTTATTTTAATTTTTACCATTGACCGGTAAAGGAAATTTTCGTTAAAATTTCATGTTATATAATATAAAACCCTATAATATTGGCGGGGCTGAGCACCTTGCTTATTTAGAAATTCAATTAAGAGAAATGTAACGGAGATATATATTTAATTCTTTGAACAGCATCAAGTCCAACATTTCAATTTTATGTTTACACAGTTTTAAAGATGATATGAGGCAATATCAATATTTTTTTCTAAAGAAGAACGTACAAAGTGCTGTACCATTTTAAATCTTGACTAAATGAGCCAATTTTTCAAATAAGTTGCCATGCTTGTTTATTAGACTTTTTTACATTAAATATGATTCAAAGTTAGCTGATGAAAATTGTTTAAAACATAAGTACGAAAAAAAATTCCCACAAAAGTACAGTACTTATTATTTTATATTGAATTCTGATCAATACCAGGATTATTGAGGATTGCGTAATAAAAATTAGAATAATAAAATATGTAAATTTGTAGCCACAGCATCTTGATTTATAGGGCAGGGTAGCGATTTTCACTATTTTCAAAAAATGCCTATAACTGGAAAACCATGAGTTTTATTTTAAAAACAATTTGTGTTCAGGACCGTCGTAAATTGCCCTATCCCCTGTCCTTGGTTTATCGTTATAATACGGGAGACCCTGTATGTCATAGCATGTTGGTCTGTCTGTGCATATGTAGCTTAGTGCATTGTATCATATTATTTTTGTACCTGCTCTATGAAGAATTGTTTAATAAATAAATAAAATAAATAAATAAATCATTGGAAAGCATTCGTATAGTCTTAAAAAATTCGCCACTTTTTCCTTCGTATTTCGTTTCTAGCGATAACAAAAACAAAATATTTAAATCATATAAACACAAACTAGAAACGCCTATCAAAATTGGAATTTTATTTTATTAAAAATTCTGTCCAGATTTCTTTTGGTCTGGAAGGAAAAACTCCCTTTCAATGAAAAGACCAGGCCGGTGTTTTGCTGGTTATATAAAACTAATATTCTATGGTAATATCAATTTGAGGAAACTTATTAAACCAGATGTCCGAGCCGAAGGTTGTTTCATCTTGGTTTCTATGCTTATTAAAGACTGTGTTGCAAAAATAAACACAAATCACTCGAAGAGCTTAATTAATTTTAGAACACTTTGCCAAATGGATGAAAGAAAAAAAAATTGAAGAGAGAGAGAGTGAAGAAGATAAAACAAAAGTCTTGATAAATGACTTGTTTTCTTTTTCTTTCATCTCAAACTTTCTAACATATTTGAATTATGATTCAATTTTATTTTAATTTAATTTCTGAAATAACTTTTTAGTTTACATTTCGTATCTAACAATTTATTAAAAACAACACAATTTAATCATATGTTTATATAATTATCTTCTTGGTTCTTTCTTTCATGAATACTATAATCTTTAATATTTCAAGAAATGGAATATTTAAAATATTCTAATCCATCATTAGCAGCCAAATAGAAGATTATTTTAAAGCGTATACTTGTTCTTGAGCTTATATTCTATCCCAAATGGGCGCTCTAAGGGCCGGTTGTATGTCAGTTGGTAAACTCTTTTAATCGTTGGCAAAGGGTAAATGGCTGGGATTGCCAATCAGATGAAAGTGCCTGTCATCTGATTGGCCATCCCAGCCATTTACCCTTTGCCAACGGTTAAAAAGAGTTTACCAATCGACAAACAACCGGCCCTAAGCCTGTTGTATGTCGCAAAGTAAATGCTTTTTATCACTAACACAGGGTAGATGGTTAATGGAGGCACTGGGATGGCCAATCAGATGACAGGCAGTGAAAGTGTCTGTCATCTGATTGGCCGTCCCAGTCCCTCCATTTACCATCTACACTGTGTTAGTGATAAAAGCATTTACTTTGCGACATACAACCGGCCCTAAGAGTCCTATATAGTAGCAGCCCCAGGGTTGAGCGAGGTGTGGCGACCGCCCAACTCAAATTGCTCTTGTCCAACCGTCAGCCCAAAATGAACAATTGAGCAAAAAAATTTACGTCACAAGAATTTCACGATTTTTAGACCCTCCTCCCCTTGTGTCACATTCTGTCACATTTTCATTGAGTCCCCTGCATTGTGATGTTACAATATCACTTTATTACCCTATAATTTAATAATTATATATTTTTTTATAAATTTAACTCAATTAAAGGGATTAAATATATTTAAAGTTTAACTTTATTTTTATTCATGTCAATTCACTATTATCTACTATTATTATTGCATTATAAATAAATTTAAAAAATATATTTAAAAATGTTTTAAATTGATTTTTGTGGGATCCCCTGCCACATTTTGTCACAAATTTGAGATGACCATCCCCCTTAGTGTGTGACGTAATTTATGGACGGCCCCGAATGTCCCAAGAGAAACTCACACATTTAGAAATTTTGTACATTAAAAAAAAATATTGTAAAACCATTGAACTTAAATGTAATTGAAAAATTATTTTGCCACTAAAAATAATAATAGAATATTTTAAAAAAATCTAAAAACGCTTCTAAAAAGTAGAAAATAATGTAATACTTAATCAAAAAGTGTGGGGACCAGAAACATGTACTTTAATTAATTTCGACAAAGTGCCCCACACTTTTTGTTTAAGTATTACATTATTTTGTACTTTTTAGAAGCATCTTTTTAGTTTTTTTAATTTTTAGTTACTTTATAGAAAAAGTTAGCGGAATTTAACAAAATAAAATGTATTTATTTTTATATAATTTCATTTAAATTGAGTAGGTAAACAATTATTATTTTCATAGAGAAATGTTTGCGGGATTTAACAGAACAAAAGTCACATTGATACATCCATAGATAAATAAATTTATATAGATAATAAAGAAATAAAGAAATATAAATTTATATAGATACATACTTACATACAGGTGAAGTTAATACATATAAAGCGTGTAAAAATAGCGCTTTTTTAATGATATATTGATTACTAGTCTATAATCATGTATTTCTATGTAAAATAAACTTTGAAATAAATATAAAATTTTTTAAGTAATTTTTTAATTGTAGTTTGAATTTCACAAATCCAAATTATCTAATTTATTATCCAAAATAATGCACATTTTTGCTGCCTACCCTCGAAATTTTTCTGCCCGGTGTCGCCCAATCGAAAAGAAAAGTAAATTTTGAAACATTTTCTTTACTTTATTTAAAAAGTTTCCCCAAGAACCCACACCATTCTCCCTTAACAAAAACGAAAAGAAAAGGCTGGCCCCGCCAATCAATCGTCCTATATATTTTATTCTTCTTCGTGTCCTATACTCGATTCCAGTCGTTAGCGATTACCATGTACTGAATTCTCTCCATAGTAATTTCCTGTGGTCTTCCCTTGATAAGGCGGCTTGAATTTTTTTGTCAGAGATGAAGATTTTTCTGACTGGAATTAAATTCAATCTCGAGTCAACTTGATTAGAAGTCGATCGCTCTAACCTACATCAATATCCTCTACCATCTAATATTCTTCTGAAATTACTCCCCGTATTTAAAGTTGTTTCCTATCATCTCAACTCGTCTCATCATCGACTGTTCTCTTCCCTTAATCAACTTTTCTTATCCAATTCAAACATCCAAATTATTAATAAATATTATGACCATACAAACATGCAGATAACAAAATAAGTAATAGTATATAATCAATATATACAGGACGGGGCATAAAGATCTCCCACATTTTGAAGAGGTATAAAAAAATGAAAAAATTTAACTAGAAAAAAACTGAATATATTTTTGAAAAGAACATAAAATATTTTTTTTTAATGTGTTCTAAACATTATACGACAAAAGAAGGGGGGGGTCAAAAATGAAAATTCTAGCCCTTTCGACCAAACTCAACCAAATTTTGTATACATATTCTGTTGACCCCGAGAAAGCTAGAAATCCAAAAACTAACCAAAATTTGTATACAAAGTTTGGTCGAAAGGGCTAGAATTTTCATTTTGGATCCCCCTCCCTTCTTCTTTTCAAAAATATATTTAGTTTTTTTAGTAAATTTGTTCATTTTTTTATACCTCTTCAAAATGTGGTGGATCTTTATGCCCCACCCTGTATTAGGATCAAAATAAATAAAAAAACAACAAAACAAATAATTTGTTGTATGTCTCATCAACACCAGATCTCAAAATTGATTTGTGGGTAACATGTTTCTTTATTACTCACTTTCAAATTCATGGTTTTGTTTTGTGGTTGTGGCTTTACAATCCAGTAGTTTTCGATTGTTTAATCGGACCAACAATAAAGTAAATTCAAAGTTTCTTTTTACCGAGAGTACTAGAATTTTTATATATTAACGGAGACAATAAAAGAGTGTGTCTTCTGTTGAAATTATAAATTTTTAACTTACATACATCAATTCCTGTGAATCAATTGTAATAGACTGATGAAGAGGACAAAGCTCTCGAAACTATAGTCTCGTTATAAATAAATTACAAATTTATAATTCCAGCAGAAGACACACTCTTTTATTGTCTCCTTCAACAATAATAAAGTAATTTTTCTAAAAATTCAATGATTACATGGTATTCGTAGTTTTTTTAAGTAAAGGCTTAAATCAGGGTGTCCAACATTTTGGATTACTCAGGGCACATATGAAGAAAAAAAATTCCCGAGCCGCAGATAAAATATACTAATACTATTGATATTTGTTAATCACAAAAGATAGTAAATAGTGTAGAATAATGATATACACCATAAGAAAGGATACATTATCTTTATATGAGGTTTTTTTATTTTTGGAATCATTAAATTATCCAAAAGATTTAAAAAATTGTATTTAAATGTTTACCTTGTCTATCATGAAGGTTTGAACAATTCTCCACAAGGCAGTTGTCAACAGAAATGCACAAAACGCGACACATAGTAAAAACAACAATTACGTACTTGTCCCGATGGCTGTTTGACTCCAAATGAAATAAATATATTTCAATGTAAAAAATAAAAACAAATGGAAAAGAATCCCGTTTTACTTGATTAGATATCAGAAAGGAAAATAATTCCAGATTAAATAAAAATATATTCAAGAAATGCCCAATAGGTTTGAGATTTTGTCTTCAAAAAACTAGCCTGTTCTTCAGTCAGGTGATTTTCACTTAACTTTTCGTAATTAATTAAAAATAACAATTTTATAGGAATAAACCTTTAAATAAATATTAAATAAATAAAATATCAAATAATAATCTAATTGTAATAAATTCTATCAGAAATTTACAAAATCTAAAACAGTTCTTGAGGTGTTAGGTATGACCACCTGTTACAGGTTAAAAATATACACTACCCAACCACACAATCACTAACATACATTTTGACTAAATAATAATTAATATCTTTAAAAATATAAATCTTCAATATGCGAGGTCTTATTGTAGAAGTTTTATTTATACTGAAATAAAAATATTTTAGAAAATTTAAATACGAGATGAAGATTGGTATTTAAAAATAAGAACTTGATTATTTTTTTACCTCTTAGTAAGCTTCTAATTTTACATTTCGGAAATTTGATTTTTGAAAATAGCTTTTCGTATATGTAAATACATATCTACTTACAAAAAGTTATATCATGAATATTATGAAGCTTGTAATATTTGTTTCTGGATAGATAATTATTATAAAATTCTAATGAAGAGACATTAAATTTTTCTTTAGATCAGTATCTAATTGTATTTCTATAGATCCAATCAGAAAGTGTCCAGGTAAAAAATTTATATCTTATGAAAATAGAGTCGAAAATAGAACAAAATGGTGATTATTTTTCCGAAAATCTTGAAATCTAGTTGCAAATTCAAAATTTAAAATTATCACTTTTATTTTTCAGTTGAATTTCAAAGTTCTTATTTTAGAGAAAAAAAAATCATCAAGACAAATTGTTTCAGATACAATTTCTACTAAGTACATATAATGTTTTGTTAAGGGAGAATGGTGGGGTTCTTGGTGAAACATTTTAAATAAAGTAAAGAAAATTTTGAATTTTTTTTTAAATTTAAAATATAAAATACTAGATAGGTTTCACATAAATAATATAAAATTTATAATAAACCTACCTAGTATTTTATATTAAATTGAAAGTTTTTGTGCCGAGAGTAGCAGAATTTTTATATATTGAAGGAGACAATAAAAGAGCGTGTCTTCTGCTGGAATTATAAATTTTATTTATTTATAAAGTTATAAATAAATAAAATTTATAATTCAGCAGAAGACACACTACTTTTATTGTCTCCTTCAATAGTATTTTATATTTTAAATTTTAAAAAGTTTCTAAAAAAATTTCGAAATTTTCTTTACTTTACATATAATGTTTTGAGTAAGTTGATGATTTTTTGTCGGGCTGCATTTATTTCAGTGCTGGACCGCATGTGGCCCGCGGGCCACGGGTTGGACAACCATGGGTTAAATTCTCCATATTCTCATTTTTCAAACCATTTTATAGTATTATGTGTCAAAAAAAATTCCTATTAAAAAAGAGAAAGAGGAGAGTGCCGGGTGGATGGTGAAAATAATTTGAAAATTCACTAATCGTCCCCCCCAAGGTTTGTCCCTCTATTTTTTAATGTACCTACGGTCTTGGTTACATCCATAATAACTAACTTTTTGGGAATTCTAGAAGAATATGGAATGCATATTAAGAAATATGTAAACGACAGTCATTATCACTGATAGAAACAGTTGTGTAATTGTAGCAATTACCTTGATATAATAAATTAAAACCGTATCAATCATTTATGGGCACCATGAATTGGTGAATGTACCAACTAATTACCTGGCTAATTCAGCCGTTATATGAAGCTTGCTAATGGATGTAACTTTGAGTTCGATAATATATTTAATGTGACTCGTATAGTTTGTTATGTCCAAATCAGATATCTAACATGCTATTACATCAAATGATGTATCTTGGTCAGTTTATTTTTTAAAGGGATACAAAAAGATATTGGATTTCTTGGAATATTTAAAATTTAAATAAAAATCGAAAATATTTGTAGATAACAGTTTTAAGGGTAGTAAGATTGAACTTTAGTAATTATTATTAAGTTAAATTAATTAAAACAACAATAATGTTAAGATCTTTACAAAAAATATGTGATTGTAAAATCCACGGGCGGCAATTCCATTGATATTTCTAAAGAGTATTCAGAGAGCGTGCGAAAGAAATGAAGCTGAGAGTAGAAAGTGAGGGTTGTGGTTTCCGATTCTAAATCTCAAATTCACCCTGGAAAAAAGTTTTCTCTCAATACAAAAAGATTATCATAATTCCATTAATAAAATTACCTGATAAATATTAAAATATATAGATTTTAAGAGGTTTTACTTTTCTTGTTGATTTTTGTCCCCCCCCCCCCCCCCCCCAAGGGCGGATCCAGGAATTTTTTATGGGGTGGGGGGGAGAATGTATATAAGGTGGCCGATGTATCTACTTTTTATCTCGAAAGTGTTTCGAGATCGAATTTTCCAAGCGGGGGGGGTCAAAGACGCCGCCGCCGCCCCCCCCCACACACACACACACATTAAAATCATTAAAATAAAAATAAAATTGTTATAAATTCCCAGTCGATTTGGCCGCCGTTTTTTGGCCTCTGCGTGCGACGCACGTGTTGCAATCCCGCCAGGCACGGATCACCCCCTCCACCCCCAGGATCCGCCCTTGTCCCCCTTCTTTTGTAAAGAAATCTATATAGTATCTATATAAATAATATAGAAAAATCATTTATCTTGCTTTAAATAATAATTCATTATTCATTCTTGTTTTACTATTAAATGAGTAAATTTTTAACCAATAGAAGATAAAGAAAAAATGACTTAGATGTAAAAAAAGCTTTAGGACTGAATTAAAATCTTTAGGGACCCTAAGATTTTAAAAGCAAAGATGGAAGATACTCTGAATTTATGAGAATGAAAATTATGTTCCAATAAAAAAAATACAATACTTTCCCTATGCTTCGCATTGGATAAAGTAAATATAAAAGATTATTCAGAGTTTGTCTGGCTTTCTATCAATGTTTCACTACGAGTCCATTTTCAAAACAAGTACTTATAATATATTAGATAAAAAAAAGGTGGCCCGTAGCAAGAGGGATGACTTTCCATTACATCCAAAATGGCTTTAATAAAGAAAATGTTTTCTTTTGAAAATGGTGAAGCTAAAAAGCTTCAAATTTAATCAATTCTTTGTTCTTGAAATAATAATCACTTTGACTCCATAATAAGCTTTCGTTTTCGGAGTTTGAACATGAATTCATTTGGCGAAAATCAGTAACCGCTAGAGGCGCTAGCCATTAGGGATTAACAAATATATTCTTATGGCGGAGAATATTCCTGTTCACTTGGGTTTCTCATTTCCGACAAATAATAATTCCCGGGAAACGAGAATATTTCGAAGATATTCCCGGGAAAACTGGGTTTTAATATTCACTAATTAAAATTAATTTATTAATTTAAAATAAAAAAATAATTAAAATATACATTTATTTTTTTAATTAAAACAAAAAACTTAATTACTAATAGAACAAAAAAGTTATTTATCAGAAGAGTTTTTATATGAGTTCTGAGACAAACTAGCGCATTAATCGAATTATCGTTGAGTCGTGCCTTAATTTTGGTCACAAAAGGTCAGCAGTCGAAATTACTCTTTCACTTTCCACTGAAGTTGGTGTAATGCAAAGAAGACCATCTAAGAGCATTTTCCATTTTTTTGTTAATTTTCCACTATCTACAAATAAATTAAATTCTTTTAATGAAATCTCCAATTTCTTTCTGGCGACATTATTTTCCTTTAATAACCCTTTAATTTTAATATTTAAAATTTTGCATCAGTGAGATATAATACTATATATAATAGCCTAGATTAATTTGCAGCAACGCTCAGAGAATGCTGCCGACAGGGAGCGCTGATGCCGTCGGTGTATTTGCGGTATATCTGCGGCAAATTTGAAATATAATTGTAATTTGAACTCGAATTTTGAAATGAAAGACTTCAATTGATTTTAAATTAAGAAACATTAAATATATTGATAATTATTCCCCCCCCCCCCCCCCACCACTACTCAAAAATTAAATATTCAATTCGCTTTTCTTTGCGCACAGAAGAAGAAATTAATCACATCTTATTTTATTTATATTTTATAAATTATTTGTTTATTTTTTAATAATTTGCCACTTTTTTATAATTTTTCAAAAATCTAAATTTTGTTATTCTAATTTTTTGATTTTTACAAAATTGAACGACTTAAGACACGATGCCCGAGTTTCTCATGGCAATACTGGATGGAACAGCGTATCATACAAACAACATCTTATCTCTTTTAAATATTTGGAGCCTTATATTATATTATATTATATCGATTATCGATCCCAAATTTTAAAAAAATGATATAATATAATTCTCCTCCTCACACGATCCCACTTATTTAAATAAATCTATTTCCACACAAAAAATATCACAATGCTGTAGATTATAGAAAAAAAATACTTCCAGATTCATATCTAGAGCCTCATTTCTGTAGCTGTGTCAGGAGGAAAATGAGGCGAAACTTTAAGAGACTATGTATTTTCGGGAGTTTACAGGTATACATTTGGAGTGTGGTTTTTTAAGAAGAATACAAATTTTGGACCGAGACGCCGCCCGCCAGGGCCCGAGCTGGGAGGGCAGAGCTTCGAGGGCGTGCCGAAGGCAAGCACGAAAAGCACGTAATAAAATAATAACTAAGTGTTATTGATATTAAATTAAACTTACTTTAATTCTCAAAGAAACTGCTATCTTTTAATTATATAAAACTTTAAATTTATTCTTGTTGTAACTTTTTAAAATATAAAGTGTAAAGACACACACACACACGCTTTGAGTTTTCAAATATTTGTATTGTGTAGCTTGAATAATAACGAATACAAGAAAGTCAAGTAGTTTTGGAATATTTATTTTTCATTTATATGATGATGAATGTTATAAATAATCCCGGGAATTTACTTTTTCTAGGGAAATCGAGAATAGATATTTTTGCGGATTTCCCGGAAATCGGGAACAAGAAATCCCGGGAGAGAAACCCTACTGTTCACTGATGGTCATAGATGTCAGGGGTTGAATTCACTTTAGTTTATTAATTCTATACTAGTATATCTTAAATAGATATCTCCTTATCGATGAATATTTTTTTCCAATAATCCGACAGCATTCCAAGACTCAAATATCGAGTAATTTGAAATGAGAATTATGAGATCCATGGACGTGATTTGAATATATCTGTAGTATTTGTATTAGAGATGGGAAAATATTTGTTTATTTTTATTCAAGTGAAATATAGATAGACATGTGTTTGTTAAGCCCATTGCTGCATAATGCATAAAGAATACTAGCACACAAGACAACAATAGCTCTTTGACCATCTTATTATTTGCTGTTTCAATAAATATAACTTGTCTTACTGAAACAATGTCGGAAAATAATTATATTTAAGAATAAACCCCTCGCAGGAACGAAGTTCTTACGTTATTTTTAAAAATATTAAAAATTATAAAATAAGGGCAAAAATTGTATACCCCTTATAAAATCACACTCCATAAATACTGGCTATTATGAATAATAAATGCATAACTCCGTTATTTTCTTGAATATATAAAATAACGAAATTCAAAATGTGTATAAAATTACTATCTTTAGTTTTTAAAGTTGAGAATTATTTAAATAACTCTATATGAAATTAATATTATATAAAACTTTTTACATTATCTAATCAAAATAAATCAATAACTACTTTATGATTAAAATGGCAATTTTTTGGGTTTTTTTTTATTCAGGATTTTGGATTTAAATATTTTTTTTTATTTCCGGCTTGGTATTAATATCCTTAGAGCGAGTTAATAGGGACTTTTAACACTAACATTGTGAAAAAATGTCTTCTAGCAAAAGAACGAAGAGAAACTTTGTGTTTCAGGTGTTTGAAACTATTCCAATTTTTTTTTTTTTTTTAATGCAATCGAATGCAAAAGAAGGCGGGTGCACCAGTAAAGATGTGGCCCCGCGAAGTGGATCTCGAAAGACCCCCGCATTTACCGAAGCAGAAGGGAAAGTTGTTTAAGTGAGAGGGTGTAGACGAATGTAGGTGTCTCGGCACAACCAGGTTTTGAAGGTTTGAAGATCATAGGTGCTGGGAAAGATAGAGGCTGGGAGAGTAGTTCCAGTTCCTTGAAGTCATGGGGAATATGAACTCGCGAATGAAGCGGTCCGGCACTTTTCTAATTTGACCGCGAAAGAGTGTTGGGAGTCGGCAAAACGTGTGCTGCGTGCAAAGCAATAAATTGTTCAAAGCTGTATCGGCTTTATCGACTCCCTCTGGGAGTCGATGAAATTTTAAATGGGGTCAATAAAGATTAAGGGGTCGATTGGGAATCGATAGCCGAATATCTCCCAGGCGATTGATTAATCGTTATTTAAAATTACATTATATCCGGGAAAAATTTACTCCAAAAAAAGTTGTTACTGAACCACCATATTGCCGTGTTACCAGGCCCGATCTGTTTATATTTTGTTTACAATCTATATTTTCTATTGTCGTATATTTCAATATTTTAAAATTGAATGAAATA